>JAZAYU010000341.1:268328-362834 GCA_038501625.1 Corbicula japonica | reverse complement strand
TTTTAATACTTTGTTTACTAAGGAATATCGAAGTTTTATGTTAAACTGTTTTATGAATTGAGCGTTAATTGAATCGCTGTAGATATTCTTTTAAATTAGAAGATTTGTTTCCTGCATTTAAAACTACATGTATTCAAACCAAGATAGTTTCCTTTTCGTATATTCAGTGCTGTTATGAGTAAATAATCGGTTACTGATGTCATGCGGTAATGAACATTTGTCAGATTATCAGTTCAAGCTTTTAGGGGTTTTCCCAGCTAGGTAAGCCGGCAGCGTAAGGGAATTACATTGCAAGGCGTTGTCGCCGTACGGTTAGGCTTATTTCTGAACATAAGTGGATTCAGAAACATTCAATGCCCTACCCACTTGGTTTAAATGATTATATTGATCATGAAGACAAATTTTAAAAAATCCTGATTTTAAAATTTGTGATTTACTTGAAAAAAGAAAATCGAGGTCGCGATGGATATGAACTAATGGTAACATTAAAAGAAAATCACGTGTTATTTGTTCTATTCATGACTTTCAAACTATTTTAAAACATTCTGATGGACACGCTCTGCTTTATACGATTGCCTTCTAATTCTATATCAAGTTATCTGAAAGTGGATAAGGAAGCCGATGATATTGTTATAAAATCTCATCCACTTTATGAAGTTGCAAGCCTAACTCAGTGCATCTTCTCAGACCACATATCGTCATGGAATCTGATCACCATAGACATTTCCTGAAAATTTCCCTTTTAATTAAAAAGTAGATTCTTTTGACGTTCCAAATAAATTTATAGATAAAACTGTTGAATCGGCTATACCTAACTTTTTCAAAACTACTGAAACACCCTTTGTTTGTTATAAATACAACAAGCCAAATAGAAACATAATGATTATTTTCAATTACAACAAAATAACATTGATTTTGAAGATTAATAAAAATAGGACAATATCATGAGAGTGTTCAAATTTAAACTTTTGCTATCAACCTACCGGTCATGTCGTTACAGTGGATCTAAACGTTATCAAAGACTATTGAATCCGTAATTTAATTTCTAAATGTCCGAAATATAGAATTCCATCGGACATCGACTTTAATACCTGTCGTGCGGAATACTCGTTTTGCAAAAAACGATATTTAATCAATATCACAAATTAAGGAAAACCTTTCGCCGATCAAGTTTTATCGCCGATACCCAGATTTAATTAAAAATACAGCTGCAGTTCAAAGTCACTGCTGCAACAAGGTATTTCACAGCCAGAATTTTATGAGACTGGTTTTAACCCCCAGTGGCAAATTGTTTTGCCACTGATTCCTTCCAACCCCAAGAATTCTCGTTTTCGTAAATTGTTTGTGGTGTTTTATTTAAACTTGATATACTTACAAAAACATGCTCTATTTTCCTCTCTCTTTTTCGCTGCGCTTGGAGGCTGTGTTTGTGAGTTTGTCGATTCCTGATATGCATTTTTCACTTTTTTATAAACCGGGTTTTTGTTAAATCCTTTATTTCGTGGTTGTTTAAAATTCGTGTGGCGATCTGCCCACGATAATACGTTAACTTATTGATAACATTGAAAAGTCTATGAGAAAATTGAACATAATGGAATTAAAATCATCACTAAACAGTATCTTCTTTGAGTCTAAGTCAGTAGCAGTTTTTAACGAAATGGGCCATAAAGACTCATTTTTGGCAAAATGATTGACGTGTCGACAGGACATTTTTGCAATGCCACAAACAAGCATTCAGTTAAGTCATTTTATCAAAGAAAGACCTACAAGTTAATACCCGTTTGTAAGGTGTTAAATGTATGTTTAAAAGAATATGTGCATCGGTCAGTCGAAACAAGTACCTCATACATAAATAAAAAAAAAATTGAATGCTCCGTCGATCTGGGAAGGTAAAGTTAAGGTTAGGGCCTCTGTTTCTACAATAAATATATGGCACTATACGTGGTCAAGCATGGCGCTTTTTTGGGACGTGCTTTTGTTTCTTGAATATTCTCAAATTAAGCGAAATACTATAGAGGTTATAGTAATAGACTAAAAGACTGCTTCGTTTTATGAAACATTTAGTGATTAATATAGAACCTCAGACGGTTTTATAAGGGAAATAAGCGAGAGAAGTCGGTAGGAATTATGTCTAAGAGTTATCTTTCATTATCACCAACGGGATGTAATTTTGCCATAAAAATAAAATAAATAACTTACATTCAATTTGGTAAAATATGTATCGCATTTAATACTTCTGTTATTAAGTATAAAATTAATAAGATTAAACTTTCTTACCTCCATATACACACCATCGTTCCGGATGGGATTCTGTTTACTTAATGCATGCTATGTTCGTGATGACCCGGGGTGTAAACGCTTTTCCACACTTCTCATCAAAACCAGCAACTTTTAATGTGCCGTTACCGAAGTTTCAAAGTCCCCTGTCTATAAACCACTTTTTCACCGCTTCGTTCCTGTTTCAAAGCTCTTTCTTCAGTAGTTTGTTTACGTATTCTTTTAATGTTATTGTTTATTTTTTACGTAACAGTTTAAAATTTTGATATGTATGTCTGGTCGAAACAAGACTGTATTATTTACGGCATAGCCGTTTTGGGGCCCTGTAGACGATAATTTGCTGAACATAATATAATCTTATTAATCAAGTGAATTCATATTGGCCTTGTTTTTGGCCGAGGGTATTCATATTAGCCCAAGGTCGAAGGCCGAGGGCTAATGTCACTGCCTGAGGCAAGTGTGAATTCACTTTATTAATGACGATTTTATTAATGAACAGTCTAAAACCATCAAATTCATATGAAGACTAAACTGGGCCAACACGGGGATTGCTGGGCCAATATGAGAATTTCTGGGCCAATATGAGATAGTTAATTAATAATGCCTTATACAAATGACATTGCCCGTACCGGGAATCGAACTCGTGCCGTACGGCGACAGAGCCTAGCCATGCAAATCCGATCACGCTTATAAATAGTAAGCCAAAGTAAAATGTTAGTAAGTGCTGTTCTTACAAGATAAATTGTTTCGTTTTAAATTATATTGTCCTGGTACACTGGCGTTCACATTAGTGTTTCGACTTTTAGTATTACTTATCAGAATGAAAAGGAGTGAATAGTAAACATACTTTTAGTCAATAGAGGGTTACCCAAACTTCTAATTGAATATGGTTATAAGTTATATTACATGTACCAGGGTGGTTATACCACGTGCACACACAAAATCCCTCGCTTCAGGGAGATATTTTGATTTTTTGCTTATTTCTCAGTAATTTCTTGACCGATTTTGATCAAATAAAGAACATCGTACTCCTGTTCAATGGCATCCCATCGACATCTAACCTCCATTATCAATTGGCTGCCGTTTTATCAAACATTCAAAGACAAATTCACACTTTCAAACAAAATTTACCTTGAATATCAGTTGATTGACGTTTTCTATAAAATTTAAAAACATTTCAAACAAAATTTGTCTTTGTATGTTTTTTACGGTGCTCTTTATCTGATCAAAATCAGAAATTACTGAGAAATAAGCGAAAAATCTACCTGAAACGAGTGATTTTTTGTGTGCACGACATTCCAAAAGTGACGTAGTATAGCTACCATGTTCTAGTTTATACAATTTTCTGGGTGTGGCAAATCCTGATACATGTATGCGTATTTCACTTTTTAAACAGGTTATTAGCAAATGATTTGTAATTAACTGTAATCAACGTTCAGCAAAATTATTTGGATTTCGATTTCTCTCTGTAATCTTAATACAGCCTCCATTTAAGTGTGATATTGACAAAATGAAGTTTCGATTTCCATGACGAACGTATATTACCTCTGATATCACGATACGGGCGTACACTATTTCAGAAAGGAATCAGTTCAGAGCTAATTACTAATTGAATACTCTCGTTATAAAAAGTTCAGACTGTTTTTTCACGAAGGCTCTCGGATGAACGATATTAAAGAAGCCTTCCCACGCAGCGAAAGAGAAGAGATGAAAATAGAGCGTTTGTTTATAAGTATGTCAAATTCAAATAAGACACTACAAACAAATAACGAAAAAGAGAACCATTGGAGTTACCGCCTTGGAACGGTCAGTGGAAAAACAATTTTAACCCGGTTCTAGAGTGTACCAACCTAACACTTGCCCCAACAAGTTCTCATATGAACAAACGAGTACAAGTTGTCTTGGTGAAATTACTCCAACAAACCATCAGTTCAATAATATTGCATTCAAAAGCGTACAAAAATTATAAAACATAAAACGCTTATGAAATTGCAAAGCCAATGGGGCAGGTTATTAATGATCTTACTGTATACAGTGCACCTGGAGTCAAATCAGCAAGAACACGATGGCAGGGATGAAAGACACAAATCGAGCTTCTAGCTTCTTTTAACAAGATTTCCCTATTAACCTTCACAAACACTTAAGCCCAGCCACCGTCGTGCAACCAAAGAGGTAAGCATAATGATCAACTGTAGATGGGTTTTTGAATTACAGATTCTTTTTTATGAATAACCGGGAAAAATAAATATTGCCTTTTATTTTTCTTACAAATATAAATTAAATATCCATAAAAATTCAGGCTGTTATATACCTTGTCACAATAGAGATTTTAAACTGCACCTGCGATTTTGAATTAAATCATTGGTAAAACTTCCAACGGTTTTCCTTAATTTGTGAGACTGATAACCTTGTTTTATGAGTTTTCCTGTTATGCAAAGATTATGTTCATTGAAATCATTAACATCGTCGCAAGCTCTAGAAAAGCGAAGAATTCGTGAGATATAAACCCCGTGAGATGTTGCACGAGGAACATCACCGTCTAAAAACGGAAAAAAATATTAAAATTTAAATCATCTCTTGTATCATATATTTTAGTTAATGACTTATCCATTTTCTATAGAACGATTAAGATCAAGAAAGTTTGCTTGCTTATCTGAAGTGTTTACTTTATTAAGTTGTAGTTCATTAGAATAAGTTGAAGCAGAGATAAAAATGGATATTATCTATATTCAACAAATCATCAATATACCTGAGAACATATTTAACAAAATTCAACTTATACTATGGTATTCCTCGCGAACGAGAAAAAATATGCAGATGCAATTGGAATTCAAATCAGGCCAGAAGCTCTGGAAATTCGATCTTTGTTTCCCTCATTTGTAACATAATATAGCATAATATTCACATCACGTAGTTCCAATTTCCATGTCTGTTTGTTCTATCGTCTCCACAGACAAATTATAATTAGAGCATATTGCATTTTAAGGCAGAATCAATGTGGAAACCAGTGCTGAAGATTATTAAATCGAGATTTGAAACCAGTCTCAAACCTCAAGGATCTGATTCGGTGAAACCAGTCGCCATTTCAGCCAATCAGATCCTTGAGATTTGAGACTGGATTCAATTCACATTTTTGTAATCTTCGGGCCAGAATGAGAACATGTTCTGATATTTGTTGTCACCTTAGTTTAAAAAAGGTTTACGTACTAATTATCAAGGAGAGATACCGTTATAAACTAAAACAACGTAATAATCTAAAACAAATTATATATTGTCTGAGAAAAATGCATTAGAAAGTACGATAACTACATGGCATGACAAATATTTCGCGCAGTGCTAATGTACTTTATCATTTAATCTACCAAATGTAACGCCTTCTTTCAGCAGTTTGGAATTATTGATTGTTGTTGACCAGCATCGCTCTAGGGAGATCTGGCAAACAAAACGTTAATGTGCTGAGGCAAGATAGTGCAACTGTCATATTCTATGTATTAGTACTTTTATTTTTGGTAGCTAGCCTGTTATTAAATTCAGTTTTTAACTTATTTATTGCACTTGATTATCTTAACCAGCAGCGCTCTAGGGAGTTCTGGCAAACAAAACGGTAAGGTGCGGAGGCAAGATAGTGCGACTTTCATATTCTATGTATTCTTGTCTCATGGAGTAAATTTATTGTTACAGTAGCTTTCGTAAAATGCAGCTTTCACTAAAATGCAGTTTTTAACTCTTCTTTATTGCAGTTTACGGAAGGATTTGGTTTCATATTTCTGCAAAAGATAACCTGGCTTCATGATTAAAGAACTGAGAATTTTGCGATAAATATCCGGGCTGAAGATTATAAAACTGGGATTTGAAACCAGTCAAAAATATGGTCGCTATTTCAGCCAATTATATGCTTGAGATTTGAGACTGGTATGCAGCCCATATATTAATCGCAAATTTTTAATATATGGTGCGTTATGTTGGAACATTTTCTCTTGTGAAAGCTTGTGAAGCTTGTGAAATTGTGTGTGATAAATATCAGGTTATCATATGCAGACATGTGTCACCATATACTGTGATTTTATGATGTTACGCTGTCATTCGTGCGCGTGACATATTTTTTGTGAATTGTCTTAACACACTGGATTTTTTTCATCATTTAAAATCATCTGGAATCGGACGGAAAATAAAAATAGTAAAGATGCAGTAAAATTAGCATTGAAATTTATGATGAAATAACAAGCTAAATTACAGTGCGTTTTAGTGTTATTCGATGTATTCAAATCTATGTACCAAATTTTGTGAGTACTGGTACGTACTCATACGTACTCGTAATTTTTTCAATAATTAATCATAAAATATAAGAGTTCGAATAGCCATAATGAATATGTTATCCAACAAACGAATAAGTTAAGGTGTATTTTTCCATTTTCCCGCAACATGCACGCTTATTTTATGATTTATGACAATTGTGATATAATTGTACTGTATAACTGCTTCATAAATCGTTGCTGGTAACTGATGGTATTACTAGTAATTTTTTTTCAAATATTTATCACCAAGAGTAGTAATTGTCCCAAAACATTCATTAAGTTACTCTTGTCCATCGTTTTTGTCTACCAGACAAGTTGCTATTGCCAGAACAACATCAAAGTAGACATGGTATCTGTCATAATCTAAATCGTAGACAAGTTAATTGGAACAAATAATGCCATTACCACTCAATTCAACAGCTGTTAACTCAAGACAAATCACGCCGACCTGAGGTGAATTCATTACCATATTGGCTTTTGTCAATTCCAAAGACGCACATAGCCAATATAGAGGCACAATGGTTCCTATAATTGAGGAACATCAATATTCATCTAAAGTTTCTGGCTTTTATGTCGCAAGTGTACGACATTGCTTTCTGGGGAAACGTGCTTAGGAATAATGTCTTATACAGATGGATAAAACGCCCGTACATTTATTCCGAACAGGATCATATAAAACATACGGATTATGGATTTTTTGGTAATTCTTTCTTTTATAACTGCAGCTTCATAACATTTGACAATTCCATATTTTACCGGCAGCTGCATTTGCCGATCAAGCGGGGTTTCAGTAGGGTTGTTCGAACCCTATTTTGTTTTGCAATATTTATATTTATGCAATTATCATTATAACTAAGCCAAGATTGCCTCTGGCGAGTCCCCTTTCTGTAAATCATCTTGGCTTTGTCATTATTATTTATCTATCATCGTCTCAGTTTCAAAGCGTTAAATATACTTCCGACATCTTAATTCTTGCCATTATCAAAATCTACTCAAACCTGTTCCTGGCGGAACAAGTCTGAGGCTTGTGCACCAGTAACCTGATTTAAACCGCCAGTGGCAAATGTATTATAAACTTACTGTTCGAAAGCGATTACCACACTCATTTTCGTTTTGATTTTTCCGTTAATGTTAACGATAAAGATAACTTTATTTAATGGGGTCATCAATATGTTAACTGCCGCTAATTTATAAAATTTATTAATGAAAATAATAAGGGTCTCTTTGTATATAAACACATACCTGTTAAGGTTCTCGTATATACTTAATGTCTGAGAATTGCACCTGCATCACGTGCTATCATCATAATGTTGTGTTGTTACTTGCATGCGTTCCTATTCCTATTGTATATTAGAGTTATGGATATTTGACAGGTTGGTAACCCTTATTAAATTGCTACTTTATGTTTTACAAGACTTTGTGCGGATATTTAGTGAGTATTTCGAACATCATATGTTAATTCTTGGAAATGCTCATTCTATGTTCAAGTTTTGCAATATAGAACTAAGCGTGTTTAAACACTAGGTCACATAGCCAATAAAGAAAAAGTAATTAGGTATTGCGAAAATGATTTTGTAACCATAGTGAATATTTATTTTGGTTTATTAGGAAAGTGGGGATGTTTTAAGCAAGTTGACAGCCGTGTATCTTTTATAAGTCGTTTTGTCTTTATTAAGTTATCTTACATGTATGACATTGCTGTATAATTATATACTTCGAAATGCTTTATGATACCACTGACTGTTCAAAAGAAGTATATATACTTCTATAAAGTACTATGTTTTTGTCGGTTTTGTTCTCTTATTGCCGTTTTTGTCAGTTTTGTTCTCTTTTTGCCGTTTTTGTCGGTTCTGTTCTCTTATTGCCGTTTTTGTCGGTTGTGTTCTCTTATTTCCGATTTTTTCGGTTGTGTTCTCTTATTGCCGTTTTTGTCACTTGTGTTCTCTTATTGCCGTTTTTGTCGGTTGTGTTCTCTTATTGCCGTTTTTGTCGGTTGTGTTCTCTTATTGCCTTTTGTGTCGGTTGTGTTCTCTTATTGTCGTTTATGTTTATTGCGTTAATTACTGTTAATTATTTAACGTTTTAATTCGCTAACCTTCCTACAGTCTAAATGGAAATGCTGTAAAGTTTGTAGCTACACTTTCTAGCTAAACTTTGCCATTAATTTTTTTACTTTCATGGGAAAAACTATTGCCAAGAAAAAGATAAGTTTTATAGCTTTTAACGATTATGGAGCTTTTGGAAAATATACTGAGCCAAAATGAAAACTTGACAAAAAACATGGACAAACTCCTAATACATTAATAATGCGAGTGAATGCAAATATGTGGAAGAATTTGATCGCGTTTGTTTATCTTGGAAGTTGTCGGTCGAATAGCTTATCGGTTTCAAGAACAACAAAAACATTTATGTATTTGACTGTGGCATATTAGTAGTTGAATTTTGTTCTTTCTTTAATTAAAAGGGAGGTTATTTCCAAAAACGGATATTTAATGACCTTATTTTATTTCTTTGCATCAGTGGACTTGTATTATAATTGTGTTTTTTTTTCTTCTGGACATGCAATACATTTTTAAAATGTAAATGTGACATTCAACTATTTTTAAGACTTTTTGATGTAAATAAATGTCAGTTTTAGGAAAGAGGAGAGAAAACCTTAATTTCTGTGACAAAATAACAAAATTTTCCCGCTTTATCAAATGGCCAGATGTAAGCAAATACCACCAAAAAATCATGGATAAAATGTAGCATCACTGAACAAAATATTTCAATTTAAAAGAGGTAAGTATTCATTTTTGCTCAGTATAGTTACAAGGTTCGTAATATTGCTGCTATATTTGAAATTATTATTTAAGAGGTTGTGGAGTCTATTGCTTTCAAAAACAAAATTTATTCTCATAAAATAACAAAATTTCCCTTAGCTAGATGAATTATCAAATACAGAAAAAAGCATTTTCAATTTACAATTTACTATTTAACATTGCTAAGTGTTCATAGACCTTGAGCTGCCAATAGACCCCCCCCCCCCCCACCCGGGGGAATTGTGAAGGGTATGTTTTTCTTTAAGCCTATCCCATTCTTCGCATTTTGCAATTTGTTTGCCTTCTGGCGAGTGGGACGTTTAACCGTAACGCCTTTTTGAATATGTGACCTTTGATAAAATTTTATGCTTTGAAGAAATAATTGGCAATTATAAAAGTTCTGAAATAAACCTATTTTTTTCTACACCAGGAAGATGTTGTTTTTTTTATTTTTATTGCAATAAAACATCTGCAACCAAAGGTATAGGTCTATAAATAGTCATTAAGATATGTTACTTAACATCAAAACCTTGTTTAAAAAGTTGTATGAAACATTTCTTACTTGCATAAGCAAGTTATTTCTGTTTATTTGTTTAATTTAGTAATATAAATTAGAATGCAGAATTTAAATGTAATACAGTCACATTGAGACATACTTCTTGTTTAATTTATGTAAATAAATACATATATTTGGAAATTCCAAAAACCAAAATATCTGGAAAAAATGAAAAAAACCATCTCAAAGATAGCAAATTAATTATCTATAAATAAAATAAATTATAAAGAACGATAAGTTATTTTTATATCATAATAAAAATAAATACCATATCATAAATCACCATTTTTAAATATGTTATCCAAAAGAACGTATTTTAGTTACCAACCTTCCTGCACTATGTATCTTGTATTAAAATAGGAAATATATATTAAGAATTATGTTACAAAAGGAATTTAAGGTATTGATGGTGGTGATAGGCCTGACTTAAAAAAAAGAGATGACTTTTTGGCTGATGATCAACTTCTTTTTACTTCATAGACACGTCTGTTATCACACAGTGACTAGTGTAGATCCAGATCAGCCATAAAATCAATGCCATCTGATCCGGAGTTACACTATTCGTTGTTGTTTTGTTTTGTTTTTTGTCAGAAAAAACTTACTGAGTCTAAAAGCTGACAGTGTAGATCATGATCGGAATGCACGGATGTGTCGGCTGATCTGGATATTAACTGTTTTGCCAAGAGATAAAAGATGTATTTATGGAGAACAGGGTTAAATGGAACTTGCACTGACGAACCCTTGTTTCTCCACCCAACATACACTGTCGCACAGGTTTCCCCTGAGACCCATTTAAGATAAAAAAAAATGCATAATTCACTAAAATATTCTTTCAGTACATGTTTACAAGCCACAAAACTACTTGCAGTTTGACAGTTGAGTTTGTGTATACCCATTTATGGTAATTTAGGCGGAGAATGTTTTGTCAGTTACAAAAATAATTTCAACCATTATATACGTTATAGTTTATTTAGAGGCTTGTATGAAAAATTAAACGGTCGCCCAGCTGCGCTGGGCCTGACCGTTTAATTTTCATACAAGCCTCTAAATGAACAATAACCTATACTTAAAGCGGTTATAAACAAATAAAAAGGTTGTTATCTATTTCGAAAGATAACAACCGGAAGATTTCAAGAAATTAATCAAGGCAAGAAAACATGTTTTGTCATTAAAGTTTATATACAGCTGTGCGATGGATGTTGTCTTTATCAGTACTTTAGCTACCCGATTTCGGAGTCTCG
Source organism: Corbicula japonica (assembly GCA_038501625.1). Taxonomy (NCBI): domain Eukaryota; kingdom Metazoa; phylum Mollusca; class Bivalvia; order Venerida; family Cyrenidae; genus Corbicula; species Corbicula japonica. Next base: position 351,664 of record JAZAYU010000341.1, on the reverse strand, counting down.
GATTCATAAAGTGATAGCCCATCATTTTCTATGTAATTTGTTAGTACCCACTAAGCGATTTCAATGCGAGGTAAAATACGTAACGTTATTTAAAAGCTTTGCGTTTGAAAAGCATGATTTGATCCCGAATGTAAAAGTCATAATAAGATAATAAACGTCATTCTTTGCATTAAACAGCGAAACAGATTAATAAAACATGCTAAGGTCTTACTGAAAGAAAAAGGAAAAGCCTTGGCATAGCTAAAGTTACACTTAAATTAAAAACTGATGTTAACATGGGTTTTCCATACATTCATTTATGCATGCCGAACTTCACAAAGGTGTTTATTACCAATTAGAACTTTAGGCGAGTCTATTATTTTCCTGTTTAGAGAGGCCGTTTTTTTGCATGCTGCTCTTTCTGAGAAGGGTATTTGACATTTTCTTGATTTTAAATTATAACTTTAACATTTAAAATATTTCGTTTATTAATAATGAACGCAGAACGTGTTTTGAATTGTTTGGCGTCTTACATCTGTTCATTTGTTAGTCAACAAATGTAGTTAAATAGTGTTTTATTGTGTTACATTAAATTGGCTTTTCGACTGCTAGTATACTTTGTCTCCACAATGCTAAAATAAACTTTCATTTAAAGATCTTCGTTACATTGAAATTCTGATTGCACAATATGATTTTGCAGGACTGACTTTTGGGACAAAACACAGTATACATAAAAATTTTTTAACTCACTCACTCTTTAACCTGCAAGATAAAACTCTAACTAGGCCATGATTGATATAAATTGATTGCGCATTGAGTACTGTTTTTATTGAAAAAGAGATAACATAATATCTGTAACTTCCTTGTTTACGTTAAAATAAAATAGTTTGAAAAGAAAATGTTAAACTATTTTTTAAATGTTCTTTTAACTTGTTGGCTAATAGAACGTGGATTTACACAATCTGGTAAGTAAGTTGTTCGATCTTGATTAAATTTAATTTTGTCTTTTATATTCCGTAGTATAAACGATTGATAAAGTAGCCATGATTGTAAAGTATATCTCGGTCTCTTATAGTTTATGTGAACTACAGATATATATGAACGACATGAATTGAACAAAATAATGAAAATTTTATTGCTGCCGAAAATATTTAAATTTATAATTTAACATGCGATGAACTATTTTGTTTCATAATTATTAAATAATATTACACCATTGTTAAAAGAGAGACTCTGTTAAGATAGATAGCAGTTTGTATTTACCATGTAATTAATCAATAGCAAATAGTGTGCTTTAATTATCCTTTATGAAAAAGTTAAAGCAAAAGGAATTTCTAAACTACACTTGTACACGAAAATAACTCCGTCATTTCTGTGGGGGAGTATGAATAACATCTCAAAAGGTCACGGATGTTAAAAAACCAGAATTTTCAACTGTTGTAAAATAAATTAAATTATTTTTATTCGTAATAAACACGTTGTTTTCAACCTTTCGTCTGTAATTAAAAAAGTTTTTAATTCTAAATGTAACAACGAAAGAATGAATAACATACAAGTATCACATAGGTTCAGAATTGAACTTATAATACTGTACACTGTACTTTTTTGTATTTATAAACACATTATTAATAAATCAGCACACTAAGGCAGAAGCAATCTAAAATAAAACATTGTCAAACATTTCGAACTTAATTTAAAAAAAAGCTTTAGTTTGAAATTTTACTACGAAACTCTGATTAAAAATAAAATACACCTATGACAAAAGTTCGAAATTGAACTTATTTGTGCAGTGTGGCGGCCGTAAAAAGTCTCCCCGTACATTTAGTCAGTACTGTTAACAGTTAATCGACCCGTTACCGATGTCATGCAGTGATTGTTACGTATATCAGGGCTATCCGATCAACGTTGTTTGGCGTTGTCCCGGTTAGCTCAATTGGTTGCGTCGCAGGAATTGCAGGGCTAGGCGCTGTCGCCGTGACGGTACGGATTCGCTCCCAGCTAGAGACACTATCATTTATTATACAATACAATGTATTGATAAACACATTTAGATAAAACAACAAGCTTTTTTTACGGAATCTTTCCTGATTCAAATTTTGTATCACTCTTATTCATTAAAATGGTGATAATTTTTAAAGAAGACCCGCATAAAAAGGGTTTGATTTTTGATATCTTTATATTGCCCCGAAAGAATGCATAAAGAAATCGCTCTGTCCATCCGTCCGTCCTCAGTTTTGTAAAATCTCGCCTGTGCTTCATTTTCAAAACAGCATGATGTATTTCACTGAAGCTCCATAAGACTGTTCGTCACCAAGTTTTTCGCCTATTGTGAAAATCGTCAGGAATTTCCGCTCGGATCATTGTGGCAGATTCATTGGCCCTTTCATTTCGGGGAGTATTTATTAATTTCAGTGCCCGCTCTTGTTTGAAAAATAGTTTATGGTTAAGTAGACCACGAAATACTCTTTCATTAATTTCTTAGGAAAAACTGAAATATCAGGAATAGCCACTCACAAAACACAGCCTCCCCACGCAGCGAAAAGTAAGAGAGGAAGAGAGAGCATGTTTGTTTTAAGTATGTCAATTAAAAAAAAACAATTAACGAAAAAGATAACTTTTGGGGATACCACCTTGGAACGGTCAGTGGCAATACAAATTGCCACTTGGGGTTTAAACCAAGTTCTAGGGTGCATCAACCTCAACCATTCCCCCAACAGGTTCTCATATCACAAAACAAGCACAAGTTTTCTTAGTGAAATAATTCCAACCCAACCATCATCTTAACAATGTTGCATGCAAAAGCACCCAAACATAAGAATCTAATACCATTTAAAAGCCAAACTAGTTCTTTTAAACTTTAAAACTGCAGACAAAATATGTAATTACTTTTTATTGCCTTTTATAAGGCTGATTAAATGCATATTTTCATTATTTCAGGAGTTGATACATTAATTCTAAATATGTTTAAGGTATAGGCAAAGTCAAGACATTTTTAAATTTGTTGTACATATTAGATTTTCATGAATAAACATAACAAATATTATTTTTCTGTTTATTTTCACGTGATTTATTTAGATTAACATTGGAACGCTTTTCTCGACATGATGTTTGGATTCTCAGTGCTAAGTTGTTTTAATTTCACAGCCAATATAAATTTGGATATTGTCCAATCACATTAAGGACATACTTCCTACTTTTTAAATTTTGCCTTTGGCGTCGTCTGTGATATGCAGGATTTATATTCTAAGATCCCCTCTCAAAATTCTATGTTTAGTTACCCCCATTGATTTATCTGGGAACCATATGCCGCTTAACATGGAATGGTATTCATCTAAAAATGCCACATTGAAGGTTCAATGTCCACCGCCATACATGTGTATGTACACCATCGTTTGGGATGCTCAAAACAATATTGTTTTGTGGGTAAATATTGAGTTGCACTCAACACAGGGCTAGGCGGCGTGGGCAGAAACGTGCGTTTTTATTACTGTCCATTAACAGGCTCAATCAAACCGAGTCTGCAATATTTCCATATATGTCGTGTTCGCTTGCTTTCAAAGTTCCATTTTCATCTGCTTTAATTATCTAATAAGACCAATTTTTCCTAAAACTACGAACGAGTAGTTTTCTAATGTTCAGTTAAATAAGAGTTTTTTTTCTAAAATGCATAATAACTTGCGCTATAATATGCATAAAGAACATATTGAAGAAGAAGCGGTTATACATAATATTTCACAAGATATTTATCATCATTACGTTACATTCATTATCACATGAAAATTCTGTGGTAAAAATTATTTATATTCAGGAAGTAGATTGGTTTTTTTTTAATCTATATATTATATATTCAGAAAACAAATTACATCTTTATAACTTAAGGCTTCCTTATTTATGTAATTTTTTTCCACCGTCAATTGTTCATTGTCGAGTTACATGAAACATACCAGGAATATTTTCTGCATTTTACATTTTTCCTTTAGATCAAACTTAGTTTGTGAACTTCCGGCGCGACGTCTAATTATATGATATACGATGAAAAGTATTGTTTTCATGTAACGCCCTTATGTAAATACTTTTATTATACACCCACGAGTGAATTTAGCATAATGCAGCGTTAATCCGCAAGATTGATACAACTCGTAAGATTAAAAATTCCGCATCTTTCTGATTTCCAATACTGTATTTTTCAATAATTCCGCACAGTGTCGATTTCCATTTCTGTATTTTTCAGCATCCGGTAGTTTCTACGTTCCAAAATGGCAGATTTCAAACCGCGATTTTTTCACAAATTTTGATTTGTTGACTCCAATGAACCTCTTTCTGTAAAAAATAATCATTTATTACAACGACCTTTACATAAAATATAAATATTTAATCATCAGAAAAGTTTGAAAGGAAGTAAAATTAATAGAAATAGATAAATATTACGTACATAAACAGGAAAAGCAAAATATAAGGAGCGAGGAAGTGTACATACCATTCAACTATCCCGATTTAAGTATCCATATGCAACAATTCTTCGGTAAAAGAATGATACAGTCAACATTTGTAGATGTATTACAGAAATCCAATGCAGCAGAGGAAATTATACTTGGAACGGTGCTATGCAAAATTGTCTCTTCGTCGTACATGGGAAGCCAATGTCTTTTAATGGCATCACTGGCAAAAGCATAGAACAAATAAATATTAGACCGGATGTCACTGTTTGGACTTCGAATTTTTTATGTAAGGAATATAATTAATTATTTAATATTATAATATTTTGTTGATAACGCATTCTAGTTGAAATATGTTCAATAACCTTTTCTTTAAACTTACGGACGTGTAACGTTTGCAAAACTTAAAACCAAACATTGATGAAAAGCATGTCAACAAAAATAACTTATATGCATTTTGAAATACTTCAGAAAAATATTATTCAACATCATCAAGTTTATAATGCAGTTCTTTAGATGAACACCTATGAATAAGATGATTACACTAGATTATCTTTTTTTATCAGAATCATATTGTTTTAAAATAATCCTCAATTTCTCATCACATGATAAAATACATCAGTTGTATTTGAGAGAAAAAAAAATGATTACTTTTAAATGTCAACAGTCTAAACTTCTGAATAAAAAAATACAAACAAACATTAGATTATATATAAATTATAAATAAAATATATTACTTTCAGACTCGGATTTCTATGAAAACCCTTGTGTATGCAGTTTTCACTACGTAACTAAAGACAATTTCTACAAAACAAGCGACGAATTATATTCAGATTGTGATGCGTTCAGATATTTCTTTTGCCGAAACAATAAGAGTAAGTACATGTATTTATGTGCATTTGACGCTATGAATGTTTTGAGGAAAGATATTTAATTTAATGATAAAAATAAGCGGATCCGAGTACTTTGCAAACATAAGCTTTTATAGTAAAAGTAAAGTTACGTGAAATTACAACCATTCCTGCTACTACTAAATCTAATTTTCCTACAGTAACTGTAACTACAACTACATGAATACTTCTATAAAATTACTGCGGCTGTTGCAACACGACGACAACAACAGCAACAACTACTATTACTTGTACTAACATATGGTACGGGTTTGCGTCTATAAAGTTTTTCGGACAAACTTAATCAAAATGAGTCGGTTTGAGGAGCTTGTTTACCAATAAATCAAGATAGCCCATTTTGAGATTGCGTGTGGTACAGTATACTAAAACATCATTTCTTATTACAAGTTTGGTGAAATATGCATTTGTTTAATAAGTTACTTAATTCAGTTTAAATTCAGACTAAAAAAAATTTCTGACATGGCATAAGTTACTCCATATACCAGAAGAAATGTTTTATTTTGGGTAGATATGGTGATTGCTTTTGCAATTATTGTCTTCATAATGCTTTTGTTGATAATAATCTTCATTGTTTTCGTTCCGAGTGATTTTAATTTCAAGCTTATTTCACAGTGTATGTTACACGTAACTAGGAAAAACATTCAGAATTATTATTATTAAATTCCAGATAAACTGACTATTTAAAAAAACGAAGACTTGTTTTCTGACTCAAAATATACTTTTTTCCAAGAGGCAATTGTATGACCTAGTTTTTAAGAAGAAATCAAAATTTGTGTTACTATCTTTTTGGAACATACTAAGTTCCGATGTCTCCGCAGTAGTCCGACTGTAAATAAAGATATATATTTCACATCAAAAACTGTACAAGAACGTTAACGAAATACATGTATCTACTTGTAACTAATACTGAAATTCATAAATAAATTACATTCACTAATAAAACACTACAATTATAGCAAAACGTGTAAAAGGGCACTCTAAAGTGATAAAACATCATCTGTGATTAATAAAGACTAGGCTACTTACATGTTCCCTTTGGTTTATAAGTTCGAATTTATATTCGCCGTCGGGTGTCAAACAATTCCAACTGTATTGTAATTGTATATTTATTTTTTATAATTATAAATGTCCCATGTAGGTAGTACAAACGTATAATAATAAGACATATAAACGCATGTTCTGAATATAACATTTTTCCAGAATAAACCTGAAATGTACCTTTCCACGAAATGCAAACAACTACATGCATATAATTCTTTCATCAGCTAATGAAATAGAAGTCTTTAACAACACATGGTATCGGAGTAACCAGTGCGGAACATTTTCTCGTAATGAGAAGCTTAAAAGTATTCTTAAGCCTGGATTTTACTGGTCAGGCCAAACAGCTAATTATTGTGGAAAAGCTCAAGACTTCAACGGATGGGCTCGTAAGTACATTAATATGTCATACATTTAATTATGTGTGTATTTCTTTTTCTTACTCAAATGCTTAAGTTAGAATAAGAGCACAGGTCCTAATAATTTCGCAGTTGGAAAAAAGAAATGGTAATGGAAAAGTATTCAAACTATCAGGCACATGTACATGTTATTTTGAGTGTGTACTTGCGAGAAAAGTGAAAATTTTAGAATTCCTTTCAATAAATATGCATGTATGTTATGTCGGTATAATATTATGTGTAATAATAGTGTTCAGTTATTAACAGAGTGGTATTGGTCATCGAAACCTATTTTGTGTGGGGCTTACAGCGTAGATGCTGGCCGTCACTATAGAATATGTAGCACTGGGCTGAGATACGTCTACGCCAATCGTAAGTTCAATTACCTGCGTTTTAAAACGGGAGTTGGATGGAAATTGTGTTAGTCATTATGCCCGTTTTTGTTTAATACCTGTATAAGATGTTACATAGTTCGTGTTTTCAACCAATACCAAAGTATATAGAATGCTTTATTCAGTGCAGTCAAAACAACTTTCATTGGATTTTTCTGAAAATAGATAATGTATTTAAATCGTAAAAACTCTGATGAAAATGGAACTTTGAAACCGACCGAGCACGACACACATATATATATATATATATATATATATATATATATATATATATATATATATATATATATATATATATATATATATATATATATATATATATATTTGAAGCTCGTTTGATAGAGCCAGATCGTGGGCAGTAATGGAAATGCATATTACTCCCCATGCCGCCTAGCCCCGGGTTGAGCCCAATTCAATAATTATACAATTGAACAGTTCAATTTAAATCTAATTACAGTTGAAAGTCATACCATTAAACCGTAATTTTTACTTGAAAAAGTTGAAAATATTACAGGCTCCGTTTGAGTGAGCATGTTCGTGGGCAGTAATGGAAATGTATATTACTGCCCAGGCCGCCCATCTCCGTTTTAAGCGCAACTAAATATTTTTTACACCAATAAACAGTACAAATTCGATTTATCCCAAACGATGGTGTGAATTGGCGGCGGATATGACCTTCAATGCGGTTTTTTAAGATTAATACCATTCAATGTTCAGCGGCGTACGGACCCCAGATAAAAGAATGTATTTCCGTATCCCTCTCCGTACAATAACACTTATTTAGCTAAGATATCACATATTTAAAGTTATTTCATAAAAGCATTTATATATAATTTATATAATCATCAAAAAAAGTGCTTTATAATGTCCGTCTTAACATGTTGTGGTTTAGGAACTTCAAGAATATTAATACATTATACAGATATATGAATTCATTTTGCTACATTTTCTTTTCCAGGGGAAAAACACTTATCAGAACACATTGACGATTCATGCTTCTTAATAGGTATAGTTTTGTCCTTTTTATGCAATTGAATAATTATGCAAAGTCTAGTTCTCTTACGTTATAAAATGTATCGATTTTTGTTTGTCTTAAAATATAAAATCAAACATTTATAAAAAAAAACATGATATTTACGATAAAATTGTTTGTTTTCGTGATGTTACAGTCATAACCTGATATATTATATATTATATGATAATTTATAACAATTCATTCTTATTTCATTTGATTAAAGCATAGTCTTTTAATATGTGGACATTGCGCTATTTATATAAATATGTCGTGTTAAACGTTGCATTTACTTAGTTTTTAATAATGAAACGGATAATTTTTAAACAGCAACCACAACAGGATCGACCGATCTTTCGAAGGCCACGACATTTAGTATTGAGTCGTATCAAACACAATCGACTAAGATATCCGAAAATGTTACATCGACTGACTCTGTTCTCAGTCGATCGCACACACAGTCGTCAAAACTTTCTACAGCTAACCACGTTACTCCATCAGACTTTACGACAAAGGTGCCACAAATTTCAACGAAGAGAATTCAAAACACTTCAGAGACACAAGTAAATAACAACATCACACTTGGACATGCCAGAGGATCAGCACATGAACACGGTGATCCAGATACAGGAGCTGGTATTGTATACATTCCATGTTTCAAACATAGTTATGTATTTCACAGCCAGTTTTAGTAGAGATTTGATTTATCAACAAATCGACCTTCTACTTTCTTTTACAAGATTTCCTCATAAACACCTCAACCCCTTCCACCGTCGTGCAACCTAAGAGGTAAGAAAAATGGTCAACTGTAGATGGGTCAACGCCAGGCCTATAAGGCTCAGTAGAAATATTAAAATCGATTGTGCTTGCTTATTTGAAGCGTTTGCTTAAATATCAAGTTGCAGTTCATTTGGATAAATTTTATTAACCAGAGATGGAAAATGATTATTATCTATATTCAATAAATCATCAAGGTACCTCGAAGTGTTGTTAACGGCTGTAATAATATCATCTTGTTGTTCAGTAGAAAGAGATAACAAAAAACCCTTTCATATCAGTATAAAAACAGATTAGCAACAAGGGGTGCAGGGGTGCACTATAGAATACCTATGCCTTGTATATTTTAATATCAATGCAGCGTTGTTTGTGCCGTGTGGCGGCTGTAAAAAGACTCCACGTTCACCCGACTTGTGCTGTTATCACTCACGTCTTTTGAAGGTCGTTGAGTACAATACTTATGTACTATCTGACTATGTTAGTACATGTAGTCTACTGAGGGTGGTTTCCATATCCCAGATAATATAGATTCGGATATAGTTCAATCGCCCCAATGATATACTTCCTGCTTGTTAAATTTTGTCTTTGGCTTTGTCTGTGATGCAGGATTTATATTCTTAGATCCCTTGTTGAAATTCTATTTTGTTCAGTTCTGCCAAATGTTTCTCGTTTAAGGCAAACCCATTCTTTTACCTGGGAACCACACGCCGCTGAACATGGAATGGTATTAATCTGAAAATACCGCATTGAAGGTTCCATGTCCACCGCCATATGCACACCATCGTTTGGGATGGTCAAACTTGTACTGTTTATTGGTGTAAATATTGAGTTGCACTCAACCCGGGGATAGACGGCGTGGCAGTAATGTGCATTTCCATTATTGCCCATGAACAGGCTTAATCGAACCGAGCATGAAATATTTTCATATTTGTCGTTTTCGGAGGCTTTCAAAGTTCCCTTTTCATCTGTTATGAATTGGCTGTTTTTTCTGAATGAGGCGATTCCTGATATGCATATGTCACCTTTTTACATAAATATTGTCATAAATAGTGAAGTCTTGACAGGTCCATAAAGTAAAATTATCATGACTTATCGGAAAAATACCCAGTGTTTATAACAAGCGATAAAGGATTTATTTTCTCTAGCAAACCTTTTTTTTAAATGAGACAGCTTAGCTTGTCTTTTATTAAATTACGAGGGAGAAAAGTATACAAAGAAGAAAAATCATAAGTAAAGAAAAGTTAAGAAGTATCTCATTTAGGCTTCTTTCATCCGTCACTTGAATTTACCAAAATAATTTTTGTCACTTGCCAGTGGTTTCCAAAACCTTTTAACTTACTTTCATGTTCTTTTACAGCTGTAAGACAAGATGTTAAGAGCACAAATAATTTAGTTGTTGTAGATCTAGAATTTGCAAAAAATTTTGCTTTGTACGGTGTTTTGTGCAATTTAGGCAACCAATACGAAGAAGGTACGAAGAAAGTACTTTGTCTTGTTTCGGTTCAACACTGATTCTAAATTTTGTGATTTGTAGAGTATGTGCAGTAACAATATCACTCTTGGATGAAGACGTCAGTGTATAAGCATTATTCATATTAAGTTCTTGAATATCAATAAAGTGTGTACGTCACACTATAATTACATTATTTGATGCCTTATCATTAGATGTTAAAACAAATCTGTTGTTAAAGTCTTGAACTCGCTGTCCGATGGAATTCTTTATTTCAGACCTTTGGTATTTGATAATCTTTATATCCCCTTTAACGACATGACCGGCAGGTTCACAGCAAGATTTAAAATTTGAACAATCTTATGATAATGGTGTTTTTTCAACAATCTAAAAATCCGAGGTGTTTTTGTTTTAATTGAAAAATGTGTTTCTAGTTGGCTTTTATTTAAACAAATGATGAATGTTTTCAGTATTCTTTAAATTATTAGGTAGATTTCTATAGCTGAACAGTTTTATCTTTAAATGTACTTGGAAGGTCAATGAAATCGATGCCTTTAGTTAAAAAAAAGTAATATATGCATATCGGGAATCGCCTCACTCACAAAACACAGCCTCCCCACGCAGCCAAAAGTAAGAGAGGAAGAGAGAGAGAGAGATAGAGAGAGAGTGTGTGTGTGAGAGAGAGAGAGAGAGAGAGAGAGAGAGAGAGAGAGCATGTTTGTTATAAGTATAACAATTAAAATAGCAAAAGAACACAAACATATAAAACATAAAAGACATTTTCAGGAAATATCTTTGTTGATCAGCTTCCAAGTCAATATTTGGTCAGAGAACAGCTTCCAAGTCAATATTTGGTCAGAGAACATGCCGAGTGTAACACTGAGTAAAGCTTGCAACCTCATTAAGTGGATAAGTTCTTATATTTGGATTCGGCTATCTTAATATCCACTTTCTGTAAACTTGATATAGAAAAAAACCTGAACGTGAAAGCATAGCGTGTCTACCAGAAAGTTTTGAAATATGTTAATGGTCATCAATAGAACAATAAACACGTGATTTTTTAAAATGTTGTAATTAGTCTTTATCCCCTGCGACCTCTACGTTCGTTTTCGTTTTTCAAGCAAATCAATTTTTTCAGAATCAGGATTTTTATTAATGTTGCCTTCTTGATATTGAATATTATAATTTAAACCAAGATTGTTAGGCGTTCGAAGTTTCTGAATCCACTTATGTTCCAAAAAGCTTTGCTATATCTTTAAATGCTCTTGAAATGAAACACTGTTATCGAATGAAACCATACAAATAATAACATTGATTACCTTAATTCAGATGCAGGAACAATAGCTGGAATCGTCGTTGGTGTGTGTTTGGTGTTAGCTGTCGGCATTGCTCTATTCATGTTCATTCAGAGAAGGTATTGACATTTAACGTGTTTTTTTTTACTTAAATGTGAGATGTAAATTCGATAGAGTTGATCGGAATGAAGGATAAAAAATAAATTTCTAAACCAAATTTATGTGGTAAATGCACGCACATCAGCGGTCCGTCGATGTTTAGGATTCCCTTTCGTTCATCCCCGTCGATAGATGTTATGGGGGAGGTTAAATGGATGACGACACACAGGTTATTACTAACTTATGTGACAAATGTTTCCAACACATTCATGAAGTTTTTTCACGCGGATAAAAATCCGAAATCCATCGATATATCTTAACAATATATAATCACATTAACCGCTACCAGTTTACATCACTTATTATTATCTCTTCAAAATTTGTTATCTTATTGCAGATACAGATGTCTTTTTGATAAAAATACAACATCGAATTCTAAGCCGAAAACAAACAACAGTACCAGCAATCTATCGAAAAAGTCAAAATCTCGTACATTATTTAACAACCTTGCCTACGACTCTTGGGATGACAATCAGAAACAAACCCGGACAAAAAGAAACAATACAGAAAGCCCAAACAATTGGGCGTCTAGCACGAATCATCATCGTACCGTAGAAGACAAAGATCCTTATTATAACCAGTCAAACGCGACCTACGTGAATGATATAACTAAGCAACAACCCACTGAAGCATCTTCCTACAGCTTCGCAGTAGAAACAGAGAGTAATGTCGGGAAGAACGAGATGTCACTGGATGAATATGATACAACCATATCGACAAGAAAAGGAGTATACAAAACAGAGAATGTGTATAACAAGTTTGAGCCTGTAAACAAAGGCAGCAGTGATGTTTATGACAGTACTCTGCATCAAGGACAATCATTTGATACAGATGAAGTTTACAATAAGTTGTCATGCAACACCAAATATGGGCAATTCGGAACAACGTTGTCCGACAATGAAGAGTATGATTCTGTCGGTAATACTCTGAAAAGCCAAAATACCCGACACTCTACAGACAATGTTTACAATAAGCTTTGACAAGTTTTGCATTCTTGCCTTTAACTTTACAGCAGTTTTTTATACTATATATACTAAAGCATGGTCTAATGATAAAAAAAATGAATTATTATTTTTCTTGGGAAAAAGATCCCATACCCCATTCTATTCACCTGGTCCTCTAGCCCGTTCATAGCAATAAAATACACAAACATGTTAAGGCGTAAAGACGGTGTTCAATGATTAGAATGATCTGTGTATATGTTCATGAATGTCAATAGCAAAGCAAGTTATATTCTTGCGACACAAGGCAATATCCATGTTTAAGTACTCGTAAATTGTTTAAAAAACATTTTTCGAGTATATTTCTATTATGTTAATTAGGAGCGAATGTCACATGAAGAAGGTAATTGAGAATACTGTAAACCGTAAAAGTGTCAGTGTTTACACAATTTTAAGAATGCTCGACTGTGTCTATTCTAAGATGTACTTGTTATTGCCCATTTCAAAGCAAGAAATTCCAGTTTGAATGCGGAGTAATTTTTTTCAGATCGCGATAGGCTGCGGCTGGCAAAAGCTATAACTCTCTTTTTATCCTCTTGTGTTTGATAAAGAATGGCTCCCAGACCTTTTGTTGATGCATCAGTATGCAGTTCAAACGGTTTTGTAAAATCCGGGTAAGCTAATATGGGTGGTGATGTCAAAATTTGCTTTAGATTCTCAAATATGATTTGCTGTTCTTCTCCCCAAATCCATGGTTTCTGTTCCTTTTTACTCTTATTTTTCTTTGTTGATGTAAATCTGTTTTAACTTTAAAAATGTCAATTTTATACTGAATTTGTACTCTGATGACAGTCACAAATGGGCAAGAGTATTTTAATTAAGAAAAGGGACAGGTAATAGTAAAGTGTTCACTTATCATGCAAGAAGAAATAGAACACCCTTTACCAGGTAATTAAATAAACAGCCCTCAACCAATTGCAAATTAAGTGCAGTGAATTTTCAATCTCTATCACACTTACAAAAAATCATACTCAGTTTTTACTAAAATCACTCAAAGGTACATGTATCCCATTAATACTTTAAGATAAAGTATAATTTGGAAGGAAAGTATGAAAATTTCAGTATTTCAAACCTATTTCCCCCCCTCAAAACTTTGAGTGATTAAAGTGAACAAAATGTTTATTTTTCACTCACCACCTGCTGAAAATGCTTGAAACTCTACTTGACCACTGGCTATGACAAGTCAATAAGTCTAACAGTAACACAAATCACACAATGTCAATGTTTATATCTGTAGAACTGTCTTTTCTCCTCTGACAAACTGGTCCGGCAAAGTGGTGAGTTCCCGCACCGGTTTCCAATGTAAAAATGTAGAATCCCAAAAACGATATGTGTTTGGTTGAAGAAATTTCAACCAAGTCTTTATAAGTCCAAAAAAAGTGATGCGTGTACACTAGTTCATACACGAAATCCAGTCCAAAACACGTCCACTATGGTACTTGAAGATGGCAGAGTAACCACGACAAACTTCAATTCACTGAGAATAACTATGTTATCTATATATGTCCACGACTGACTTCAATGCACATGAAGTAACTCTGTTCTCTGTTTTATGTCCACGACCGACTTCAATTCACTGGGGGCTCCATTGTTATACTTGTGGTCTGGGAATAAATGATGTCCACAGAAACAAGTAAGGGTCGTGTTCGAGTTTACACTTTTATTTTATAGTCAGTCATGCACGTAAACTATACGGATTTACAACAGTACAGTAATCCGGAATCTGGGATGAAGACTCATCCAGGCTCTGAAATACATAATATAAAACAGTGCGTTTAACTTATTGGAAAACACAACTATAGTTTACACAAAAGAATGAGAATATACAAAGAATTACATGAACAATATACATATTAAAGTACAGTTCATAGCAGTGGTCCAAAAGCCTAAAAACCAGTTAAAACATGAAATCAACAATTCTTTAAAATAAACAACAATATACAATTTGGAGTTTACAATATCAACACCTAACTTACCAGATTTCTGGAATCTGTAAGCCTAACAGGTCTCACACCACAATCTGTCACACCGTGCTGTATGCTGTGCTCAAGCTGTTAATAAGAAATGACTTTAGTAAATACATGCTTGTTACATTGGAAAGAGAAATCAACGAAATAGAAATTTACATTGTGACCGCCATCTTTAATCAAAATTACATCACGTGACAATACGAACTTTTAAATTGCCCAAATACAAAAGATGACTTCGAATTGATTCATTTCAGCAAACCAGTATTTACCTCACAGAACTGAAGGACTATTACGAAGCAACAACCAAGAATATGAACCTTGGAAGACAAACCAAGAAAAACGTCCTTCCTCTCCAAAACTATTGTCAACTGTCCAATTAACCCGCGCTTCTTGTTGAAAAGATTACTCACCCAGAAAATCTCATCTCGCGGAAAAACGAGATAGGCCCCAAAAAGCATAATTAAAACCGAAAGTAGAAATAAAAGAGGTACCAAGTGGGGAATGATTAGAAGAAAGCGAAAGTAAAGAGAAAGTGACCAAATAGTAGACTCAAATGAATGGAATAAATATTGCCTCTACTACATACTGTAATTATAAAAAGTGCAATTTACTTTTATCAAAAATGTTGCCAGTTATATGTATTAACGATGATTTATAAAAATAAATAAATAAAACATTCGGTAGTGATACATGTTTGTCATTCAATTGAAAAAACTGTCTAACTAACGTTGTTAGTACAGTACTGTAAACGTTTAATGTTACAAAACTTGCGTCTTTCGTGCGTCCGTCTATCGTGTATCGTGCGTCTGTCTAAGGTGTATCGTGCGTCCGTCTAACGTGTATCGTGCGTCAGTATCTCGTGCATCGTGCATCATGCGTCTCTTTATTTTAAAGTGCAACGTGAATTAGTTTCTCGCATATGCAAATTTATATGATTTAATTTCACCCATGCATCCTACATATGTATATTTTGATAGCAGTTTCAATTTTTTAGAATTATCTTCCACAAATTATATGATTCGGCAGTATCTTGTATAGTGCGTCTAGCGTGTATAGTGCGCCTGTCTATCGTGTATCGTGGGTCCGTCTATCGTGTATCGTGCATACGTATATCGTGTATCGTGCGTTTCGTTTGTAACCTTAAACGTTCACAGTATCAAGTAAAAATATTTTGTCATTTCACGACATTTAAAACATATGACATTTAATAAGCATTAGACAGTAATTTTATGATATTGACTTGTAAACATTATTATGACAATGACTGCCCTGCACTCGCTGGTCATAGCAATGTATGCTAGTTGCGTTTCTTACCTTTGTTAAAAAGGTTTAAAAAGGTTGAGTTGCCTTCGATCAATCATGCAATGTCTTTTATGCGTTTACCAATTATCCGATACAGATAGCTCACAGACCAAAGTCTCACAGTTAAAACAGTCTTTTATTGAAAGGGAGGTTATTATAAAATTTAATACTGTAATTTAAGCATTATCTGCATCACAAATATGATTACGCAAAATATATAATTACGTTCTTCAAACAATGCCAATTAGTTAAAAAGGTTTAAACTCCAATATAAAAGTGTTATTGAAAGTTAACGACATAAAAAATAGCGTATTACATCTATGTCTTTTATCTAATTAAAAATATAGAAAAAAATGTCTAGTTAGAACATAAAGAAGAAGCGATACTGACATATCTATCACACAACTTTCTTTTATTTAAACTGATCTCGCTCTTATAACTTAATATTTAATTACAACTGAATAAATGGAGACATGAATTGTGTAACCGATTAAACTGTAAAACAATATGTTTTATTCGTTGCTTCAAAATTATTAAAATTTATAACAGACCACAATGCTAAGCTTATCGATCTCTGCGTGTTTACAGCACCAAGTAAATAAAATAAATGAACCTTATAAAACTTTAAGTGATCAATATATTTTAGGTCCTTTTTCATTTTCATTTAAAGGTCCAATAATCAAACTATAAAATATAGACATATTAATATTACATAATAATAAAATAGATTAAAGAGCTAAATATACATTATTATGTTTAACGTATGAGATTTATTAAATGAAGTTATGAATAGAACTATTTTGGTTCCATACATTCCTTTGCTTTGACTATCTAGGATATTGTCGGTTATTACGAAATTAGTATAGTAAGTAAGTAAGTAAGTAAGTAAGTAAGTAAGTAAGTAAGTAAGTAAGTAAGTAAGTAAATTTTATTATAGTGACATTGTGTATCAAATATTTACAAACTATAATAACAAATAAATACAACACCCGGCCACGTTGGGCCTATAAGTCACTTCAGATGGTTTTAAACATTAGAACAGAAACTAATACTGTATGACATTTTCAATTAGTACGCATGTACTATTTCCATCAAGTCACACAATAGAAAACAAAATATGTACATATGGTATGTCTGAACAAGAGTTTGAAAAGAAATAAATACATATTACTTAAGTTGATTTTTAATGAGAGACTATTCGTAAAAAAGATTTTTTTAAGTGTATAGTATAGATTTTCTTCTAATCATGCCGCTTACAATAAATTTTGACACATGTATAAAATGGTTATTTAGTAAAAAACTAGAATTTCTGAATCGGAAAGCGTTGGAAAATTCTCATTATTGGCAATTGCTCTGTGTAGTAGATTGTCTCTGATGTCCTGATACATGGAACATTTTAACAAGAAATGGGTTTCATCTTCTACTTCACTATTACTATTACAAATTTGGCACAATCTATCATTTTGGTTAAGACCAATAAATCTTCCAGTTTCAACCCGAAGAGGTAGAATACCGCAACGAAATTGTGATAAATGTGATCTCTCAACCTTTGTAAGATTTGCGAGAAGATATTTTTCTGTATTGTATTCTGATTTCAATTTTATGTAAGTTCTCAACTTTGAGACTGTTTTTATATTATTGGACCAATCTTCTTTATATTTTGTAAATAATCTGTCTTCTACCTCTTTGAGATCAACCGTAGTTTTAGTGTCATAACAGGCCGAAAGATTTACTTCACATAAAATTTGTTTTATTTCTGAGCACCAAGTATTTCCATTTGATCTATAATCATACTCAAATATTTTTCTTGTCAATCTTGAGTTATTCATGTTTACTATTCTGTTCCATAATCTAATCATGTTTACCCAACGTCTGTGTTTTGAAATAATCCAACCCATATCCCCATTTAACGCTAAAATTGGTGTGAATTTATGAACACCTAAAAAATACCTTATCGCTCTATTTTGAATCATATCAATGTGATTGAAAGTTTTAAAACCCCAAACAGAAAAACAGTAGTCTAAAACTGGAACCACACATGAATTATACAGTTTACAATATGTTTTATACACAACATTTTTATGATTTTGAATCTTTGAAATTACAGCCCCCAATGCTCTACCACCTGCCTGTGATAAGATTTCTGCAGTACAAGAAAAATCCAAATGTTCATGCAAATGAACTCCAAGATATCTATATACGTCCGTATATTCTACAGTTTGATTTCCTATTTTAAATTCATATGTACTACGTTGTTTTCCTCTATTTCTAAAATGAATTGATTGTGATTTAGTGTAGTTAACTTTTAACCGCCATTTTCTACACCATTCAAACAGAAAGTCTAACATTTTCTGAATATCTGTTTCATTTTCAGACAACAATAAAATATCATCTGCATATAATAAACAGCAAACATGTGTACCATCAATGAATATACCTTTGTTAAGTGTATTAAGGCCTTCTACAATATCATTTATAAAGAATGCAAAAATTGTTGGGGAACTGCTATCCTCCTGCTTTACCCCTGACAAAGTCGGGAACAAGTCTGAGAGCATGCCATTGAGGTTGATGGCAGATGAAGTATTACTCAGAATAGCCTTAATAGAATTATAAAATTTTCCATCTATATTATTAGACAACATTTCATACAACAATACATCTCTATTGACAAAATCAAATGCATTTTGCAGATCTATGAAGGTTCCAAATGTGTCCTGTTTCTTTAACAGACGGTTCTTAATAATTGTACATGCACTATATACATGATCCTCACATGAACATTTAGGTCTAAAACCGTTTTGCTCTTCGGCTAATTGTTCATTTTCTTCTAGATATGACAATAAACGATTATTAAGAACAGCAGAATATAATTTGCTTACAACAGACAACAGACTGATTCCTTTATAGTTTAAAGGAACTCTTTTGTCTTTGGTATTATCGTTGGGTAAAGGAAATATCATAGCTTTTCTCCAAAGACTAGGAACCAAACCTGTATCAAAACATAAATTAAACAATGCATGAAGTACATCAATAATAATAGGAAACTTTAAAACTTCGTAGGGAATTTTATCAAAACCCACACTTTTACCGGTCTTTGATTTGTTTACAACCTTTTTTACCTCTGAAAGTGTAATTGTTACGTTTAAAACCCGATTACCTTCAAAAAGAGGATCTAACATATTACTTTCTAAAAACGATTTTTCACGCAAAATGTTTTCATAAAATGCATTATCAAAATCTTCACTGTTTTAATTGAAAGTGTTCCAAATTCATCTTTCCATTTACTGAAAACAAATTCCTCATCAGAGATTATATTTCCGTGATCAACCTCAAGTGGGATAGAACTTTTACGTTTAGGACCTAGCTGCTTAATGTGATTCCAAAACTCTCTAGGATTATTCGTGCTCGCGCTATCAATATCAAAAGCCAATGATTTTTTATATTGCCTTTCAGCAGACCTTAATCGCCTGTCAAATGCGTTTTGGGCCAACTGAAATTGAGACCTTAGTCGATTTTGAGTATTTTTGTCACGCCGAAATTTTAGAAATTCCCTCTCTGATCTGCGAACATTTTGCCATGAATTTTCAAGCTTATCATCCCAGTAAGGCTTAAATTGTTTATAACGTTTCCGAGTTTCTCTTGTGCAGTCTATGAAAGGAATACTTTTGTTCATTTCATGCAATAGTTTCTCAACAAAATCTTCATACAACAAATCAATACTATCTTGATTTTCTCTACATAATTCAATATTACGAATCAACATTTGAAGTGCATTTTTTGCCAGATCAGAACTTAAAAAGTCCTCAGGAATTCTTTTCAACTTAAAAACTTTTTGATTAAAAATAGGCCTGACATTTTTATCTTCACTAACGTTTATGCTATCCGAGATAACAGTTTTATAATTGTATACAAAGCGCAAGAAATAATGATCGGGCAGTTTACTGCGCTGACCAATAAAGGAATGCAAATTAAATCTATCAACAATTGATGAAGGGGAAATAACTTCAAAATCTTTGCAAGAATTAAAGCAGTCATGTGGTGTACATACATAATCGACGACAGATTTTCCCTTAGAGGATACTGACGTAAAATTATCTGAATCTGGCAAAAATCGGTTATTTAAAACACACATTTTAGATTCAGTTAAAAATTCTATAAACGTATGTCCATGCTGATTAACACATTTATCAATCACAACCCTTTGTGGTATGAGGTCTACATCTGCAATAATTTCAGATAAATTCCCTATGCGCGAATTAGTATCCCCGCACACAAAAACTGCATCATTGTCCAATAACAAATACATTTGCCCTAATAAATGTGCGTAAAAGTCATTAGCATTCCTGCCCCATGTTGAATTCTCTGGGGGTAAATAAACTGCATAGACTGAAAATTTATAATCGGTGTCTTTACTCTGGAAAGAAATACATAATATTCCCTCATAGCTTTTATCTATAATGTCAATAGAAAACTTATCAAATAGATAGTTTCTAACAAATATGCCTACTCCACCCGAGCCTTTAGGGGCATTCACGTGTAGTTGTTTACGATTATGTCCATAGAAGCGGTAATTATCAATATGTAAAGTCTGGTCATTTTTTAAATGGGTTTCGTTAACACAGACGATATCGGCATCAATATGTTCAACTAGCTTTGTTCTCAACTGATGGTTGGATTCTGTCCATCCACAATCATTAATATGAGCGATGGACAGAGAACGTTCTAAAAACCGGGAGTCGGACTAATCCTGACCGGAACCAGACGTTCGGCGGTTGACACCGGAAGGGGAATTTCGGCCAATAGGATTATAATCGCTGGATGTATCCTTCTTGACGAAACGTCCGTTCGCCGTAACTGGAACTGATTTCCATTCGGTAATTCCGAGTATAATTATGCAGAAGTATAACCGTTTTGTTACATTTGAATAAATTGAGCTTCTGATAATATGTCTGATTCAAATAGTTAAGAATTTTCAGTAATTGATTATTCGATTTTAGCTGGAGCAAGCTTGCGGCCTGATCTCTTTGACAGCTCGTGCTTCTTAGGTATGTTCTTACCTATTTATAATGTTAAAGTAAATAAAACTCGTTTTGTTACCGATTAACAAAGGATCGTTTTGTACGCAAGTAAATACATTGCATGCAAAATTTATAACCTTATGGTCTGTTTGATAAACATTAACATCTTGGAGGGAAAGCGCAACATTGAGGAAGAAAATGGATATCATTTTTGTTATTAAATAATATATAATTATAATTGTTATTATTACGAGCATGTATTACTATTCCTGTGTTTTTCGGTTATTCAATAATATTGCGTATACTAGTTATCAAAATATAATATTTGTTCTCGCTTCTGTTTCTAAATTTATTATAATTTTGAAATGTTTTATGGAAACATTTGCCGCCGCATCAGCTGTCCGTTCGTTTAGTCATTAAAAACCGTTTGAACAAATTCTGACATTTTCTGCATGTGTTTAAGTACTTTTTGTAGCTTTATTTGATGTGATAAGAATGTACGTGTAGTCATACCCTAAAGTATTGAATATTAAATAACATCTTAGAATGTTTAATATAATATTATCCAGTTCTTTTGTAATATGAATCGCTGACTTCGTTTAAGAAATATTGCCTGTTTTATTTCACAATAAACTTTGTTTGTCAATTAAAAAGATTTTCCTTTGAATAGAAAACAGATTGGCTAAAAAAATATACTTACTGTCAACGAACACGAACATTTACAATTATCTTAGTTGTGTATTAGTTGAAAAAAAAAACACGTAAACTTTATTTTGAACGATTTCAAATAATTTGTATGAACAGGTTTATCAGAAACGAGGCGATGCTTTTGACAGATCACCTGTCATTTAGATCATCTGCTTTTGAATGTCAAAAACGTTATAAAGAGGTTGTTATCAATTTCGTTAGATAACAACAGGAAGATTTCATATAATAAATCAAGACAGGTAAACATGTTCTGTCACTTAAGCTCTTCTGCAGATGTAACAATTTATTTAATCTACGCGATTGCGGAGTCTCGGATTCATAAATTGGTTGTCCACCGCAAATATAATTGCCCACTGAGTTAACTTTGTCAAAAGCTGTTGCAATTTGCGTTGAAAATGCATGTTTCTATCCCAAATTTAAAAGTCTTTACTTGTTAACTTATTAAAGTCTTGTTTTGCATTTAAAGTTCCTGTGCAACTGATTGAGAAACAAAATTTCGAATGCGTCTTCCATGGTAACGGGGTTTACCTACTTAAGTCCTTGAAGATACTTCAGTGATGTCACTGACTATCTTAATCGATTAATTATTAATTAAGTGATTACAGGCACTTTCAGGTCTTGGTATCTTTTCACTGTTATCGGCTATCATGTTTAAGGACACTCTATCCAGACGGCTGACATTCTGAGTTGAGTCACCGAATGCTTACAAGTTACGACCTCACTTAAATGATGCTTGAATTCCAGCCTGTCCGCTAGCTTTTGGCTAATAAATGTTTCTCGGCCCCTTCGTCCATTAAGATATTAGCATCTGCATCTTTGTAACGGGATCAAACTGGGTCTATGACTATTTTAAGTGAAACGTTCAATCTAGAAGTTCTAGATAAATAATGCATAATTGCTTCTTGTCGTCTGAGCTATGAGATGTCTTGGTGGTAGACTGTGGTGCTTCTCTGGTGGTTGATGTTGCAGTTCGCTGGCAGATACTAACTAGTATGGCGGTTTCCCTCTCACTGACGGCAACGGAATTCGAACCGCAAATTAGATACCTGGTGACAGTTATGTAAACAATTGAAGCAAAGGCTTAGTTTAAACAATTGAATGTGACTTTTTACAGAACTTATCATTATGCAGTCGTCTTTGTGAGGCTGGTCGCAGAACAGTCAGATTTTTACAGAATTTTCTCTCTTCCGTAACTGTTGTTTGAGATTTTGTTCACTTATATAAAGTTTATAAAGATGCGGTAGGAAGGTGCATGTATCAGTCATGTCTTACATCACGTGCCTGACCGGTTTCTTATATATTTATCTCTCGTCGGATAGCTTTGCGTAAATCAGATATAGTTAAACGGTTCCTTGGTCCTGTGCCAGGTGATGCTTAGAAGCAGGCGGCTTGTCAAAATAATTGGAATAAAAAGTCTTGATATTTTCTAATCTGATTTGTTTTGCGCAGAAATGGCGCGAATCAATAAACTTTATAGATAAATTTTATTGGCCAGTTTCAGTTTATCCGATAATTTCCTTTCCATCTACAACATAATACCTAGATCTTCGAAATTACTTAACACTTAAAAATAATTATTTTATTTTAAGGAAATGTATAGAAAACTTGGGAAATATCTCAAATATTAATAATTATTCGAAGAAAAAAGTTTTCGATATACAACTAGCGAGGTCAAACTGAAACATGAAAAAAAGAAGCAACTATGAATCGAAAACTGTTCAGTATATCAATGTATTGATAAAATCAAATCTACAACAATTATCAAAATATGCATTAACACATTATTCGGATATCTATTAGTTTACAAATGCCTTCCCATGTCGACGTCACATTTTTAAATTATTTTTTAAACTCATAATTGAATTTAATGTGATAGGTGTTTTTAATGCGTATGGAAGGTTTTCAAATTTAAGTTTATCAAATTAATTATATAGGTCGACAGGCAAATTAATTACAACCCTCAAGAGCGTGTTTTACGTGTTTACGATAAAAAGTAAACTCTATTTGCTTATTAGTCTCGAAAAGATAACAGGCTAAATACAAAATTTTCATTTACTTCCTTGTTATAAAGTATGAATGTCTACAGTTCTATCGTGGTTATATTTTGCTGGTTATTAAAACATGTGACATCTGGTGAGTTGCGATATTTTATTTAATTGTAAAAAAGAAGGATGAAATCATTTTCAAATACAAAAAAAACTTGTATAAATATTGTAATGAAAGAATCAACGGTTCAATGACGACACACTTAAAACCTTGTAGTCAGAAGGAGTTTTAACCGTTTTTATCATATTGTTTTGGTGCTCGGAAACCTTACTGACATCAATTAAAGATAATTTTGATTTAATATTGGTATGTCTGAGTTCTTCAGTGATTTAAGTACCGTGGACCTTCTTGCATAAAGATAGTATGCTTCTGACTATTAACGGGTATAAGAGTATTTAACAGCGTCAAGTGAAAAGGAATATTATCATCACACACTATTATACTGGAACTTTAAATTTTTGCACATTAAACTTTAATTTTCAGTACTTCGACTTTTGGAGATTATAGCTGCACAGCTTCTTTAAATCAGACCATTATTTGATGGAGGGTGTTTGTTAAAAATAAGACAGATATCAATTCCAGGTGTTCTGGTTACAGTAGGGTCATCGATGTACATCAACCTACATTTGTACCTTTTTTAATTGACGATGCCATTAGCTTCTAATTTGGGACTTTTGCATGCAACATTGTCGAGTAAGTGGGTTCGTTTGTGTTAATTTACTAGGATCTCCTGTTCGTATGTATT
The DNA here is from genome assembly GCA_038501625.1 of Corbicula japonica. Lineage (NCBI taxonomy): Eukaryota > Metazoa > Mollusca > Bivalvia > Venerida > Cyrenidae > Corbicula > Corbicula japonica. Next base: position 327,027 of record JAZAYU010000341.1, on the reverse strand, counting down.
TATATGATAAAAGGTTGAAACGCTGTATAACCTGTTTTAATTATCTATCGGCAAATGTTGTACCACTTAACGTTTCTATGGTGTCATCCCTAAGGTTCTCTCCTCGTTAACTTTTGCGGTATCTTATCAATGTTATTGAATGAAGATAATTTCTTTTTCTATTTTTAGCTGACCTGTGTGGAGAGGTCTGTTTTTAGTAGGTAACAGTTGTTGGTTTAATAATTTCAGTTCTTTCGGAGAGTATGTCCTGTAGAAACGAAAAACGCATAAAACAATGTTATAGATTGTACATTTCATCGATGTTGTTTATAATATGCGTAACATAATTCCCTTTTGATATTTTATTACACAGAGATAAAATGCAGCAGGACGAAGTTACCATGGATAGAAGGCATGGAAGAATGTATACGTGCAGAAGGAACTCCGGTAGATTTTGGTCGGAGTACTGGACGTTCTATAGAATCACTTGGCATTCGGCCAGGGGTGACAGTGTGGACATCAGACTTCTTTTCAATCGATGATCATATCAGTTCTTATTATGATAACTGTATTTGTAAGTGTTATATGCTCTACTTAGGCACTGTTTAGTTTGTAGAAGAATAACGAATTCTATTCCGAATTGCTAACTTTTAATCAGTTCGTTACAGTACTGAAAATAATGAAATTGACAAATTTTCCTATTCCGATCCGGTCCGCTTCCGATCCTAATGTCATCTATAACCGATCCGATTCCATTCCCATTGCGGTCCAATTCCAATTCGATTGCACTCCATTTTTTTCGCTCCAGACACTGCGCTCCAAACGATCTTTACACTCAAACCGATTCTTCCGATTCCGATCTTCTCGCTCCTGTTTTCATTACATTACATATAACGCATCTCGCGCTGAATTTACATTTCTGTGAAATTTTTCTTATTTGCAGTTTTGTTAAATTTTAATGTTTAAACAAGGTGGATACTAACAAAATAAAGTAGGGATGGCAACGAGTAGTAAAATTGGTACTCGAGTAATCGGACGATCTTTCGATCGAGTACTCGAGTACTCGAACGATTTCCGATTTTAATAGAGATGATTCCGTTCGTGTAATATCAGCTTCAACCTACTCAGTATTTATACAAATTAAACGACATATTAATAAAGATACTTACACAAAAAAGTGTGTTATATCTTTTATCTGTGTTTTGTTTTTTATATTTTTAAAATAAATCAACAAATTGTATCAAAGTTAAAACACGGTCATGCGAACATGTACATATACGGTGGTCAGAATAATATTATGTCGTGAAATAATCAAATCAAATAAATTAATTGACCTAAACTAAAATCATGGGGCTCGTCTGTCTGCTTTTTGGGCGTGGTCTCGTATCATGTTTCAATTTAAGATGGTTAAGCATGATTGTAGTTTCCCCGTTGTAGACCAACTCGGAACTACATTTGACTGATTTTCCGTCTGCTGCCCGTTTGAAGTAACTCCACGCAGAATGCTTTGCGGGAGGCATTTTGCTGATGTTATGAAGGTATTCATTTCGGTGTTTAATTAAGAATGTGATACCAATCATTACCATCGTTTTAATTTATCTTTTTTTTTTCCTTAATATTCATAGATGAGTTCGCGTCATTCACAAATAAAAAAAAGGAAGTGAACAATTCAATGACTATAATGGGCGGTCCTGATTTTCTGTATCGAGCGCCAATTATCTAATTGTCAAACAATACATTTGTGCGAAATGGGTTCCACAGGTGATTGGCAAACAATAGATCTGTATTACCGCTATAAAACATTGCTAATTGACATTATTGACAAGTGCCAGTTGGGACCCTTATTTAGCAGTTTGTTATTTCACAACATGACACTTCAACTTCAAAGCATAAAATACGTCACCTGTGGCGATTAAGTGCATCCCGCATAGTGTCTAATTTCCTCCGTGCCGTAAATTGAAACGAATTATAAACAAAACAAACAGATTTCTTTTTTATATCAAAAATTATATTTTTTTTTTCGATTACTCGAGTAGTAGATTTAGTACTCGATACTCGGACGTTCGATCGAGTACTCGAGTAGTCGATGCCATCCCTAAAATAAAGTGATTATTTTAGATCTAAATGACGTCTTACTTAATCTTACACCAATTTAATGCAAGCGTTTATTACATGGCAGTTTTAAAATATAAGCGTAAATAACACCCGATTCAAGTGAGATTCATGTTCAATTGAGATGTTTAGGGGTCCAGCTGGTTTAGCGTAAATCAAGTCAGTAAAAGCCTTTGGTCCGTATGCATCAATAAGCAGTTAATTAAACTTTTTAGTCAAAATTTACGCTCTAGGAAGTAGTAAATCATGCAAAATATACAATTGAATTTTAGCATAAATGAACGCTGATTGAAGTTTTGAAATACTTTATAAGAATATTCGTTTCGTTTTGCGTAATTTATGCTGTAACATAGATGTAAATCTTGTGAAACACCGATAATAAACTTATTTAAATATGAATATCGTGTTTATTTCTTTGTTGTTGTTTTTTTCACCGCTGAAATCAAAAGGGAAAAATAGTTTCTCTTTTAGTTTCGGACAGCGTTTATGGTTTATATTTCATACTGGACTTAATAAATGTTTACGTTCAAAAGTGTTTATTAGCATTAAAAGCATTGAATACATTTCAGTTACGAATCTCCTTACTAAATAAAATAATACATTAACGCCATAATGAAGCGCGGGTGAATGTGCATGTTCGTGATTTCGTATCACGTATTTTCGCTTAAAGGGCACTTTATACAAAAAGGTTCCGAACTTAATTTCAATAATATCATTCGTGTGAATGGCAAACACACCATTTACTATTATATGTTTTCAGTTTTTATTTACAAAATTGTCGTTAAATTAATTTTATTACTATAGCAGAGAACACAATTAAATTATTGTCAAAAATTGCTCTGTTTGAAGTCGTTAAAAGAATCGGAAGAACCGATTCGGATCGCTACTATATATAACTGAAAAACTATAAATAGAAGCGATCCGATCCGTTCCGTTCAAAACGTTCCGGTCTTTTCACTCCAAGCGACCTAAACGCTCAAAGCGATTCTGATCCTGTCAAAACATTCCGGTCTTTTAACTCCAAGCGATCCAAACGTTCAAAGTGATTCCGATCCGGTCAAAATGCTCCGGTCTTTTCACTCAAAGCGATCCAAACGCTAAAAGCGATTCGCTTTGATTCCATTCCCTTTCCAGTTCGATTGCGCTTCCATTGCGCTCATAATGGGATCGGTTTTCGGTCCGCTTCCGATCCGATTGTCAATTTCATGATTTTCATTACTGTAAGCAACGGAAAACCATTTGCAATAACTATTATCAATTGCTTTGTTACTTGGTCAGTCTGGATGTCATATCTATATACATGTATTAAATGATTATGACTGATAATTATTTCTAAATATTTTAACAACATATAGGAGAATTCGTAAAACTTTAAAAACGATTTTTACTGCATAACACTTTCTCCTCCTTTAAAATTATTTCACTCCTGTGAAACGTAGTATTTCAAAGCAAAAAATACATATTATTAGACACTTAAGCAACATAATGAGTATAGCGCGATCAAGTACAGTAACGATAAAGTATAAGAGAATATAAATACAAAATCATACATTTTAGTAAATTCAAGTATCGGAATTCTTATTTATACCAGCATTTACTGAAACCGTTCACGTTTTATCACGTAACATTTCTGTTGAACGTTTATACATATATACGTTTGTTTTAGCAATATTTCTAAATTTTTGAACCTAAACTTATTTTTATATTTTCTTTCACGAAATACTCCCTTTAATTTAAATATTGAATACCCGTCATTTATTTTGATAGGAATAGTCTACATTTTTGATATTTTATTTTCAATATGTCCACTAGCGATTGCATTTACAATTCCATTTCGTCTGCAATTTTATAAAGTATATTTTTAACTTTTGAGTTCAGCTCTATTGGTTGGACTGCATTTATGCACGATGCAGCTAAATGATTTTGTTTTCCACAAATACTGCATGTATGTCCGTTGGCTGCCGTCTCTGACATGGTGGTAACTGTTACTTCCACATTTCTGGCAGACCTAGTTTTTCCTAGCCTGTGAAGAGCTGTCCCCGTGTTTGTAATAAGCATAATTACTTAAAAGTAGTTGGAATTCCTGTTTAACTTTGTCATGCTGTACTTTAAGTTTTATTGCATGATCCTTGAAGTCGCGGTCGAAGAAAAAGCAAATCGTGACTCTCTTGTGTCAATTTTTGTAATTCCAGTCCTAAATGTCGAACATTCGATTCTGCGGATGTAAACATTAATTTGATTTGTTCACTAGTAGCTTTGATGTCATTTAGTTCTAGTTGAAGTTCAAAGTTTTTGTTTTCGAGTTCGGAATGCCGTTTTTCAAATTTTCCAGTAAGTTTCGCCGTTTTATATTCCTGAACATTTCTTTCGTTTTCTTTCGCTTGGCGACGTCGCTTCTCGTTTGCATTTTGGTTTTGAAGTTCGAGGACCTTAGCATGTAACTTTTTATTGCTTTCTGGTATTGAAGCCTGTTGAAAAATGCATTGAGAACGACATTCCCTTAGGTCAGCTTCCAAGCGTATATTGATGCATTCCAGGTCGTCCCGTTCTCGCTTAATCGTTTCGAAATTAGGTTTTGATGTGTTGATTTGCATTTCTAGGATGAAATCATCCTCTGCGTTGATGAACGGCAGTACGGCTTTCGTAGTTTTCCGCCGCACGAACGCTATCATCCTTTCTTTGTCACGTTTGCGTGAATTGTTCGTCCTGTGTTTCTTTTCCACAAAGCGGCAAACTCGTGCAAAATGTCCGACCATGCGGCATTTTTGCACACTGCATTCCACGCGTGGCGTCGATTAACTGCATGTGTGTGTCCACAACGCACACAAAGATTTTGTAGCCTTCTGATATAAGTTTCTTGGCACATAACTGTTAATTGTCCAATTTTAAATCACGTGTGGGGAATAAATACTTCAAATTTAAGAGTACTCGTTTGTGCTAACGTAAGTCCATATGATCGTTACCCGGATTCTCCACCATATGGTATGCTCTACTTAGGCACAGTTTCGTTTGTAGAAGAATAACGAATTATATTCCGAATTTCTAACTTTTAATCAGTTCGTTCAGGAACGGAAAACCATTTGCAATAACTATAATCAATATTCACATTTGCAAAATCCAAATTATATATTTTAACATTTAACAAAAAATACGTTTCTTATGGAATACCATATGTGTTACCAGTTGGAAATCTCAACTTAAAATGTCCATGCAAATCTGTCAAAGATAGATGTCAAGATCACCATAGTTACCAAATATTTAGCGACTTGACAATTTTACAAACCCTTAATTGAGATTAAGATACTGCGTCTTTGTTACTTGGTCAGTCTGGATGTCATATCTATTTACATTTATTAAATGATTATGACAATTTTTTTCTAAATATTTTAACAACATAAAGGAGAATTTCGTAAAACTTTAAAAACGAGTTTTACTTCATAACAAATTTATCAAATTTTGTGAATGCAGTAAAAAAAACTATCGAAAGAGCACAAAAAGTTTTGACATTGGTTAATGCCAGTAATACACACACAATTGCTTTGTTTAAAATATGAACAATTAGAATGTAAAAACATGACACACTTACATTAGTAGTATGTTGTAGAATTTTTTTTATCAGTAAACGTTTTGTTAACAGGAAAGTTTAACTCTATTGTCTACCAATAAGTTTCAGCACCTGGTAAATAATTTCATTTTATGGGCAAGTACATCAAATAATTAACGAATGTACAATGTATATATCCATATAAGAATTGAAAACTTGTAAACCGTCTTTTTTAGGCCAATCAAGAAGTGAACTGTGTGGAATAGTAAATATCACAAACCCTTTTACGATCAACGAACTGTTTTATTCTGATTGTATGGCTGAAAGAATGAAATTTTGTCCAGGTAAATATTCCACTTTGTATTTATTCAGACAATGTGTTATGTTACTTGACGTCCTTTGTATTATAATAATATCTACTGTAAAACTCAGTTTATAAGTGAATTGCTGATTTGATTGCATGTTTTTTTTGCTCTTTATTGGAACACCTTTAGGGCAATTGCCTTTGAATATGTTGATATGAAATGCGATACTCGATGGTAAGATGGTGAAATACGAAACCAAAACTACTGAAAATGCGATTACACGATACTACTATAACGAAAACGCTATACAATGTAATACGACATGTAGATGCCGATAATGCGATATAATGTCGTGTTGTCATCATTGTACTGTAATTTTATCGCATTTATGTTATTGTTGTATCTCGTTTTCTCAATTTCATATTGTACCGTCGTTTTATCATCAGCTTACTGTATAGTTACCGGAATCATTATCGTACTGTCCTGTTATCAATATCGATTCTGGTCTGTCGTTTCATTTTCAATGAATGATAAGATTAAACTTTACACAACAGAGATTTGAACTTTTAATTGGTGAGACCTTTCTGGCTGGGCTTGCATGTACTTGTTGTACAGCCAGTGGTGTCAAATTGATATAAAGATTGAGTCGAATCAAAATCTCTTATTCTGTTCAAAATATCTTTAATAACTTCATGTAAGCGCATACACGATAACACAAACACCTTTAACATATTTACATTGCATGATGAAAAGTATTTATAGGTACACATATTAAGAAAAAATCATATTCGGTCGTCAACAGGAAATTTAGGGTCAAACACACCTTTACAAGTATCTGTATGCATATGTTAGAAAAAAGAACCAACCATATGTTTGTCATTATCATATCATACATCCAATTACGATATCTTTTGATCGAAAATATACATGCAAACAGTGCGTGCGCGCCGCTGATGTCAGGTATACATTTTTTTCAAAAGGTTCAAAATATCATTAGTCCTTCCTCTTTGATACGGAAAACAAAATTTTTCAATTGTTTTGCAATTTTACAGTGTTACAGCCTCAATGCGGAAATAACATGTAATAGACAATGCGTCGATTTATTTACAATGTAGATAATTAAAATGATGCTTGTTTTCTACATTTGTATAAAATCACTGTTTTCAACTCTATGCGCAATATTTGACTAGGAGATTTATATTAAAATGAAATTTCATTTTCAGATCAATCGGGGCAAATACGCAATGAAACAGGGAACTATTAGGCATATGAATATTGTAGACATTTTCCGAATAATATCTCTGATTATCAAGATTTGACTTTCTTTGATGGTTTCTACTGGATAACAAACACGCTTGAAGGTCTTGATTGTGTCTTAAAAGGTATTTTCAAATTGATAAAAATTTGTTAAATGGTATATATAAATATTTTACTCAATAATTTTATCAACACCAAGAGTGAAATAGGATATGATTTATTTTTAATATATCATATTACATACAAACTGAACCTTATAAGTAATAACTCAGCTGGTACTTAAATAACAAACTGTAGAAAATATTTGAATGATGTTATGTATCAATGTTTTTTATAAACCTTAAATAATTCACTTATTAAATATTTCTCAAAATCTCCAAAATATTATAAACGGCTTACAATAAGTGATTTATTTATGAGGTTCAGAATATTATCAACAACAATTTGAACTATTTAAATGTCTTTTTAGTCATGAACATGATGAATGCATTGTTCAATTTGCTGATGTTTTCTTTTTTAATGGATCGTTAATCGTTATGACTTGTAACTTTTTAATACAAATATTTAATTTAAAGTTTCTAATACTGCTCCTACAAAAAGTCCCAGCAGACAAAATTTGATATACCCATTCTCATTTAAGAAATCAGTATACATTTTGGTGTGGTTGAGTTTATTCAAAGTTGCCTTTTTTGATATTGTTTTATTACCTTCACACATCCTGATTATACTTAAATGACTTTATCGTTGAGAGCAAAAAATAATCTTAACTTATTGGTTAACAATCAGACTCAGCAAGTCATTTATTTTACTTATCCTCTTAAATTGTATAGAGGTATAATTTTGATTTATGTTTTAATCAGGTGGACCAATACCAGCTCTTTCAAACAGGTCTCGTTGTGGTTCGTACAATCTCAAAGTCGGGCGGTTTTACAGATCATGTCAAGAAAAATAAATCGCTCTATGTTATTTCGGTAAGATGATAAAACTAACAACATCTTCATTTCATGATCTAGAAGGCAGAAAAAAACTGCATGTCGCTTAAAACGTTAGTTTTGTTTATTCCGTCCGTTCCGCAGATTTCAATAAATAAAACTAGTTCTGCTGCGGCTTTCAAACTGCTCTATTGTTGTTGTTGTTGTTGTTTTGGGTTTTTTTGTTTTCATTCAACCAATGGAAAGCATCATTTATAATTTTATTAAATGTTTTTGTTCTTTAATACGAAGTCATGTACAAAAAGTGCGTAGTTCAAAAACTTAATAATAGTGCAATACAAATGAGCTGTACGTTACCAGAATTACTTTGATGCTGAACCTTTTTGGGTTCATTTATCTTATTTACTTTTCTTTCCTTTACATTTATATAAATCTTGTGGAGCATACTGGAATTATTATCCAATCTTCTCGTGTGTTGTTATATCTTGTACGCTATATTATCAGGCAACATATTCGAGACATTTTATTGGAACACTAAATGGCATTTCCTAGACACTATCAAATCTTAAGATTAAAGAAATTCCTTCTGGCATTATTGTTTCTGCCTCTTCATGCTCTTCGCACAGCCAAATGTTGGAGATAAAACGAACATGGGTTTATACTACAATATATAAAGAAGACATCATACATAATACGAGAAATGAGAAAAAGGGTTAGTCTAAGAGAGGAAATTATAGCGTACGTTTATAATTTTCAATTATACCAGTTTAAAATGACTCCACAAAGATGAAAATAAGAATCTATAAGGTTACCATTTACGAAGGGTAATTGGCAAAGCAAATTGCCATTGGGGGATTTTAACCAGGTTCTAGGATGAATCTACCTCACACGTGTCCCAACAAGTTCTCGTATGAACAAACAGGTGCAAATTGCTGCATGTTTTCACATTTTTTTTATATTTTAGGAAGTCAAGTGGAACATAAGTTTTCAAGCACATGCTTCAGAGATAATTTGCAAAATTGATTTTTGTTTGAACATTTAATCTTCGAAACAGAGGTTCGCTGTACTGGTTATACATGAATGTAATGATGATTGTATGTATTGTTCTGAAACGTTTAATCAGTACGAAAGATTTTTTGTCAAGTTAATTTTCTTCTGCGATAGCTTTTCAAATACATCCTTGCCTTCTCTAAAAAGTATACGGAAGGCAATTGTATCATTTTATTCACCAATATTATATATTAAATTATGATAATGCAAGCACAAAGACAGTTTAATCGTAAATAGGTATAATATTCTTTAATAACAAACTTTTTTTCAAACCAATATCCATATATTTACACTTATCTCGCTCTTAGCTATGACGAAAGTCTTGTTTTTATACCATTTCCATTTTGTATTCAAAAACTGCAACAAAAGCCGCGAAAAATTATTGATGTGTGCGGAATGTTATGTCTTATGGCAGCGTCAAGCACTGTCTGAAAAAGCGTGCAGTCACTCGCTTTGTCGTTATTCTGTCTGCAGCAACTCTGTGATATAATATTATCGTTGATATATTGGTAGGATTTGAGAATACTTTGTGTGTAAATATAATATTTGATTTTGATATTTTATCGCGTTTATCAGAATAAAAAGAATTTGGTCATTTGTAAACCTGATGCCCTTCGTGTATAACTAAATTTTAAACAACTCCTATGTTTTTCATAATCTGATGAACGCGATACAAATAACGATGCGATCCTTAAATGAATCCAACCATAACTACAAATCTGTCAATTGAAGCTTAAAAGTTACAAAAACTAGTGAATGACCCATAGAAACAAAAAGGATAATGAACATTTTAGTTGTTGACTTTCCACTGATTTGCTTCCCAAATACCCTGAAAATTGTAAATGCATTTACTTTATCAGTGCTATATTTGAGAAATAACTTTTGGCAAACAAATGTTGTTTAAATTTTAGGAGAGATTGCTTAATTATAATGATATTTTAGTAGAGATTGATTAATTATAATGATAACTTCATGATAACTTCATGTGGAGTAACTTACATGGGTTTTTACTGGCCCGTCATTATTAAATCGTCGATACTACATTGTAATCGCACATGATAAACTGATCGTTTAATTTTGCCTGTTTAAGAGCAATCTACTACTTATGCTGAAACAACCTCCAGAGAAACCAGAGTCACAGAGCCTGTCGCCCGTTTATAAGCCCCTCTCAAAACGTGACAACAACTATCGATACACAATATTTTAGAAACAACTCAATAACGTCACCAGTTATGTTTGAAACTGCCTTTAGTAAAGGATTAGTATCTCTAGAAGCAGTGATTACAAGTCCAGCACAGAGTCAAAGTGAACAGGGACATATCACTGATGATCCAAGTATGTGTGATATTTGATAAGTCGTTATTAGATTTAATTTAAGTGTTTCAAAATTGTTTTGCAGTAGAACCGATAAAGCAATGATGCATTTCTTCATAAACTTAAATATGTAATTTTATTATACTGCAAAGAAATTTCCTTGAATTTGATTGGATAATTTGCCGCTGATGTATATCCGTATTTACGGATCGGCCGTAGATATGAGCTGCACGTGCCTTAATTTCCCCGTCTGGCCTCCCACCTTTTGTTGTCGTCCGCCATTTTGTTTTAAATTGCCGTAAAAATGCATAATTTGAAGCCGATCTTGTTAATTATAAAGCGGTATGCGTAGGGATTACTAAAATTATTACAGAAAATATTTCTTTTATGTTTTAACGTTGAAAACGATCAGATTATTCTCAGATTTTGGAAATAAATATCAAATGGATAGTCCATTCAATTTCTATAGAAGTGACGTCATGGAGGTAAATTAATGACGTCAGACATGTATTTATTGTGGTTCTCAGAGGGGAATTAAATAAGCGAATTAATCGAAAAATCGATGTTTTTTTTATTACTTTTGTCAGAAAAAGTCTTTGCAGTATAATAAAACAATTATTTGGTTCCTTGAAAGGGTATGTGAGGATGTATTGCCGGTCTGGGTGTCATATTATCCCTCGCCTGCGGCTCGGGTAATATGTAACACCCAGACCGGCAATACATCCTCACATTCCCTGTCAAGAAACCAGATAACTATATAATACAACAACTGATCAAGTAAGAGGGGAAACATATGCCAACAAATATTCTCTCAATTAACAAAATGAAAACAATAAGATAATGGCACTTCCAGGCGGAATGTGTGTGTCTTTTCAAAATATATTTTAAAGAAAACAACACCGCCTGATTTTCTTAAAACAATTAACATCGTTCATGATCAGGATTTTAATTTTTTAACAATTATTCTATTGCTCATGTTTTAATGTGGCGTTTGCTTATAGTTTCGGTCGAAAAAAAGGAAACTCAACTGAAGTTTCAACCGAATGGACTTTTGTAAACATCTCACTTATCATTCATAAAGTAAAGTCAAATTGCATTCATCATTAGGTTGCAGGGTCATTGCACTTTTCAGAAATTTCATATATTCCAGATGTAGGACTTATTGTTGGAATCGTTGTTGGGATAATTGTCGCATTCTCAGTTACTGGACTCGTGGCATTCATATTAGCAAGAAGGTAAATTTTAAATTTACCATAGCATCGGCTTATTAAGTTCTTAAATATGTATCAATAAACGAATTTAAAATTTAAAAAAATTAATAACATTTTCTGTATGGATAACCATTAACTTATACAGTGTCAAAAAATATGCAGAATTATGGCTTCATATACATGCAATATGTGTCACGTGGTAACGTCCTAAATATGCAGAAAAAAATGCATTAGGTTTAATAGTCATGCACATTCGAATATCATATATGTATACAGTAGGCCTAACAATGATCAGCGTTACGATTTCTCGTCATAACTTCAGTTGCAAACTGTTTTAGTAATAATACTTCGAAGGGAAGGTAGCCTTTTACATAAAAGAGTGCGTGTAACAACCGATGGTTGACTCGATGGCTTTGAAAAAGTACTGATAAAACATAATGAAATAAGCCAGTTTAATTTTGATTTGCGAACTGAAGATGTTTAAATTTCAAATAAAAAGGGACAAGCTTTTATCTTTACAAGTAAAGTTATATCGAGTCCAAGGCATGTTGACGAAATTGAATTATCTATTATGTACATAGGACAGGGGCTACATTGGTATTTTACTCTATAAGTACTTGGAAGCCGAATATGTACTCAATATGTATCGGGTTTTGTTTGTTTTCCACCGGCGGGACAACAGTTCAATGACATTTCATTGAAATTTCTTTGATTAAAAGAGCTGACAACTTGTTCAACACTTACATCGCGTCATTTATTTATGCTATACATACTGCTACAAGTTACTTGGTTTTGCAGTCAACTTATACAACGGGCTGAAATAAACACAGTATTATACCAAACAATACTGATTTTTGTAAATAACTTTTTGTTATGCATATTACTTTCTATTTCCAAAGAGCTCTTTTTCGTATCTACAGAGGTATCTGTCTACGCAAACGGTCAGGTCTGTCTTCAAAATTTAGCATTAAAAATACGAGACAATTAACAAGAACTGCACAAGCCCATGATAACATAACCTACGATAACACATCTGATCGACCATATAGTGTAGCTGTGGATACCGAACCGACGATAACATATTCAAAGTCTACACCTGGTTCGATTCATATCAAAGATGGCCAGCAAACAGAGTCACAAGATGACTACGATACCACCCTTCAAGTCAGAAAACTAGTTGACAAAATGAACAACACATACGATACAACGGAACTGAAGACACAGGCATCCGACAACTTGTACGATACGACTTTTAAGACAAAGGAGTTTCATGCAAACAATGAGGATTACAATACAATTATTTCTATGTCGGTGCCCTCAGCGACAAAGGCTAGACCAATTGGTGATGAAGAAGAATATGATTCTATTAGTCACACAGGACATACACCAGTCGTTGTTGATAATATTTATAATAAGCTGCAATAGACAATAATTAACATCCAATATCAACCTGTAATACCAACAGTAACGCGTTATGTGTCTGTTGTGATAATTAAAAGGGAATGTTGCTTATCGTGTTCAGAATATCAAATCATTTTAAGAATTCTGTACGGGTGTATTTTATTTGTTGTTTTTTCGAAACCTCGAATGTGAGTATCACTTCTCTTTGAATGCAAATGTTTGCCTTAATAATTCCTTTTAAAGACCATACATGTTGAACTAAATGGTATTTTAAGCTATTGAATATGCAAAGGTTTGATTAAACTATTCAATACTCTGATACTTCTTCTTCCTCATACTCTTCTTCTATGTAAACACTTATCTAAAATATTTTTTTACGACCCAAACGATTATTTCAAATTAATGTGTCAGACATACTCATATTAGGAAAATCCAAACTCATAAAACACAGCCCCAAAATGAGCAAACAAACTACACATAAAAGTATCCACTTTTTATGCTTATATTCTCATTAAGATATTTTTATTTCATTAGAAATGCGCTCGACCCGGGGGTATGTGCGTGGGAAGAAATATGCATTTCCATTACTGCAAATGAACAGGCTCAATAAAACCGAGTAAAACCGAGCCCTTTAATATTTTCATATTTGTCGTGTTCGGTGACATTCAATCTTCCCTTTTCATTTATGAATAGTGTTTTATTAGACATTTAGTTTTACGTTAACATACTCATGAACATGATATTCCACATCAAGAGCTGCGCAAAGTCCAATAGCATATCAATAAATAAAGAATTTCAAATTCAAACGCGTACTTTTAAGCGTAAAACACATGCGTTATACCTTTGTGAATGTGGCCAAGTCGTTTATCATAGATTTTACAATTTGACATATATTTACATAATCGATTTCTCAATATTTACTTTAAACAAGATAAAGTTGATTGATAAATGCACCAGGAATTACTTCTACTCAGTATTAAGCATTCCCATTACTGCCCATGAACAGGCTCAATCAAACCGAGCCTGCAGTATTTTCATATTTGTCGTGTTCGATGGCTTTCAAAGTTCCCTTTTCATCTATTTAAATTACCAAATACTGATCATTTTTGCAAGGCCTAAAACATTGGACTACATTTTATTAGTCACAATGCCTTCTCAATAGTGTTTACTTTTCACATTCATCCTATTTATTAAAAGCTGTACATACTACATGTGATAAATACTTTCCGGTGTATTAGTTGCATGTATTAAAGGAATACGTTCGGCTGATTATAACCTTTGTTTAAATGATAAAATGTTTTTTGAATAATACAATTTTCGTAATCAATTGATGACGACGAATACGATAATTGTAAAACTTTCTTTTAATTACACTGATAATCGTTTTTTCGAGCGTAGCATGAGAGCGGCCATTATTGACATCTCGTTGTCTCGCGAGAGATAAAACAACGAGGTGTGACGTCATTTACACACTTCCGTTTCATAAAGAATATACGCAGAGATGAATGCAGGCAAATTTATTTATATGAAAACATTGCTATATGCTGGAAAATATTGCATTAAAAGGAGCACAAATAGGAAAAAATCACATTATAGTTTTAGTGTATGAGTGTTTTTACATTGAATTTCTTATCTTACATTTTGCTCAAGTAATTGCATCGCTCACTAGGATTCAGAAGACAATATGTTAAATGAGAATGTGATACGCTACGATCGCTTTGAAATTTTCCTTTTAGTATAAATTAACATTGAGTTTACTATTGTCCCCTCACGTCTCCTCAAATTAAATATGTCAATTAAGTTTTTTCACACCATTTTAATATGTCACCCGATCTTCTTCGGAGCAAACTGGCTAGTGAGATTAACGTATCAGTTAGAGGCAATTAACAATAATACGGGCGTGTTAAAACTTGTACCACTCAGTGTGCAACATTAAATTTTATAATTAGATTTAAGAAAGAAATATACAACTTTACAGTAAATGTTCGTTTTGAAGTATTGACTTGCACTCAACCGCAGGCTTAGCGGCGTGTAGATTAATATGCATTTCAATTAATAACCATGAACAAGCTTAATCAAACCGGGCCTGAAACATTTTCATATTTGTCAGGGTTCGGTGAATTTCAAAGTTCCATTGTCATCAACTTAAATTTTCAAAAATACATTAATTCAATTCAGGGCCTTCCCCAGGACACAGGTATGCCTTCATTTCTTAACAAACTTATATGGGACGATTGATCTGCCGGTATGCCTTTAATCTTTGTCGGGATGGCTTCATATTCAATAAACAGCTCAATGTCCCCCGAGCCATTTGCACTGTTGTGAGAAACACCAACCGTTTACAACCCCAGACAAAGATCTGACACGCTCTAAATTCGCCGACATCCGTTTATTCGAATTCGTCGTGTCATAAAGTTATTGTGTCTTCAGGTCGCAAATGAAATTTACAGATCAAAAACTTTACGGTAAAGCAAATTAGCCAATGACGATCAATTTCTCTACTTTTTTTCTGGGTAAACTCCGCCTCCCGATTAGTATGCATGTTGGTGTCTTTTGATTGCGCGGACCACCTGAAGTCGGGTAACTATTACGCAAATGATACGAGTATAATTATCGTATAATTATTCCTTTTGCACCAGAAGAAAAACATAACTATGTGAATTTAGTGAAAACAAGAATTATTCGACTTTTGAATAATAAATTCAAGAAAGATGTATTTTTAGGGATCTATGTATTACATTTTTTAAAAAAGACAATGGTACTTGTTAATACAAAATGAAAAAGTGGTTAATGTGATCGCTTCAGATGCCGCATACAACAATGACTCTAGATCGCTGAATTCAAACGATTACCTCCAATTTAAGGACATCGTGTATATACGAAGTAAACGCATTTTGGCCGAAAAATCTGCCAAGTCGATCAGCAAAAATATTTTACACCTATATATTGGCCTCACTACTCTTAAACAAGAAAATAGTTAAAATGTGCTACAATTCTCGGCATTCTTTTGTAATTAATGGTGGCATAACAAGCAGTTTCTTTCAATCTTGGCTAATTCAGTTTCAGAATTTTCAGGCTCAAAATCATACACTATTATATATTTGTTAAATAAATGAATATTCCATGGTTGAGAATGATAAGAATTGGACATTAAATGGAAACGATACGAACGGAAGTGTGTAAATGACGTCATCAGCAGGTGCGCGCATCGGAAAGGAAACAAACATGGCGACGGCCATAGATGCCCGCCGATTTTGCAAATAACGGATCTTTGACAAGAGATAACTTTGTCAATATTTAACATAAAATAAAGTTCTATACGTCAAAATGACGCATAAGTAACGCTTAATAACATAGTACTGGTGAAATCCAGCCAAACGTATTCCTTTAACTATAATTTATAGATAACACCAACAGTGATTGTATGTCGACTTTGTTTCTAAATTGGTGTTGTATAATATCAGTGAAACTTTTAATTCTTACATAACTGTAGCTTACCACTGCAAGTATCGACGCGTGTTCAGCTGTGCTATTGCCTATTAAATATTGTTTATTGTTATAATAATCATTACACCGAGGCAGTGAAATACATTAAGGCTAAGTTCACGACGGACTAGAGTTTCACCCCAGGAATCAGCGAATTACTAAAAATAAACTAACTGCGCATGCTCAGTTGTGTTTACATGTGAACGTCTAACTCTGGTATCGGGTCTGTTACAAAATGGAAGGCAACACAACTTAACAAGTGTTAATGAATGAATATAATGCGACTGAGGCTCTTAACTTCGAAACTGAAACGGAAATGGCCATTTCAGGGCAAATGCGAAGCATGCCTTTATATACATATAGGATCAATAATGAATCTAGTAAAGCAAACTTGAAGTATCAACGAGACATAAGCTATGAATATTCATTAGTAGGCGGTGCAACTTGAAGGCTGTAGCAAATCATTTTACCTCGATAGATACCGCCATCTTCGAACTCCAGAAACTCTGGGTCGCAACGGGGTTCACTATAGTCAAGTTCAAAAGTTCAAACAACGTCATTCGAGTGACAACCCTAATAGTTCATGTGGATGATGTGGTTACTCGGGTGAAACTCTCGTCCGTCATGAACTTAAGCCTATTATTAGACAACGGTAATTTGGCAATGTTCACATTGGCGTGTTTACATTGACGCTACATATAAACAATAAAATAATATTTTAATCGTTGTGTAATGCAAAGCGTGAAGGTCCTAATACTTGTCCAGTTAGACGAGTGGTCTATGACGCAGTCATTTAAACATTTTATAATGCAATGGTAGCAACGCTGTTATAGGTTGTAGGATCGAGCCATGTTTTTTGTTTACATTTTTTTAAATATTTTTTACACAATAATTATTTTCCGCGATAAAATAAACTGAAGCAAAATACATAAAATACTTTGAAATGACTGCAATAAAACTGAAAAAATATAAATCTTAAATATTTCCTTAAAAGCCGTGTGTCAGTGTGAATCGAACCCGTGTCGAAAAAGGTTTAGCCTTTGGCGGCCGGACACGTTAACCATTGAGCTATCAGGGCGATTTCATATAAAAAGGCAAAATAGTACTTTTAACGCGTAAATTTGCATTAACCCGTTTTAACATTCTATAAATAATTACTCACTTTAACGTGAGTAAATCAATTATTTCCTTATCTCATTATACGTAAAAAACACAAACAAAAACTAGGAATAGGTCGTTGTATTCAGCGGTAATATCGAACAAGGAATAATTCACATGTTACATTAATTACATTGCAAATAAACGTCAACAGCTCATACACAACACAGCTGGCACCGGGGGCCACCCACCATCGGCACCGGGGGCCGTGTTCTCGTACATACAACAAAACTGGGCACCGGGGCCACACAACACTGGCACCTTGGGCCGTGTGTCGAACAAAAAGCAACACATATAGGCACTGTATCTGACAACAAAAGCACTAAGTGTTATATTGAAATAAAATAACTCTAGAATAACATTTACATTTAACGATCGTTACTTTTAACCATGTAACTTCCTATAATATTCTATTCAAAAACAAAACTTTCTAAGTCGATGATATTAAAATCGGTAGCATTTTCTCAATAATGCTTAAATTAAAAGACAATATTTCAACATTACAAATCCAAACTCAGCGATACTAAAAGTCTGCGTACAAGCTGTCTTTCGCATTTATCACTGAGTGTCTCTCACTAATCTTATTATTTGCACTCACCGTAGCTTCTCCGGACCGAAAACAAATGTAATCCAAAGTTATTCTTATCATACATTGAAAATCTCAGTTTTTGCTTTGAAAAGTCATCAAAGATTGAATAAGAAAGCCTTCATTGCAATACATGTATTACCAAACATTCAGAGATCTATAAAATTTAATTCCGATTTTTATTTAAATATCACTATAAAAGTCTAAAACATCTGTTTTCAATTAGAAATGTAAAATATAAAAGTCCACAAAAAAAAATTCAGAAAAACTTAATGTCCGACCCTTAGATACCCAGTACTTCACGTATTCTAAAGAAAACAGCAAATGCTAAAATTGATTAATTCACATCTCTGAAATCTCATAAGAAACTGCTTTCCAAAGCGAATATACACCAAGTACTTGACGTATTCTAAAGAAAACAGCAAGTGCTAAAATAGATCAAATCACATCTCTGAAATCTCATAAGAAACTGCCTTCCAACGCGAAGTTTAAGTTAAGGTTTAGCCATTTCAGTAATATGTAATAAAAATGTAATAGCTTTCTAACGAATACATCCAGAGAGACACTTTCAACCAATCATCCTTACACGGATTAACAAACGTCTGCTATATGATTCCACAATCAAAATATCAGGTTTATTTTTGATTAACTAACCTTTTTTCCGATTAATCTTCGATAATTACATGGCTCTCGTTACCGGCGAAAATTACAGACTGTATAAATGGTTTAATTTTAACCATTGTTGAAAATTTATGAACGTTAAAGTAAAATTACAAACTTTAGATTCTTCCCTTCCAGAATACAAAGCGTCCTTGACCTTAGACAACAGCATCAGGATCTTCAAAGCTGGCGTGGAAAAGCACTTGCAACCCCTTTTCAGTATGAAAGACGTCCTATATTAATATAAATAAAAACCATGTAAGCAAGAGTAACAAATACGTACAAAAGCAACCATTACGTGATCGTACCGGAAGAACTACATGTATCTGTAAATATTATACACATGGTTTACATTATGGTCTCAATATTACAAACAGATCAAATGGCATATTCTCCAAATTTACCATTTCTTACAACTGACTGTATTTAATGTGAGAGTCGTAGGCTATGTTTCATGAATCAAATGAAAACGCATAACCAAACTTAATTACATGTATATCCTTAAAGAGAAAGGAGTATACTGTATATTGTACACGCTTTCCATGTGCAACTGAACTTATAACGGTAAATCTATCCGTCATTACTAGTCATGTTTTTATGAAAATCAGCTGATTGTTAAACGGCATGACTGTAAGCAAAAAAAAAAAATTAGTATTTTCACTATCACTGTTAAATTATCGGCTTAACATACAGCTCACTAACATCGCTGTTTACATGTTTAAAATAAATGTAACATTAAGTTCTCTTGTTAAAATGTACATTCACTTCTTAACTCATAATTACAATTATATTCGGCCTCTATTACAACACTTCATTCAATATGAAAAACAGCTATTTTAGAATTACTGGTCTTGCTTCCCTCATGCCAAATCACGATTTCCATTTACCGCAAACTGAAATAACCGATGTCTATAACTTCTTTTTCGACTTAAATGATTTCTATACAAAAAGCCAAGCAGCATTGTAATCTTCCTTTTACAAAATGGTCCACAACAGTTACAATATTTTCAAACCAAAGAAGATACCCGGTTTTCTAATTTAACAAAAGCCGATGCAATAAAAAGGTACTTATCACAAAAATCTTAGTTTTTGGCTCCCATCGCTTCGGTTCCTGTTAAATCAGCAGCGGCGCAACTACTGGCGAAGTGCCCTACTTCTGACTGCAACCAATGACTCTCTATTGGAGAAAACTCCCTGTTGCCACATGTCCTTGTTGACTGCCACGTCATCTTTTAATGCGTCGATAAAGCTTTATTCTGACACTCTGTGCTGCCTATTCTGTCTCAAACTTGAAACCTTCAGTTCACTGCATCAAGTTTTAAAAAAGCGTTGGCAACTCTCCGAGTAATCTGCTACATAAATGTGTTCTTCTCCTTGCCGACATGTTTACCGCTGAATAGAAACGCCTCGAATGGTGTACACAGATAAAACCAACACTTAAATAGCCTAATCGCACGAGATACACGCACCTTTTCCCTCCACACTGACAATTACCGTCAAGTTCGTATTATTCGAAACGGAAATAATTTCATTTATAAACATCGCCAATTTAGCTTGGTCGACCTATAAGTTTCTCTAAATAAACAAAGTAAACTAATATTTAACCGTGTTGATTCTACGAAGTGTAAAGCCCGACCGACTATATCATTTAAATAACTGTTCAGTGAACAGTCCAATTATTGAAATAAATTTCTAACCCCGAGTACATTTTGGTGCAAATGATTAACCGATTACCAATGGCACATGTTAATGATAGCACTTTGTAAAACAAAGTTGCACGTCATGTATGCTAAAAGTAAAATTTGAGCATTGTTATACTGTGCCGTTTCCCCTAACATTCAAAGACATTTTAAACCAATGTTTTCTTTGCGTGTTTGAGAATGTTAGTGAGGCTGAAAAACTGATCGACTTTTTCTGTTACGTTTGCTGATTTGATCATCAATAATTTGAATGGAGGTAAACGCATTTACATTGTACCCGTAAATCTCCATTGCATTTATCATTTGAGCTGTGTGCTATTCGCAGTTTATCCAACAGAAATATCCTAATAGTCATCTTCATGTGTACAGTTCTTTAGTTCATAAGTCTAAAAGATGCCGCTGTTTTTTTTTATCAAAGATTTCAAGTTGTCCGTTAATTTTGCTCAACAGTGTCTTAATAGAGTAAATTTAAATAGACGTAAGGAGAAAATGGAAAAAAATATGAAAACAAAACTACAGGCTAGGTTTAGTTATACCTATTCATTTGTCCCAAGCCGTCTGACATCGTGTGAGAACAACTCACTTTTTACCTTGTAAATAGTACTCATACTGGTCCACACTAAACAGTGGTGTGCATATGAGCTTCATTTTTATATTTCATATAAATAACATTCCGTTATCAGCGGCCTATCGTCCCCAGATAAATCTATGGGATTTTGCTAACGAACAAACAATGGGCAGAACTGAACAAAATAAAACTAAGACGAATCTGATAATATCAATATGCTGAATATCACCCAGAACGCCAAAAAAGGCAAATAGAAAAAAAGAGAAGGGGGTTAAAGATTTTGTTATAAACCATGTTAAATATGTTGGCCTAATAATGTTTGAAATTATTAGTTTGCAGACTGAGCATTAAAACACATTTTTTAAATTTCGAAATATGGGAATATTACATAACTTGCTTCTTTTTTTTAAACGAATCACAAACATAAAATTACATTGTTGGAGAAAGTGATTCATTTATCTTAGATTAAAAAATTTGCAAAGAATTTACAAAATCGATAACCAAACATTTAATTAAGATACATATATGATATTGTATTTGTTTCCTTACCATCTACCAGTGACAACAAATTTGATGAAATGACCTTTACTGTTGTTAATTAATGATAAGATCTACGCAAATTTGATTCGATCTGTATGTTTTGGTATTAATTGCATTTTTAAAGCCCGCAATATTTGCATATGTGCCATGTTCGGTGGCTTTAAAAGTTCCATTTTTCGCATTTATGTTGTGGTTGTGCTCGACAAAAAAGAAAAAAAAGTGTATCAAATATTTATAATACTTGCAGATTTCTGGAACATTTACTAATTTAAAACTACCTGTAGATAGAAAAATAAATGTGTTGAATAATTACATTTATCCTGAAAAAGTCTGTGCATGCTTCATGAAATGATTTTGCGTCAAATACTTTCTGTTGTTTTTTTTGGTTACATGTATTTCTTATAATTTTTTTATTTATGCTTTTTCTTGTTTAACTAGCATTTTTTAAGTTATATTTTTTCAACAAAACAGAAAAATATAAGTCTAACAAATATTTGATGATTCTTGCAAAAACGGAGATTGCTTGGACATTGACTAACCTAGGTTGACATATAATTTTTTACTCACTACATTCATCCAGAAAATGGCTGTACATACTTCATGTTGGAGCAAGTGTGTGGATTGTGCATTCTAGAACCTGGTTTAAACACCCAGTGGCAAATTGTTTTGCAACTGACCGTTCCAATAAACCCTCTGGTTCTTATTTTTTGTTATTTTTGTGGTGTCTGCTTTCAAACTGATCATTTTGTTAATTGATCTCATTTGCTCTATCTATCTATCTATCTATCTATCTATCTATCTATCTATCTATCTATCTATCTATCTATCTATCTATCTATCTATCTATCTATCTATCTATCTATCTCTCTCTCTCTCTCTCTCTCTCTCTCTCTCTCTCTCTCTCTTTCCTTACTTGGCTGAATATAAACAGCGCCATCGACAACAAAAAAAATTATATATATATATTCAGCATGAACAATGCCATCTGTGACGACAAGAATGATAACTCCAGTTTCAATATTTTGGATTTATCCCCCTTTCAAAATGCAACTTTACATGTAACTTAATTTTTTAATTACTTGTCCTATTAACTTAATACTAAGAATATATTGTGTGCATGAACAACACCATTGGTGAGAAAAAAATAAAAAATCTGGTTTGACTATTTTATGAGTTATGCCCCTTTCAGATGCTACTTTCATATGAAAATGCTTGCTGTAACATGAAAAGTACTTGTCCAATTCACTTAATATTTGGAATATATCATCTGTATGCACATAGCTATTGGTGAAAAATGATAACTCGGGTTTCACCATTTTTTAATTGAAGCCCATTTCAAATGCAATTAATGTGCCCCCTTTGTTCCATAGTTTAATATTGCAATAAACTTAAATTAGTCTTTTAAGCATATATGAATAAACATAGGTTCAGGTTTCAACTTTTTGCAAGCAGGCGACACATGTGTTCCGCGGAACACCAAGTTCTAGTTGAGATTTTGTAATTTCTTTTTTTATCGATGCACGGGGTAGGAGTGTAGTGAGCCATTAACTAATGGTCGCTAAATATAGATGAATTTGTCAAGCTTTTACACATGAAATTTGCCAAAGTATCGTGACTCACAGTTTGCTCTTTAAGGACTAATTTATGTCACATGTAGTAAAGAACTAAAATACAATCTATTCCTTACTTAAATGTTTTAAACCCTTATTAATAAAAACATGTATAAATTAATTAATGTAACATAATTACGATGTGTTGATTGCTTTAACGGATAGTATGTTAAATAAATCTAAATTTGGCGAAATCAACATTGTGAATTTTTTTCCCAACACATCATAAAAAAACCGAGTAACTGAGTTTTTCACTATTTTTTGATGACTCCGCAGCGCGCACAGTTCTGAATCATTCCTAATGTATTGGCCTATACCTCTTATCAGCATAACTTAAGAGTTTTTTTTTAATTTTTTGTAGCTGATTATATCTTAAGTTTATCGCTTTCTCAAAATTGATAACAATTTTATCTGTATTTCACGTAGATGATTTATTATGCTTCTTCCTTTTCAGAAAAGTACATTTATTAAAGATTTGTTTAACTTAATATCTTTTAATGTTTTGCAATGTTCATTCATTTTATTTTCTGTTTTCAAATAGCGAGCATACTGCCTGGTAAGTCTAAATTGCATTTCATAAACAGTTTACTAATTTACAAAGTAATTTTTAATTATCGAAAAATTGATTGATGTTTGTTTAACGGTACCAGGAAGATATAAACCTGACGGTGTGACAAATTTTGATTATACTTTAACGGCTATCATATAAAATAAATTTAATACATTCTATCAATTGAGGTGGAAAGCCTTTAATATTACAATATTTTGACAAATATGATAAAATTGACTTGAATTTCGTGCTTGATCATAAATGATAAAAAAGCGATTATATAACTAGATTATTTGGTTTGGAATACTTTTTTAGACATAAATGGCGTGGCCTGATTCATTTAGCACTTATTAGCAGAATTCAACATACACATTACAATATAATATGCTAATGAACTTTTGACCATTTTAAAAACATTATCAATTATCTCGTCTCTCGCACTGTGTGGGGTGGCTGTTTTCTATGGAGACTTTCTCCAAACATGTATGTGCACTCTTTTTAACGTCTTCTTTGTTACTATTTTCATTAGTTCATTATTTTATTATTTTAATTGTAATGCATTCTGTTTTTAGCAGTTCATGCCAGTGTACACACGTTACAATGCAGTAATCAACAACAACCTTGGCAGGATGCTATGACTGAGTGTATAAGTGGGGGAGGCAGGCCTGTTTCCTTTAGGGAACTGTCTGACATGAAGGCAAAATCTCAAATAATTGAGGACAACCTATGGACATCCAATTATTTCTCCTCTTTTTCAGGTAGTATTTATATAATTTTCTGCTTATTTGTTTTTTTTTCTTTCAGATATTTAGAGTAAATTAATATGGATTTAGTTCTCTATGTGGACATTAAAGAAACCGCTATTGCTAGCGTTATATACACATTTAATAAGAGTTGTTGAGCTGGATAAAAGTAAAATTTATTTGTTTTGATATTTCGTTATGTTTTATATTATGCATGGGTTGTTACTATTTCCAGTACTTATAGCTTAAGATTATTTTCAATCAGCCCAAAGTTAGATGATTGTGCTTTCTTTTATTTTATGTAATACATGTAGTTTGACATGTTGTAATAACACGATGTATGTCTTAATTCGGATTGAACCGTTTCGACGCAATTATGTTGTGATCCAAATCAGACTTTACATTTAGAACGTTAGTTCATGTCTGCATTTCTTAACTCAATGGAATTCAATCCAAAACAAATAGCGAATAAAGAAAACTTGAGATTTTTTATCAATTTGGTTCTAATTATCTATAGTATAATGTTATTAATCAAGTGAATTCATATTGGCGTTGTTATTGGGCCAAGGGTAGTCATATTGGCCCGAGGCCGTAGGCCGAGGGCTAATATGACTGCCCGAGGCCCAATAACAATGCCAATATGAGTTCACTTGATTAATGACAATTTTATTAATTAACAAAATATCCATAGTTCTAGATTTTAAAATTACTAATTTACCGGTCTGAAGAGATGAAGTGTCAGCTCTGATTTAAATGTTCAATCTTCAATCTACGCTAGTGACCTGGCTGGTATAAGCTACCAAGGAGATGCAGATATGAAGGTTGTTTTGTTTTGAATACAAAAACAGCCTGAACATTACTACACACTGTGGCAGCCAAGTCTCTTGTTTATCCAGTCTGAATTTAGTTTTTTTCCTGATATATCCAAAATAAGTTTACTTTCTGACTCATTCCATCCACGATTTCCACATGTAAAACTGAATTTAACATGTCTGTAAACTATCCAAACTAAGTTTTGATCTTTTTTGCAATGCTACGCTCAATAAACTTGCTCAAATGTTGAATAATCCACTAAAATTCACTGTCTTTTTTAGTTTCAAGAATTCTTGCTGCAGACATCCGCGTTGTTGTTGTACTAACGAGTTAGATAAGCTCAAAGATTTTAATTATACAGAAAGAAATCGCCCAAAGTGGCAACATAGACTTATCCTCTGCCGCTTAGCTTAAATGCACCTCGTGTCCAAAGTCACACCATCTATTATCATTTTTATCCATAAATATTCGACTTAGAAATTCCAAAATGGCGGCATTTTTGTTTTTAAAAGAAAGTTATTCAATCCATATTGGACCAGTTCATTATCCAATCAGAATCATGCGATCTCATATTGGCTCAGTAAAACCCGTATTGGCCCAGGTTATCTCGTATTGGCCCAGTTGAGATTTCATATGAGTTGAGTGCAACCCATATAAGGTGGACTGAATTGTACATATTGTGTCAATATTGTTTTAGTTAATTAATAATAACATTTATTGTTGATACCGCAAAGTGAGCCAAATATAAATTTAAATCTGTACAGAAAATTACTTTTCTGGATTAATTTAAAATTGTAACATTTAGTGCCTGGAATACCAAAGAGATTAATTTTCTTAAATATTGCTATTCAAAGACGATTGTTCCATGATAATTTTATTGTTCTATTTTCAAAGGTAAGTTAATTGAACATAAAATATGTTTGTAGCTCAATTTGTCTTACCAACACTTTAAACAATCGAACATGTGTGCAAAATAGTAGTGACAAGTTTCTCCTTTAAGTCAATTATGGTTTGGAGCAAATGCACGGTACATAATATTTAATTATGGTTTACAAATAAAGACCGATTGCTTCTCGATCCTATCACTATAATTTTTATAAGTTAAATTTAAATTTATTGAAACGAAACATTTGTTTCATTATTTTACCAATAAACAAATTTGTCTTTTCAGCATTATGAAATAATAAATGAACCTTTTTCAGATAATACATGGACGGAACATGTATACTTTGTATACTTGGAACTGTGCGGCTTCTTATTTATAAACTGTGATGGACATTCTTCTGAAACATTTTATTCTCTCTGCTCATACAACAGACTATATCTTTGTAGAAATAGAACAGATACATTAAATAATCTATTCAACAAAGGTATATATATAATAGTTAACTGTTTCCCTGTTGTTGTTTGTTTTGTTTATTTTACAAAAAATGAAATATGTAGGCCAGGAATAGTAACATTCAGTCACACAGCCTTGCAGTACAGAAGGAAATGAGAGAGTATGATTTTATATAATTATTAAACTCATATTAGTCCAGCAATTCTCTTATTGGCCCAGTATTAATCGTATTGGCCCAGATAAGTTTTCTTATTAATTTGATTTTTACAGTCTTTAAATTAATAAAACTGTTATAATTCAAGTGAATTCATATTAGCCATGTAATTGGGCCTCGGGCTTTCATATTAGCCATCGGTCTTCGGTCTCATGCAAATATGACAACACTTGGTCCAATAACAAGAACAATATGAATTCACTGGATTAATAACATTATAATTTCAATTTTAAAAAGACATCATAAACAGTTAGGAGAAATCAATGGTAGATAATGATACAGCCAAGAATTATGAGCATTGGTCAGAGAACAAAACGTTTTGCATGTATCGGCAAAACGCGATGCCAAGCAAATGATCTGTCTAATTATCTAAACTCCCAAGCGTTTGCCACGAGCGTAATAAAGAGTGCCTCTTTGCAGGGGTACTTCAGTACTGGTTTATCTTCTATTGTTTATTAAAAATAATTATGCACTTAAGGTACAGCTTATTTCGAATTTTCAAAATAAAGATGCATTTTTGAAGTACAGTGC
This sequence comes from Corbicula japonica, assembly GCA_038501625.1. Lineage (NCBI taxonomy): Eukaryota > Metazoa > Mollusca > Bivalvia > Venerida > Cyrenidae > Corbicula > Corbicula japonica. The sequence continues at coordinate 299,424 of JAZAYU010000341.1, read as the reverse complement.
GTGTATATTATTTAAAACTGACAAAATGTTACGATATAAATGCTCAGCATCATGTAGTTTACCTATTATGGCCCCCTTGGAAGAAGCGGGGGTATATTGCTCTGACCATGTCGGGCGGTCAGTCTGTCGGTTCGTAGACCAAATCTTGTTCGATCAATAATTAGATATTGCTTTGACATACAGTCCTCATATTTGGTATAAAGGTTAGGCATGGCCGGTCGAAGACTCCTATTGATTTTCAGATCAGTAAGTCAAATGTCAGTCACAAATGGCCTTCAACAAAAAAACCTTGTCCGATTAATAACTAGACAATGCTTTCACCTGTGGTCAAGAAATTTAGTAAGCAGTTTTGTCATCACAAGTAGATGTCCCCTTTTGATTTTCAGGTTAGTAGGTCAGAGGTCAAGGTCACTGCGACCTACAACCAAAAAACCTTGCCCGATCAAATACTTTCCAATGCTTTTACCTGTGGTCTTCAAATTTGGTAGCGAGGTTTGTCATTACCATCAGATGACCCCTTTTGATTTTCAGGTCAGTAGGTCAAAGATCAAGGTCACTGCGACCGTTCACACAAAAACATTGTCCGATCAAAAACGTGACAATACTTTTACCTATGGCCCTCATACTTAGTAGGGAGGTTTTTCATCACCAATAGATGTCTACTATAAAGTTTCAGGTCAGAAGGTTGAAGGTCAATGTCGCAGTGGCCTTTCACACAAAAACATTGTCTGCTCAATAACTAGACAATGGTTTTACCAATGGTCCTAAACTTTAATAGGAAGGTTTTTCATCAACAGTTGATGACCTGTATTGAATTTGTGGTCAGTTGTTCAAAGGTCAAACTCACAGTGGCCTTCCTTACAAAAACTTTGCTTACTATCTTTTTGGCATTGGGGGGGGGGGGGGAGAGACTACAGGTTTAAAAACACCTCTTGTTAATAAATAACACTATGGGAAAACAATTGTTAGATGTGCAAATATTCAACGGAACATGGGACGATAGTACAGATTGTGAAAGCCTGTCGATAGGCGAACTGAAAGATGATTTTCCTTGCCCAGCATTTTACTGGAAAAGAGAAATATGGCCAGGCAAAATGACAGAATTTCGAGGTAAAAAAGCGAACTACATTTATCCAGTTTATCGCGTATCTACAAGTTTATGTTAACTATTTACCATTTTGGAAAGTATTGGAAACGGATTTGATCTTTTTTCTGCAATTTCTTGTATGGTTGTTTCGCAGAGTAAGATTTATGTGCTGTGGGATTTAAAGAGGGAATGGTATTTTACCATTTCTTTTATATTATAAGGAAATGCGACAAATATGGGCTTAGTATATTTTACATAGATGTAATTATATTTCATTAAGTCAGCAGTTCGATACTAGAAATGTTTCAAGAATATGAAGGATAAGTCAGTGGTTACAGTTTTCAACCTTGACCTCTGGAAATATTTTATTTCGTGCTTGAAACAAAACATCTTTTACAAAGATGTATTTATGCTAGATCAAAACATTTCACTAAATCTTCAACAAAAGAATTATCTATTTTATCGATAAAGAACGTTTGTGTTTTGATAACTATATCATAATTTTCACCATAACCATCAATTATTTTTGCTCATTTGTCAATAAGATTGTGTGTTAATTTTTTTTACACTTGGGCCATACTAAATATTTCCACCATCTTAATCTTCATCAATTTCAACTGCACTATTTTTAAACTTTGCAACTTTTCACAATGATTTTGCATTAGATTTTCATTCTCAAACATTATTTAAGGTTATTGATATTCACTAAAAGTTTAAAAATCTTTAAAAACATTTAGTAGTAATCCCCTTTTTACTTCAATATTTATGGCGAATTACGGAATTTTTTCTTTCATTTAAAATCTATTTGATTTTCCTCTACCATTCTCTAGTTAATATTTTTCTTGTTTGCACATTTATTTTTGGCTATAGTTGTTCTTTGAATTTTCTTATTGCATTTATGTCAAATAAATCGAACTGTCTCCCCTGACAGCTATTATATATTTCAGGTGGTCCCTTACCAGATTCCTCCACAATGTACGTTTGCGGCTCGAAAAGCTCCGACATTGGATTTTTTTTCAGGAAATGCAATGCACCACAAAAAGCGTTGTGCTTCATTGGTTAAGTGAACAAAATTCATTTGGTAATAAAAAGTTTATTAAATGTAACGATTCCTTCTTCTAGCAACTGTCAGGCCTAAAATCTTGATTCAGTAACATTCGTTACATAAAATGAAAAAATAAAATATACGCATGCTACTTACATATCTTATATATGTCATTTGTCATTTCATGTTCTTTTTTTAGACAGAGGCAACAACCACTTTAGTAGATCCTGCTTCAATGGTGAGTGTTCTGAAAAAAAATCAGGAAACATAATGATCTAGATAATTATTAAACAGATTAATTTAATAATGTATAACAGTAAAGATTCACTTGTATCCAAAAAGATTAGGATTAAATAAAAGGTCAGTTATGCGTAAAACCATAAAGCCATGTAGTAGTGATCTCATTACATTGGTAACCGTCAAATTGAGTCTGTCACATCATTTTGTAAAGATTCATAAGTATGACAAACACATAAAAACCTTATTTTACACTCTGTTATAGTAGCGTCGTACAATGCATATGTTATCAGGAAGTTACCTAAATGTGACGAATATACTAATTTCCAAAAATAAGATTGTATACTGAATAGTATTACATTAAAAAACAATAAACACGAATATTATAAAAATTCAATACATTTTAAATTCAACAATAAATCATTAATGCTGTACTAGATCTAAATGAATTTAATCACAATCAGAAATACGAAACTGCCGGACCTCCTCCCACCTCTAGCTTTCAGGTTTTGTTTTTGGTATTCAACTTGTATTATGATAAAACTGATTCTTAACCGCAGATACCCAAAACATCGATGGATTATACACTACAGAAGAACCATCAGTTTACAACATTGAACCAACAGCCAGTCTGGATATTACAACAACTTACCAAACAGAAGAAATGGATTCACCTTTCGAACAGAAGAAATACAAATTAGGTATACAAGAATGAAGTAACTGTAATTATTCAAAGTTTAAAACACATCTTTTTACTTATGTATGCGCCTGATTTTTTGCACTTAGCCAATTATCGAGAGTATTGTCATATTCTTAATTAATATTTAAACAGGAAAACCTGAAGAAACTCACATTCGTCAGATTATTGTTATCAACAGGAACATAAATGTATTCCTTGTGATGTCAAATTAGTCAAGTTGATCTGATAATTTATCAAAAATTGTAAAGTTTGTGCATCTAAACCAATTAATTTCCCTCAATATTCTTCTTTGTCTGATAAGTGGCAAAGGCGATAATGGTCCCTAAGCCTGCTTAACATATCTTTAGTTTAAATCTTCCTTAACCATCTAACTTGTCAGCTGCTCGCTAATTGAGAATCTCAATGACAGTACACAGAAGAGCAAACAAGGCACAAGAGTCTTAAAACCTGATTCGGAGCATGACCGTACTTAAATTGGGACGAAGTTTTTAAAAAGCGAACCCACATACCTCAACCCCTTAATACAGGAAGCATATCATAACGTTTATTAATACTGCCAAGATATACTTAATGACCTGTATTATTGCAACCTGGTTTCCGCTTTTAATAGATGAACCGAACACGAAAAATATGAAAATATTGCAGGCTCGGTTTCATTGAGCCTGTTTATTGACTTAAATAAAAATGCATATTACTGCCCACGCCGACTAGCCCCGGGTTGAGCGCCACAATATTTACACCAATAAACCACACAATTTTGATCTACCCGAACGATGGGATGCATAATTATGTTCAATGCTTACATTAAAGTATATGAAACGGGAAAAGAACGAGTTCGACAAATGTTAAAAAGTTTCAGATTCGATTGCCCAAGTTCATGGGCAGTAATCGTGGTAATTTAAAGAATTTTGCGTTTTTTTGAATAAGATAGATATGAACTCGCTGAATAAATTATCAATGTTTAAAGTTTTAATTACTACGTTGAACTTTTAGGAACAAGCGCCATGGTAGGCATCATTGTCACAGTTTCTATTGTTTTTGCTGGCATTGCCGTTTTGGTCGTTTTCTTAAAGAGAAGGTATGTATGTTAAAATGCCTCTGAAAATACCATGATTTCAGTGTTATTGTAACAAATTTAATGAAGGGTATAACTTCATTGATAAATACACTGACCGACTAAGATTTGATCATTATACTTTGGCGTTTTCTGATTTCAATATAGGTAATTGCCCCCATTAATGGTGAGTACAGCTCTCAGACGCCGAGACATCGACCTCGCTAAGAGTTTTGATGGTTGCCATTGGAAAATTCTGCAAATCTTGTTGCAGCGCAAGGCAAAGCTCGCGAACGTTTTTCCGTTGTTGCCGGCGTCGTTGAAATCTCCTTCGGAGCTCATCCCACATGAGTTCGATACAGTTCATCTCGAGAGACACAGCCGACCACTCGAGAACGTCAATCTCCTGTATAATTAAGTAATTCTGGGTAAGCCGGAAACTATGCGCAAGTGCATTGTCCTGTTTGACGGTATTTGGGGTGAAGTTGAAGCAGAGGAACGAGAACAGGTCAAAGCATGTCATCAATGTAACGATGTGCGGTCATGTTACTTTGAATAAGAACAAGGCTAGAACGAAAATCATGAGGCGTCCCAAACAATAACGCTGCCTTCACCGAACCTATGAAGTTCTTGGCCACGTCTATACATACGAACTCTGCCATCACCAAAACTAAGGGAAAACCTGGATTCGTAAGAAAAAGACAACATGATTCCAGTTCTGGTGTCGATTGTTGATCACATCTCGGGATTAGCGTACTCGATTCTGCTTATGACGTTTAGATCTGTTCCTCCTTTTGGCTGGTTCCCGCTTGCAATAATCCAATAATTTGGTTACGTAATTCTTGTTTAAGTCTCGGCATTTTTTATTAATAAGTGGAATAAAACATTACCTTGGGTAAATTTATTGTGTCTAATTGTCTGAATTAAATGGGATTTTAAATACAGCTATAGACCTTGACTGCTGTTATTTCACATAATTTGCATTTGTTGCACGTGCTTGCCTTGCGGGATACAATGTGAACCAATTGCACAATGGCAATAACAAACTAATGGTTAAAATATTACCGAAAAGACTGATTTTATTCATATTGACAACTTAAAGAAAAATATCTGAAAAAATACGTGATGCGTTTTTAATGTCTTTAAGTGCATCTAAGCAGCCTATAAAACATATTGATAAACGTACGAAGACATCAAACATCTATCTTAATTAAAGACCCTCCTTAATTTTTAATAGATTGTTCACAGTCAAAATATGTTATTGGACGATATATTTTGTCTCAAATTCAAACAGTTTCATGTAAGAAGTATGTTGCAGCAGTGAGGAGATGGGTGTAATATTCTTTAATTCTTTGATACTTGAATTTATATGTATACTTATCAAAAAAAGCGAAATAATTGAACACAATTGATAGTTACAAAGTGTTTATAGTTCTTTAACATTTATGACTAAAATTTTAATTAAAGAAAGTATCTTTTTCATATTCAAGTGTTACTTTGCTTATTAAGACATGTTTATATCTGATAAATTGCAACTGTATAAGTTATTTCAATATATTTCAATTTAGAGCCTCCTAATATCTATCAACAAATTGAAATGAAAGAGGGTTCGTATATCTCCTTGCATTTTATCCTTCAAGTTGTATATTTTTCTTCTATTTAAGATACGTATGCATTCGAAAAACCAGTAAAACAAGATCTAAATCGCATGCATACACAAGCGAAACCAACGGCCATACAAATGCAGTCTTTGAACTAACATCATATCGATTAAATATGAATATTAAGGAAGAATCGGCCACCAGCAGTAAAGTTAAAACAGATGAACGGAAACACCTTGGTAAGTTAACGGCCAAAAATGAAGAGATATCACCAGAATATCAGTTTGCAGTGGCTTCCGAGGATGGTATGCATATATATTCAACGGTTTCAGAATCGGACAACACCAGCATGAACACACAGAAGCACATCGATTTGCATGACGACTACAATACCGCACTTCTCGTAAGAAATGTTAATGAACATACGTATATCACTTACGATAAAGTGTTAAACGACGATCGCCAATTAAATAAAGAGTAGGTCACGGCATTACAGACGTAAAGTCAAAGCATGACTTTTATAACAAACTGCCGAGAAAAGCGAACTTTTTTACCGAAACAAACAGTATTTAAAAGTGAAGCAGCCGTCCAAACTGTCAGGCCGGTTATTTTCCGAAGAAACTTCAAAATACAGAAATGTCTGTCGTTCAAATTGTTATTGCAGAACACCATCATTTCAAACAACGTACTTTTAACATTGCTTAATAGCATGACAATTTGCTTGTCCCCGTAGTTTTTCCCAAAGAATGGTTGTCCGAGGATTGTCTTATCGTACAATTAACTCCGTTAAGTTATATGAAGCATTTCTACCATCATTTTCGACAATTTGAAAACCATGTGCAATGATAAATAATATTTTATTCCGTTTGTTCAGTTTTAACTAGTAAAATATAGCGTATATAATTTATTCTGTTTTTGTTTATTAACTAATTATCTTTGTTTTGTTTTATGACAACATTGTTGTTGTCAATAGTCAAAATATGAGTATGTTCTGGCACGGTTTTAAATAAATTCTAGCAATTTTTACACCTTTTCAACTTTTCGCTTCATACTAGCAAAGAACTGACCTTATATCCAATATTTCACACCAATCTTGCTCAAATTGCACATCATTTAGGTTGTGTTATTGTACAAGACTAGCAGATAGCTATAATTGCGTTTTAAGTTTCGGTGATTTTGTAAGACCATTTCAATAATATACTAAGTACCAGCAAATATTCACTTTCTAAAATGTGAGCTTCGTACCGGCAAACATATTGACTCTATATCCATTTTATTCATTATTAATGCTTACATTTATTTGAATCTATTTTAGGTATACGTGTTAACTAGTATTGTGGTTTGAATCTCCCGAGTTGAATATGGTCATGGTTTTATATGTCAAATCCTAAAGCAAAATTGACCAATTGTTATGGCTTTGCTTCAAATATAGGTAAACAAATTGACCCTTAATCCTTTATTCATTCACCAGTCTTGGCCGAAATGAACAGCTTATAGCTAAGGTATTCAACAAATAGTTATATGTCTTCTGAAATTATTTATGGCCATATACACTCAACCGAAGTTCTAATTGGTCATAAAGTGTATATGTTTACAATGTATGCTAGTTTCGTTTCTTCCCTACGGCAAGAGAGGTTGTGAAAAGAACTGTTTTGTCTTGACATCAATTATCTTATGTCTTTTTAATCTTTATTGATTGTTTTTTTCAATGAATCAAATACCATTTACTTACACCACTAGGTCAAAGTCAGAACAGTCTATAATTGAAAGGGAGGTAATCTTCAAATTGGATACTTTAACGGGGATTTAATTAAACAAATGTGCTGTTGATTAATAAAGGTTTTTGTTTTTCCTACTAATGAGGGGTCCTTTTGAAATAAAACAAGAAATTAAGACCAAATTTCTGTTTGCTTGACCTTTTTATGCAAGAAATGCATTTTAGCAAAATTAAGGATAACTCTCGCCAAACTGTTCCAAAGTGAATTCTAACAAGATTAAAGCTTAAGTTGAAGACTGTTATTGGCATATGATCATAAATAAAGTGTGAATTCAATGTCTTTCTATTAAAATAATACGGACAAAAAGTTACCAATTAGAACTTTTGTTGAGTGTATGCTCGATGGCTGTAAAATGATTTAACGAATATTTAAATAAATGAGGTGAATTCCACTTCACTTTTATTAAATAAGCTTCGTCCAAACCGCTTTTAACTTTAAAATATTTGTTGTTCTGTTCTAACAGAAACTTAATTTAAACGTTTTGAGTCTGTAGAAATATGAAGGCCTCTGTTAACCGACCACTGAAGTAGAGTTACAGGCTCTATTTTCATTTATTTTTGGCAGTAATACAAAGGGTGTTCGAAAAGTAATGCAAATGTAGTTTCATTGCAGAAAATACATGTATACCGATTTCTGTATTAAATAATTCGTAGATACTATGTTAGAACCTTTCTACGGTATATCAAGGTCACGCAGTTTCCGGGCATGAACCAAAAAACAAGTTCGCTATATCTTCTTCTATTATTCCTAAATTAAAGGTGTAGAAATTGTGATTTTTTATTAGAAGAACAGATTTTACTTTTCCTTTTATCACAATTTACCTATTAAAGTTATCAGCTTTAAAAACGTAAATAATGATTTCGTAGATTCATGATTTCAAAAGACAAAAATTTGTTCGATGAACAGTTATGCTAATTATCATTTAATGGAGCCTGACAATTAATACATGGATATATTGCTTGAGTTGAACTTCCAATACACACTTGACATTTTTGAAAATTCCTGTATCTACATGTACGGTCGTATATTTATCCAAAAGCGTTGAAACGAATCGCTGTCATTTCCCATTATTCAAACCTTACTCCATGTTCAGGAATGTGTTGTCCGAAGCCAGAATAGCAGATCAAAGTCTTTTTATAACCATACAGACAAGTATAAATAGCCTTACTTTATGATATATTCGAAATCTATTATTATTAATTTAGTTTTAATTTATCTTTATTACTGTCTGAACCATGACACTGGTACTTGCTTTAGCTGAAAAATAAGCTAATATTTTAGACCATAATCCTATTTAAGATTCTATTAAGTCCACAGTTTTTGACTTAGGTAAATGAAATTTTCAGGCTTGTTAGACAAAATATTATGCTTACCAGAGGAATGCATACAAAGTGTTTAAACTAATCAATATGAAATTACGGGAATGAAGTTTGCCTTACTTTTCGAACACCCCTCGTTCATGCATTAACATAAAATCATGTCAGTGGTGTACCAATGCTTACCCACAATAATGCACATGTCTCGGCATATTTTACAAATTGTCCAGTTCTATATTAAAAGGTATAAAAACTATAATAAAACACAAACACCATACTGGGTCCCTTAGTCTTGAAATAGGTTTACAAAAGCTTGGGAAAAGTCCTATGCTATGAAATAAATTCCACTTGCTTCCTATCCACGCATATGATTGTGTGTACAATTATTAAAATTATAGTAATGATTTGGATGGTTTACTATTTTTGTTTTAACTGACAGCAAAGACATTAATTAAGCCGTCCCTATTATTTTCGGCGTATTTGCCATATGGACGGCTTTAGCCGTTTCTACCGTTTCTATATATATACCAGCATGCAGAGCGGGGGTTTCTATGCTGACGTAGACAGATCATTCAAATATTTACCAATAATGTTATTGCTTTCGTTTTACATGTAACCATAGTATAATTTGATATATCTATAAATGACCAGCCTCATTCTGACCTTGGTATTGGTATTTGTTTATGTGGTAAAAAAAACTCTCGGCGCTGACGACGTCAATTCGGGTTTTCAACGTTGGCAGCGAAAGGGTTAAATAAGGAGATATACAAAGCAGCAAAACAGACGTTCGTGCTGAGTTTGCACTGCACATAGAGCATATTCTTAAATGTAGATCGACGGTTAATCGTATGTCAAAAAACTATATTGTATATCGTGCATCGCTTATTGTCCATTGTCTATATCATTCGTCTCTCGTCTCTTGTGCGTCTGTGTAAAGTAGAGTGTGCGTTCGTCTGTCGTCTACTATGGATTTAGTGAGTTACCTTATACGTGTACAGTTCTTTATATACTTATTTTTTACCTTATGCAATATTAATTTATCGTTCAAAAGCTTTTAAAGGAATAGGGGTCTGTTTTATTTTTGTAATAGGGGCAAGGGAATTTACCCTTTTTTGGCGTAATCGACATAAATATTATAAAATGTTTGGTAATCAACACATCAGATCATACGAGAAAAAAGTGTTCCCATTTTTCCATTTACTCAGCCACACACATAATTCAGTTCGCAAACACTTCTTTATATAAAATCGAAATTTATATTTGGACCTATACCTCTTATCAGCGTAACATGAAAGTTTGTTTGTTTTTCATTACTGATTATACCTGATCTCAGTCGATATAGCTTCACAAAATGATCACAATTTTATCTGTTATTTAAGTACCCTGAGCTTAATCAGAGGTTACTTCCGTTTCCGCCAAATAGCTGTATTTCGGACTAGTTTTAATAGTTCTTAATGTTTACACTTTTAATTTTCAGTTTACAGACAGCGAGCGTAGTGTCTGGTTAGTCTTAAAAGCATTGAATAAATAGAAGGTTTTATAATTATAATCGATGTTTTAGTTACCCGAGGTATAATAAGACATTTGCGAATGTAAGTGAAACGAAGTTGGGAGAACGAATCGGTGTTAGTAAGTGTTTTTCTCAAACTTGTCAAATCTCTGATAACGTAAGACCAAGCTTATTTTATCAATATTTATTGTACTAAGCAATGTTATCAATTTTCTAATTCGCTTGAAAAGCTGCAACTAACGTCTTAGTCTAAAGAGGTTTTAATCGGTATAAAATTATCACGTGACAATTGTATTTTTCTCTGGGATTTCATTTCGCGCATTTGAGATATCACATAATACGCGGAATTGTTACTCGTTGTTTATATGTAAATTTTCCTGGTGAAAGTATTAAACCGTTGGAATGACAAATACGGTTCGAACGATGGCTGGAGAGTGCTGGATGCGCGACTAGATGGTCAAGTATTAAAGTGTGTTATTCAATCTTTGAATTATTATCAGGTTTTGATTTATGGAGATGTTTAGGGAATGAGCACTAACTGCCGACCTTATAATCTATTTGCGTTTATAACAACGCGCTAAAATTGAGTTAAAATTATTTCGCTTGTTCAGTCAGATATGTCGTGTTAGAAATGAAATAATTAATATATTCGGGTGATTTATCGCAGGATAAATCTCAGGGTGTCGTTCAGCTGCATAGATTTATATCACTCGGAGCTACGCCCCTCGTGATAAATCCTTAAGCATTTGAACTCCATCCCGTTATTTATTCTGCGATAATTCACCGGAAGCTATTGATTATTTCTTAATTATCACATCGTGTTTTCGCGTTTCCGTCATCGTATTTTCGAGTTTTCGTAATTGTAGTTAGGTAATTTCGTAATTTCGCGTTTCAGATTCTTTTCCACCCTTCACAGGAGAAAAATGGCGATAACGTAAATATGAGATTTTTGTACTTGACATTGAATTTACCGGTTGCTTAAATGGATGACAAAATATTAAAAAAAGTGTATTTCTCGCTTCAAAATTTAAAGTTCCTTAAAAGGATCTAGATGCCATATGATTAGACCAGCGACGAAATTTACCAAGCGTCGAACAACCAACAAGTTGAACAGCATTATTCAGGCTACAAGTCATACCACTGTATACATACGGAAATTATTGTGACTGGCGGTAATAAATGTCGCATTCGGCATAAAAATACGGTTTTTTGGGACAAAAAACTGAAGAACAACAGTTCAATATTATGAACCGCATATCCTGCCTTTTCTTAGAAAACTGAGTTTGATTAACAAAAAAGTACAAACTATAAATTGTAAAGAAAACGGTTTCCCGAAAATAACGCATTGTCTATATAAAATGTTTTAGATTACCCTTTAAATTTTACCTTATCCCGTTGTCTAATCACACGTCCACTTTCATTCGCAAATGCCTAATAGTATTATGACTTATCTGCCTATACTATGAGAAAGGATGTTGATAAATTAATGCTTAAACGTCTATCATTTAATACTACGCATTCCACCTTTCCTTGGAAGATAGAAGACATATGTTATAAAAGCAATAATATTTATCAATCAGATGATTTGATTTTGCATACAGTCAGATCTGTCTTCAAAGAATACTTTCGGGAAATCACAAAGTGGTTTTTTAAAGCAGATGGTATTTGATCACAAGTTGATTTGTTAGTTAAATCGGTTAGTTAGCAAAATAAAATGTGGTCTTTAAATAAAGATGGTATTTGCTTACACGTGGTCTGGTCAAGCAGGTTTGGCTGACCGTTCACTTAAATCTGATTACGTAGCACCTATAATCAGAATTAATCACACGCATTTCAATAATATATGTTATCGCTGGATCAAGCCATTTTCCATTATGGTCAATTTTGATTTTTTCATGTTTATTATTTCAATTTTATTGCAATTTATTTTAGCGGTTAATCCTAGTATACACAACTTACAATGCAGTAATAAACAGAAACCATGGCAGGATGCTATGACAGAGTGTGTAAGTGGTGGAGGCAGGCCTGTTTCCTTTAGAGAGCTTTCAGACATTAGAGGAAAAACTCAAATTACTGAAGAAAACGTATGGGCGTCTAATTACTTTTCATCCTTCTCCTTCCCACATCTCTCAGGTACAGTATTGGTTTTCTCTGCTGTTTTCGCATAAAGTTGTTTGGAGTAATAATGGATTGTAAAGAAATTGCATTCTGCTAAAAGTTGGTTGCTCAATAATATAAAACTTTTACACATAACATGCTGCAATGTAGATGTATAACAAAATAAATATTTTTGGATACTGGTTCAGTGAATAAACTATGTAAGTAAATGCTTTACATGTTGCACATGAAAAATAAACAGTAACTGTTTATATATAAATACATTTTGCATATACACTCGTCAAAAGTTCTAAGTGCACACTTTTTAATTTTGAATATCTCAAAGTAAACATATTCTAATTGAATGAAAGTTTTACATTATGTTAATTATGATCAAACAAAAATATTTTTTTGAAAACCGTGCATATGTTTTATGCATTACGTCATCCACGTCGGCATACGCTATTTATGCGTTATTCCCGTGCGGCAATCGAAATTTATTTTTTTACAATCGTTTTTGTTTTTCACATGTTCACCGACTCCAGACAAACACAAAAAAAACACAAACAAATTGTAACCATGCAACGGTTGACGTCAGCAGACAACGACATTGCTGTCAAAATTCTTTTCACTGGCACAAGTTCAATTTTGTTGTAAAAAATCTTGGCGGTTTTCGTAAATGCAAAAGTAATACCTTATTTTTGCATATTTTATTAATTTAAGAAGAAAATCAAACGATATTATTTTCTAGATTGATTACGTTGCTGACGTTGAACGCTGACGTTACTTAATAACGTCTTTAAAAATTTACGTAAAACAACGTAAACTCGAAAATATTAGTGTAGCATATGTTGGATAAGTGTTCAATAAATAAAAATTTAAAACTAAAATTTATAGAAATTCAATAACCTTTAAAAGCGAATTATTCGAAAATGACGTTTATTTGGACAAAAAGCGTGTCCGAAAACTGGTAAATTTTATCGAAATGAATACATTTTTTTCGTTCGGAAAGGCTGTTATACATCTATCATAGAAAATTGCATCATCCCAAACTGCTTGACAATTCAAAAACTTTTGGCAAAAAACATTGTGAAAAAACATGGAAGTTTCTCCTTGAAATCCTGTATAAACGTTATGGATAAAATAGAGAAAAGTGCGTTGGCTCATCAAGCCCTGCAGACCATTAAAAAGCTACAGGAAGCAATTTCAGTGCAATGGAATGAAAAACTACATTATTTCCTTTAAATTTACATGAAATTTAAATTTTACAGAGATGTGAAAACGATCACAAATTATAGCCGATGCAATAATAATTAAATTGAGAATTGCTCTCTGAGTACAAGTGAGCTAAAATGTTATTATTTTTTAATCTGGTTAGGCAGACTTAAATCTTTTGGTGTGCTTTAATAGAATATTGATTCTTCTTCATTTTAATTAACACTATTTTGAAAGATTCAATCAAATAATTTGAAAAATTAACATTTATCAAGTGTGCACTTAGAACTTTTGACTAGTGTAGTCGGTCTTATTATTTTCAGTTCTGTGTTTTATCGATATTAGTTTATGTTTGTTTTTTTTGTATATGGAATTACGTTTGTTTCGGTTAATCCTATGAACAAGTTCATTTTATGAGATTATGAAATTCCTAATAAATTTAAAGTACCCTTTGTCAGATAATTCATCGATGAAACCTGTAAACTTGGAATTGTGCGGTTTCTGGCTTATAAACTGTGACGGGCATCCTGCTGAGACATTGTATTCCCTCTGCTCACACATCAGACTCTATTTGTGTGAAAACACAACAAAGACAACAAATGTCACTTTCAACAAAGGTAGGTGTACGGAAAATTGGTTGTATTTACCTATGTTTAACCTCATCATATTTTTTTATTTTTAAGAATTAGAAATTTGCATTTATGCGGGAAAAAGAAAGCATGCGATCCTGATTTAATAGCAAAAGAAAAGCAGTTGCTTTTGAAATTATGATATGCTTCTGCGCCGAGGTTTTCCTTAAGCCTACTTTATGGAGATTGTACATACAAATTGAAGAAATAATTTATCCACTTAATATGTTCGTAAATATACCCTTATTATTAAAACAGAGAAGCAACTAAGTCAAATGATATTCTGCAGAACTCTGCATACTTGATGATTAAACCTGTTGTGCAAACATATATATTACTATCACTAAAAATCTTTAACGTGGTTACATGTACAAGGTGTTATTAATCAAACAGTTATATTTTTGAATACTTTGCAATAGACATGGTTGAAGAAATAGAAAAAATACCGCTAATCTTGAAGTTCAATGTTTGTAGAATCCTTTTTAACTCACAACGTGTAACGATGTGTAATACATTATATAATTATAAATATATACGGATGATTTATATCACTTATTTATGATAAATAACGATATTAGTAAACATTTTGTAGATCTGCGAATATTCAACGGAACATGGAACGAAAGTAATGATTGTAAAAACGTTTCGAAAGGCGAAGTTTATGATTTCTCTTGCCCAGCATATTACTGGAAAAGAGAAATATGACCAGGAAAAATGTATGAATTCCGAGGTAAGAAAGAGAAATTAATTTCTCTAGTTACATGTAAGCACGTATCCACAAGTTAATGCTAAACATTTAACAATATTTGGCAAGTGATGGAAACTGATGATATTAAATCTCTAAATCTCTATTTGTGTATTTATTAAAAGAGAAAATATCTCCCTACAATTTCATTAATATGTGATAAACACATTGGGCTTTGTAAAATTTATACTCGTGAAATAATATATTATTAATTTAGTAGTTTGCACAAGCATATATACGAATATTACTAGTTTCCTAAATGACCGCGCAATGGGCTATAGATAATAACCTCGCGTTTTTGTTCATTTCCATACAGTGTAATGCGATGCGTTTGTTGTTTTTCTATCTTATAAGTTTTTTGTTTCAAACAAAGATTTCCGAGTAACGAGCAAAATGTAGCATAATATATTGACATTGTTTGTGTTTATTTTTTCTTTATTTCAGATGGCCCCTTACCGGATTCAACGAAAAATTTTATTTGTGGCACAATAAGCCCAGATATTCAGTATTTTTTCGGGAAATGCAATACACCTCAAAAATCGTTGTGCTACATTGGTTAGTGAACTGAACAATTTTAATAACAATTAGTGAAAAAAGTTTTTATTGTTTGTGTTGCATTTTTAGTCCGAACTTTAAATTCAGGTTAGTAAATATTGTTACATGAATGGACATATTACTTTTAAGCAAGCCATTTTTTTGTTTAACATCATATTAATTCCTTTTTTCAATATGATGTGTTTTAGATGAAGGCAACAACAACTTTGGTAGATCCTGCTTTGATGGTAAGTGTATTAAAATGTTTTGTAATTGATTATTATGTTTTGTAAATGCTTACAGTAATAATACATTTAATTATCAAAGCCATGAAGTGATCTGATTACGTTAATATTAAATCCTTAAATGGCAAACAATAGGTACTTATCCAGTTTCACATCACATTCTCAACAATTTCAAAACATCCCTACAGAGAACATAAAAATGTGAAATGGCAATTGATTGGTAAAGTTTATTGTTGATCACATTGGTGATAAAAGTGCTGAAACAACCGTTTGTATATTACTCTTTAAATGAGCAAAGTTTGGGATTAAACAGGTTAACTCTGTAAGCTGAACTATTTATTATATAGACATTCTCTTAGACCTCAGTTTTTCCTTTCTGATCTCTAATAAAAAAACAAGTTTGAGTCTGTTCACATCTATAAGGGTTTCATAAAACAACTTAACAAAAAACTGGTGTTCTAGAAATGTCATTTTACACTATATATGCTGGATATCTACTTTAACATGCAAAAAATGACATGATTGACCAAATAAAACATAACTTACAAACATAAGATAAATGACTTTAATGATATAGTAGTATACAACATATAAATAAATCCATTAACAAAGAGTGTGCCCTAACTATTTTTAGAAAAACTACAGATACATGTAGTTTATGAAAACATCACAACCAGTAAACTATATAACTGTCTAACTTAAACTCCAGCAATCGAAAATAACTAAGAATCTATTATAAGTATGATTTTTATATAAGGTAACCAAAGCAACGATGGATCACGTACAACAGAAGTCCAACATGTAACGGAAAAAGCGGGTTCTTCTTTGGAACAGAAAGACAAATTAGGTATATAAAAGTATTTCGTAATGATGCGATGTTTAGCTTTAAATCACATCTTTGATCAAACAAGTCATGATTAGCATTTACTTTTTTCACAGGAAAGCCTGGACGATTTAATAAATATATATCTGTATGTATAATTATATTATTTGATTTTTCTTAACCTTAAGCTATCGTTATCTACAACAGTAACATACCTTATTGTCCTAATCTACATTACAGCGAAATTTATAAGTTTTTTTCAATTGTAAATAATGTGTGTTTAAAAAATTTACTTTCCACAAAAATGGCATTGTGTACACTTATTACACGAACGACCTTTACCTTAAACTAATAAAAAAAAATCTTTCATAGTGTAAGCAGGTTTCAATACCGTCATAAAATTTATCAGAGGAAAACTTTCAACGAACAATACGAATAAAAAGATAATTATTATTGCAAGCACGACAAATATAAAATAATTATTCTGCAAGTTTATTGCCCCAGTTTATTGGCAATAATGAAGTGAGAAACATGGATTGTTACTGATCGTATTGTAAATGCCTATTGTAATTATAATTACCTTTGATCTATTGTAGTTATCATCACTTTAAACTTTCAGGAACAGCAGCTTTGGTAGGCATCATTGTCACAGTTTGTATCGTTTTGGCTTCGATTGTCGTTTTAGTCGTTTTCATGCGGAGAAGGTATGTTGAAATGAATTTAATAATTGTGCCACAAAAACAAATACATCTTATTTCGATATAACCATGGAATATCAAATATATAAGTTTGTTGATATATTATAAAAAGTGAAATATGCATATAAGAAATTGACACACAGTCTCTTCACACTGTCAAAACATTATGAGAGGAAAAGAGAGTGTGGGTCGATAAAATGATCAATTAAAAGAAAAGACTCCAAAACAAATAACAAAAACGAAAACAGGAATAATGCTTAAATATATCGGTTGGTTATTTTTTTACAGTAATTAAGGTATAAATATGACAAGAACGACCTGAAATGTTTTGTAAAGAACTTATTTCAAAAACTGTTTGCTTAATTTACAAAACATATTAACAAAGGATGTATACGTTATGTTAAAATTTGTTGACTTTAATAAAACAATCGTTATTTCAGTCAGATTATCGTTCGAAACGGTTTGTTTATAGTATTGTTTATAAAATATTTTTAAATACATTGCACATTTGGATCCTTTGAAATAAAACTGTCATTAATATTTTAATAAAAGTGAAAATTTAATTGATGCTTTAAATGCATTTTTTCTCGTATATCTTAAGATACGGATGCATTATCAAAACCTCCAACAAAAAATCTAACGCAGATACATCAACTTATCAAACCAAGATTCAACGTCCACGAAGTTTAGAAGGCCATTCAAATGCAGCCTATGAACTAACATCAGATCAATTAAATATTAATGTCAAAGCAGAATCAGCAGTCTATAACAAAGTTAGAACAAACGAACGGATACAGGATAAGCTAACAGCCAACAATGATGCCGTATCATCAAATTATAAGTTTGCAAAGGATACAACCAATGATATTCATAGCTCTACATCGGTGGTGGAATCGGACAATAATGACGCGGTATCATCAAATTACGAGTTTGCAAAGGATACCACCGATGATATTCATAGCTCTACATCGGTTGTGGAATCGGACAACACCTACACGAAAACACAGATTCCAATGTACTCGCATGACGACTACAATACGACACTTCTAGTAAGAAAGGTTAATAAACATACGGACAGTCCATACGATAAAATGTTCAGCGGGGACCACCAAGCCAACAACGAATACGACACGACCTTCAAGAAGAACAAAATGCTGTTTGAAAATGACCTTTACAATAAACTGTCGGGTACACCGGCGTCTTTTACAAAAACAAACATAAAAGAGTTGACACAAGAGGACTTGGATGAAAATTATGACTCCATTTCCCGGCCAACCTGCCAAAAAGGCACACCTGATAACATTTATAACACATTACAATTATAGATGGTTAAAATGGTAAACGCGTAAATATATGTTAATAAATCATTTAAGAAAAACCAGCTTTTCTGCACAGAACAAGAGGTGGTTAGGAGTAGTATTTTACATAGTTTAATATTTATTGAAACAAAAAAATCTTTTGAAGGGATAAAATTCATCTGTCAAAGGGACACCCAAATCGAAAAAAGACCAGTTATTAGGCCTTAACCTGAAAGGAGACTAAAAACAAAAACTCTAAATCATACACAAAAATAGTTCGTAGATTTCTTTAAGCCTGAGAAAGAATTCTGTTAAATTGATAGATTGCTTAACACAAGTGCGTAAAACTTGCATGTTTGTTCTTAGTGCACTATATCGGATATTTCTTAAAAGCCAAACCTTTTAAAAACAACCTCCTCACACAGCCAGTGTAAGAAACAAAAGAGAGAGCATGAATTGAAAAAAGATGAACTGAAAAGAACACTACAAGGATAATTTAAGAATTGTGGCCTAAATCGGCCAGTTGCAAAAGAAACGAAATAAGAAAATAATAAGTAACCACAACTTGAAAACAAAGCCTCTCCGCACAGCAAAAAAGTAGAGAGGAAAAGAAAATAAGGGTTTATAAACTTATCAATTTAATATAATACATACCTTACTATTTATAGTAACAAATTTATATTACAGAAATATAAAACAATTTGCCACTGGGACTTAACAAATATAAAATATGTTAATCATGATCTGCCACTTCCAGAAAATACAGCCTCCCGAAACAGCCAAAAAATAGAGGTCTATAAATGATTATTTTAAAAGGTGACATCACAAACAATTAGCTTAAAGGAGATCGTGTGGGGTTACCGCATTAGATCGGTCAATCGCTAAACCATTGTTTCGATCAATTCTTTTAAGCGATTCAGCTACATAAAAAACGCCGTAATACTCTTAGAATAATGGTTTTATCTCGTAGTAAACTTTTTTTAAACAAGCACATTATCCAGGCGGTATTAGTCGTCGCGCTAGAAGCGCGATTGCAATATTTGACATCCCTAAGGATATGAGACAAGTGATGGATTAGGTATGGAAATTACAAAATACAATTATTGTATTATGTTGACATTTTCCACGTTACATTACGTAATATGATAGGAAAATTAACTTATCCAGGAATATCAGTTTTTTCTGCTGCTGATTGGTCCGGAGATGACGAATGTCACGTGATCATGGAAAATGTCATCTGACATTCACAGTGAAGTTTCCGTAATACATATTGTAACGCAAGTCATTTTGTAAAGGTCTGGAGAAAAACAACTTATTGAAAACTGTTCGTTTCATGATATTAGGCCTCTTTTATTGATTAATTCTTCAAGACGGATTGTGAAATTTAAAGTTTTAAGGTTACTTTTGTTAGAAGCTTTCTATCATTTTAATAGTGACATAAATAATACAGATAAAATGAAATGACAAAATAGTTCTCTTAAATAAATTGTTTATTTGTTTGTTTATTTCTTTTTCTGGAACCACTGATCATAAGCAACGATTGAAAATTGTAAATTCGTCGTCGCATGTATCATAATATAGTATTAGTGCGACTTTGGGATTTATACATATAATATATCACTAACAAAGTGTTAAGTGCTCTGTGGCGGCTGTAAAAAGTCTGCCCGTACTTCCCTTTAATGTAGTTTTCAAATTCAATTACCTTCCTTTAAGGTTATATGGTTATTTTCAAATATGCAGAACGTCGATCAATGTTGCGGGCAGTATTTAGGAAAAGTTGAACTATCCTTTTGGTTGGGAATGCAACACTTATTATAAAGAGAAGCAAACGTTGTAACTCTTGGTAGCATTGTCTCTTATAATATTCAACTCTGGCATTTTACTTTCATTAATAATTAATAATGATAATATTAATTGATTCGAAAAGAAGTTCAAGCTCCTTAAACTTGTTCTTCCGGCTACAATATTAGTTTTCCCACTTCGTCCGTTAGTTCAATTTTAACTACAGATATTTCATATAAGTGCTACGTCAATGACAATGTTAAAAAAATACTTTATAGATCAATAATAACTCTTCTGGCTGTCGTAGGAATATTAACAACGAGAAGTAAGTAAGCAAGTAAGTAAGTAAATAAGTAAATCTTTTATTTATAGAGGGTGACATATTTAGCAATAAAGTAATATTCCATATGGCCCTCCTTACAAGTGCATGTATTAACATAAAAAGATTAAGATAAAGACGACGATCATAAATAAAACAACATCACAAAACACAATATGATATTATAATAAAGAAATGATACTACTCAAACTAGGTATTATCGGCGCATCTCTATTATCGGCGTATTCCGAATACTTCGTACTTCGCATAAATAGCGCCGCCCACCTCACTCTAACGTGAGTAAACAATAACACGGAAGTTGTCCCTCCGTTGCATTGCTAAATTTTCTTGGAAATGTTACAAATCCATGTAAGATTTTGCTACAATTCATTAAAACATGCAAATTTCCGCTTAAATCTTCAGAAAATCCTCGACTTACCCCCATTTTCCAAACAAAATTAATGTCAAATAATATCCAGCAGACGGTCTCCAATATAAACTGATGACGTCATGGATCTATCTATGGAATGCCGTTTCCGCAATAATTAGACTTAAAGCTACAACTTTCCAAAAAGCTAGTCGTTTTGCAAACTGGTTGTTTAGTCATTTATCACTGAGCTTAAAGTAAATTTTTCAGTTGTATGGCATCATGGTGCATTTCTTTGTCCCCATTGTCTATAAAAAACAACAACAACATAAATTTCAAAATATTGTTGGAAGTTTGCTATTGAAAATAATTCCATAAGTTTCTTATTGGTAAGGAACTTTAGTTAATGGTTTTATGACCTTGATTAAATTTTCATTGATTTTAACATTAGAAAGTGATTTGACTATGATTTGACAGTGATTAGAAGCACTATTATATGTTAATTTTAATCTGGATCATTACATGTTTGCTCTGGATAGTGGACACAAAGAATGACAGGTAATAATGAGTGTTTACAGTTTATTGCTTGGACGGCCAACCATAGTTGCATTTACGACGTTAATAGAGCGTTCTCCCTTTGTAAAACTAGATGCGTAGTCATGCAAATCAACACTGAATGGCTTTGACCTAGATATCTAAAACTCATTGATTTCATTGTAAATATTGGGTTTAGGAGTTATTTGTTCTTTACAAATTGAAAGATTATGAATTAATATTGAAATTAATACGCACCATAGATAAATAAAACAAGTACGACGATAATACGGCGTTCCAGGCTATCTGTGTTAATGTTAAGGTGTTTTGTAAAAGAAAGAAAATCCATACGAAATTTAGGTGTTTTGCAAAAGGAGAAAATCGCAATGCAGCGGTGACAACACACGGTCGGTACCGGAGACCCGTCTTCCCAATCAGAGCTTGTATACTAGATAATGTATTTGCTGGAAAATCTGACTGCATCGGGAAAATTACTGAAGATGAGTATTTAATGTTAAAATGTAAGAAAAAACACTGAAGTTACCCTTCTTGAAAAAAAGTACCATATATAGATCATGAGCCGCACTGAGCAACTCTCTATTCAATACAAAAAAGCCTAGCCTTGTTTTAATAATAATCG
The DNA here is from genome assembly GCA_038501625.1 of Corbicula japonica. Classification (NCBI taxonomy): domain Eukaryota; kingdom Metazoa; phylum Mollusca; class Bivalvia; order Venerida; family Cyrenidae; genus Corbicula; species Corbicula japonica. Next base: position 277,170 of record JAZAYU010000341.1, on the reverse strand, counting down.
AACATCATAAAAAATTCAAACGTATTGATAACCTAAAGCCAAAATATATGGCTACAGCGCCTAGCAAACCATGCGCAGACAGACACGGCAAATATCATATCCCCTAAAAGGTTAGTTCAAGTATTCCTATATGCTGCCACCCACAATGATTAACATTCTGCAAGGTTTGAAACAAATACTGTTTACTTGTGTAAATGCGCTAGACCAGGGACTATGCGGCGTGGGCAGCATTACGCATTTTATTACTACCCATATATACAAGGTCATGTTGTTTATGTACATTAAAATTAAATCATCTTTACACCAAAATTAATCATATACAAATAGAAATGATGAAATTCTATTATTTGACAACAGGTGCAAAAGCTATCACGATTGGTATTTTGGCTTGAAAACTAAAAAATTAATTTGCTACTACAATATTTCTTAAAAGCTCAAATGCATTAACTATCATAATTCTTTGGCTTTTCACTTGAAATCAACATGAAGAATAAGCTATAGCAAAACATGTTGCATATAATTATGCAAGGCCGATTCGTAAAGGTGCACAAGAGCAAGTTAATCCACTGTCAGATGTCACGCTCAATCATGCAGCTTGTTATAAATAATACGAGTTATCATTCAAAAACTAACTCTAAATGTTTCACATGTTTTCGATTATTTTTTGTGCTAAAGAATTTTGCACAAGGTCCTTTTCATTGAATCTATGCTTGCATAATTTTGTTTTGATGTTTATAAATTTGCAATAATTTGATATAATGTGTTTCCATTTCCCATGGTTATATTCCCAATCTAATCATTAATAGCAAATGTCAGCTAAATGAAATACGTATTTATCACGAATATATCCAGGAGGCGCCTAGCATTGCGACAGATGTAGAAGATGTAAATGTCACAGATAAAAGTATTCTATTCATATAGGCGGACTTTAAAAATGCTGCTGAATTATATAGTTAAATATAAACAAATAAAGACAGACTTTCACTAGGCGTTTCGACTTTTTTAAACTCTTCTTCAATTGAATGATATATTATGTCAATGTTTGTTTTCAACAATGCGTTGTTTTAGCGTATAAAATGATATAATTTTAATGTACAGAAACAAAGTCAACGTGGCATAAAACGACGCATTTTATTTTGCACAAAACATTGATTTATAAATGATAGTGCCTCTAGCTGGGAGCGAACCCGCACCGTCACGGCGACAGCGCCTAGCCCTGCAACCCCTGCGACGCAACAAATTAAGCTAACCGGGACAATCCCCAAAAAGGTTAATCGGATAGCCCTGATATACGTAACAATCACTGCATGGCATCGGCAACGGGTTATTTTACAGTTCTGACTTTATGTACGGGAGACTTTTTACGACCGCCACACTGCACAAATAGCCGGTAAGAGACATTTTTTAAATATTTTAGGGTGTTTTTTCCGCCAAAATTATATAATGTTGATAACACTTGGAAACACACATATATATGTAGGAAAGTACAATAACTAATAGATTCAATTAAGGAATAAATTTCGTGTTTGATAAGTTCACCGAGTTTTGAACGTCATTAGGGCTGGTTAACCAGCCCTAATGACGTTCAAGACTCGGTGAACTTATCAAACACGAAATTTATTACTTATATTTACACCTCATTTTATCATTTTGTTTCTAAATTTAATATAAAATATATACATTTTACTTATTTCGAAATGTTGTTTAAAACATTTCTTACCCCGGTATTGGCATTTGGACTGGTCCGCCTATTTACTCAAATAAAAACAAAATCATACTACGACCAAAAATAGTTCCATGTTTATTGAACACATTCATCCGTTTTTTTCAAACAATTATATACAGAAAAACCTAATATTTCACAACAAACATCAAATTTGTATCACAGCAAGTACTATCTATGCGAGTAAATGATAGTCTAAGTAAAAACCGTTATTTTGGCGGGAAGTTAGAAAAGGCTAATGCGTTATTTTCAACCAATGATAATTCTAGAAAATGGAACGTGCTTATTGATGATGTCATATAAGTAAACTTGTTTACTTCCGGTTTGAGGGGTATAAAAGCAACTAAAAATAAAAGTAATCTAAAAATAGCAACATTCCAGGAAGAGCTATCTAAAATTAGCAACAATTATAAAAATAGCGGGGATTTCATGACGTCACCAGGGCATTCCTTTTACCACTGCGCGGTGATAAGGCTAACGGTGTTCATTGAAGATTGACCTTCACTCGTCCGGTAAAGGATATTGAAGCAGTGGAAATAAAGGTGTAAATGTTCGCCACTAGTGGAAGTGGAAAATGCATAAACTTCCAAGTGTACAGTTTGTTCTAGTAACAAGTATATTAATTAAATAAATTATAATTCTGAGTGTGCTTGCATGTTTTTGATGAGTGTTCTGAAGATATGCAGACACAACATTAATTTGTGAATTTAAATTGTGCTAATATAATTCTTAACTGATATATTTGTATCTGGTATATAAAGCAACGCTGATATTTCTAATAATTTATTTCCATTTTCACTGTGCTTTGCCGATATTCAAATCGGGAAAAAATATCAGCGCACTTCAACTTTTCCGCGGATAAACCAAAAAATCACTCCGCAAAATAATCTGTTTCTATTCCTAATATTATTTGGTAGAAACTGTGATTTCCTTTATGGAAAAAGGTTTTAATACTTTAATTCAATTAAACTATTGAAATTATTATATTCAAACAATTGAAAACGTTAAAAAACGGTATCAACGCAAGTACGAACATTCCTACATTATGATGTAATAAGAATGTATAAGCCTTTGTTTCCATTTAAATCATTATTATCGTAATCATGATACAGACAAGAATGCTTAAACCAAAACATACGGCAGCATACCCTGTTAAAGGTTCTATCAAGTATTGATGGTTTTACTTAGGTATATACAATTTTCAGGAATATTTACTCTCATCAATATGATTACGGGAATGACGTTGGCATTTCTTTTCGAACACCGCTCATAAACTAAGTGTACATACACATTTAAAGCTTTCAACAATAAGATGAACGAACAGATTGGATTCAGCATATTTTATGAGAAGTGATATAATATTGACAAGTTAGGTTTAGGCATAACAGAGATGATTACAAATTGTAATGCAAGCTTATGTGAATGGTATCGCCACGAAATGAACATGCCGATTACAAACATTGACATGTACATGTATGCAAGACCAAAGAGTACATGTAATTTAACGGCTCCCGAGAGCAATATAGCAATTTATAAAATTGTCAAACACCATATAAGAGCAGCTAGAATGCACATTTATTCCGAAACGATTAATCTTTCAAAATCAAAATAGTCTGACTTTTTATACGGTTTCGATTCTTGTATATATGATTAAAATTGCGCATCAGGTCGTGTTAACTGAAATATTGCTAACATAATTGCTTTTTGATATTTAAAACTATGCAATAATTTGTAGTGATTGGTTTTTATGTTCCATGGAAAATAATCTCATCACAAATGATAAATGTTAACAAGATTCAATACGGTTTTATCATGATTTTGGTAAATGTCAATTAGACGTAATTATAAGAACAATGTCCAGCAGGCGCCTCGCTATATACGGTAGACGATGAAGATAAATGTCAAATATAGTACTGTTCATATAAGAAGTTTTAAAGAATTCTGCTGATTTATAAAATTATGTATTCAGTATACAATTAATGAACTCTCATACACCGAACTGTTTAGCAAAACAAATTGAATCGCATAATCAAATAACATGTTTATAAATATTCTATATTTTCACTTACAAACAACATTCTCTATATATGTCAGGAAAAATATAATCATAAACTCTTAATTTCCAGTTACAGTTAAATCCAAAAATAACAACAACAAAATTAGCAATGGCAATTAAATATGAATTGTTTTTTATTGTTTTAGTCATTTTTAATCCGATGGAACGTAAATAAAAAGGTGACGTTACATTAAAAGTAACTGAAAGAAGTACACTGGAAGTATGTAAATTAGATTTGCAGAATGATGTATGCGAAAGACGATGATATTTATTTGAAAAATGTACATGGAAAAAATGTAAATTAGGTGCGCATAAAAGTTAATGCATTTACTCATGAAAATTTATAAATGGAAACATGTACACATATATTAAACAGATATTATCACAATCGACAATATGGGCTAAATACATGTAACATGGCTATGATAAATGGAAATCTCAAAGCAACCGAAGACGACAAATAAGCGCATGTTTTGTGCTCTGCGTGAGCAAACTTGTTATCTAACTGCAAATTTCTTGAAAAGAACTTACAATTAAGATAACACAATATGTAATCCAATGAAACCGAATATGATCGATCACATGTGTGTACATTAAATGAAATAACATTACAGTACGCATATGGGCTGCGTTGCATATAGCGTCGTACGACGAATCGTATCGTACGATGGACAGCTACATTTACGATGGTCTTTATGAAACACGTTTATCGCATTCGTTATTTTGTCGAAAGTACTGATCGCAGTTTATGATAAGACACGAATTTTAAATGAAACACAGCCATGATGGTTATTGTTAATATATTTATACCATCAGGGCATCACAACAGTCTTCAGATATTTAATTCTGTCGTTATCTGTATAATTATAGCCTTAACATTTCGTGGATATTTTACTCCTGGTTGTCCCGGTGTCAGTAGAAGTTGACAGTCCAAATGATCGATTTTTGAACAGGTCGAAAACCCTGCTATTGACAACAAAGGCAAACATAATAAACACACCCTGTGTTGCATTCAGAATTATAAACAAATAGGAAAGTACAGTGTGTTCTAGCCAGATGTTCAAAATTCCAAAAACCCAAGTCAAACCAGTTATTGTTGATAACTTGGTGAACACGATAAGATCGTTTCTTTCATTTTGAACACTCTTCTGTACAGAAGGTGATTTTCTAATTTTCACAATTACTAACGTAAACATGGTCAAATTAGAAATTACAACAAAAGCAACAGGAATGCAGAATGTGTAAATAACCATATTCTGTGTAGAAATGTAGCATACCGTTTCACCATAGCCAATGTTTCCTAATGTAGAATACGACACAGAGATATTTATTGACACAAAAATGGCCGCCATAGTGGTCGTAAGTATGTGATACAGACAGATTCGCTTCTTTCCGGAATGTTGCGACACGACTTGTGTGCGAGCGAATACTCTGAATATATGAAACGTGCAAACATTCATCCAAAATAATGCAACCAACCAAAGAAAGTGGACAAAAAGGCCTACGATTTTACATTCTGTTGTCCCAACATCAAGACCACCAACACTTCCGACCAGGAACATAACCTGCGCAAACATCAAAGCGATCGATAAAGACATGGTGTTTTTACCTGGTAAAGAACGTCTTAGAACGGGAAAAACACAGAATGTAATAAAGGTAAGCAACAAACATAAGATGGAACATGAAGTGAAAATGATTGAGACAATGGTTTCTGCTGTCAATGAAGAATCATACACATCTGTCAGAAGTTTAGAATACGTGTCAGCACACATGGATATGGTATTGTCATCGGAAAAGTAAAACTGATCACTTTCTAATCTTTTATCACCAATGTTTAAAAGAAGACCATCATCCACAAAATCCCAAGAAATATCCTGTTTTGAGATATTTATATGTGGACACTGTTCCATTTTAATAACATCACTCTTTACTGTGTTCGCCATACACATTCCGCTTTCACCATCTATTCTAGAATGGGGAAATATAGAAAAATTGTGGTGTTTAGATAAAACAGGAAAGCTTATCAATATCGTTAGTGGTACACGTACAGCGTCCCGATCATAAATATTAAATTCTGGTAAGTTTGAAGGAATATGATTGTAAATTAACGAATCGTCGTCTCTTAAGAGGACTCGAAAAGATACTGACGTGCATTCATTAAATAAATTTGTCTTTACAGTCAATGGAATCCTCTGTAAATTATACATATTGTTTATAACTGAATATGGACTGTGCGGATCCTTTACATAAATTTCAACCAGCGCATCAAAATATCTCAGCTTTGAATTTTGAATACTAATCGGGTCTATAACTGAATGATGCTCGTCTGTGTGATACACCAATTGCAATCTACAAAATTTACCGCTGCTGGCGGTAATGTGTTCTATTATTTGCAGGATAATTTCGTCAGCTATATTGTATGCATCCTTTATGCCGAGTTCTCGACTTGGTATGAGACGCAAATATGAGACGTATGTGATGCCAGAAAGTTGTTCAAACACATCAACGCATCGTCCCTGGTGCAATTCTGTTATTTCTGAACAGAAAAACTCTTTGCATGACTTCTGTAAAAGAAGATAAAATGAGGTTCACGAATAACAACAGGTGTGTCTTTGAGTGGAAGAATGTGTCCAGATGAGCATACTTTACTATAATTGCGCAAGTTCAAAGACAAAAAAGTGAAATATGCATATCAGAGATGGCCACATCCAGCAGACACAGCCTCCCCACACAGCCAAACAGTAGAATGGAAAAAAAGAGGAAATCAACATTTAGTTAAATCTCAGTTTAGTAGAAAAATGTCAAAATAGATATGTATAGTTAATGGCATTCATAAATTTACATGAAAATAGGAGCATAACCATTGCTACGGTTACCGTTGTTTATTTGCAAAACTGACAGAATAAAAAACCAGCTCAGAAATAACAATACAAAGGCCATAAGAAGTCGGATTCTAATAAATATCATTTTAAATTTTAATGAAAATTACATTCATTTTTATGTCTCACATGTAAATATTCTTGCATGGCGGGTTCGCTCCCAGGTAAAGGCAAAATTATTTGGTAAATTGTTGCTTCTTTTGACACGAGCTGACAATACTTATTCACTTTAAGTTAGCAAAACAATATTATAATGAACTTAGTCTAATAAAGGGATATGCATAAACATATAGAGCATGTTACAAAAAAGAGAGGTCAATTTAAGCCAGTCAGATGCTTGAGATTTGAGACTGGTCGCCAATGTTTAATGATCTTTTGAACCAAATCCTGCGTGAGAAATTTATAACAATCGTGACTTATCTACATGTTTCTTATGCAAAGTCGATTTTGGACTAATGATGTTAATTCAGACAAAACAAAGCGCATTTCATGTCTACGCTTGAAAAGGTAATACGTACTGTAACTAAGTCGTACATCTGGTTCCTTGAACACTGACTATGTCCGACTTCCTCAGCCATGTTTCCTCTTTCATTTCCAAGTTTCAGCAAGCCAGAAAATGAAAACGACTTAAAATTTGGTCCTGGAAACCGCATGTAACACATATGGGAAGATGGTTTTATTTCATTGCATAAGCTGCAAAATGGATTTTGATATATGTCGTAATTAATATTTATTACCGACCTGTACATGTTACACGCCTTCGATATATTGTCATCATAGTTTTGCCATGACCCGGTTTCATTACATTTTGAAATCGTTGTTGAGCATAATGTTAAATTATTGGTTGAAACAAAACTTAATTCGCATGAATTGTCGACAAACCTTGCATTTATAATGTCAATATCAGATTTCAGAATTCTAGGTTTAGTGCATTGTAGGTTAAGTTCCATAAACTCGATATTATAATTTTGAACGTTATGACAGTGAGCGCAATATTTGTTTCTGTAAAGTGTCTGTGAAGTAATATCATAAGCCGGGATTATATCATACAACGACAACAAACTTGCAGTATATGTTCTTGTACAATTGTCATTAAGGTTTTTTGATGCCCCTGGAAGGCATTTGTCAAAACCAAAAGCACCAATCTCCTGTGTACGAATATCCAGTGGTAAACAGGCCTTTTGCGGACCGATTAAAGTCAAGATTTTGTATTTAAACATGATGTCCGGACAGCAGCTGTTGGTAATCAAACAAGTAGGATAGTCACACTCACAAGCACCACAACATGATTCTCCTCCGTAAGGTGCACTAAGATTCAACGAAAATGTACACAGAGGGACAAATGGACAATATCGTAACTGGTTTTCAATGATAAATCTCTCCTCTGAGTTGAACGTGTCCATAAACTGTGTCGTTGTGTTGGATTGTAATAATTTGTCCACATCTTCGAATGATAGTTCTCTAGCGTCATTTCCGGTGGACCACGTGTCATATGGTTCCCCGAAATCTGTCACAAAATATTCTCCTGAATAATAAGGAAACGTATCCGTTTCATTGAAAAAACTAATTGTCGTATTAAATGTAGATTCCGTTTGTTCATCGTTTACGGTTTCATTATATCCAGTCACGTTAAGAATCAGAAAAAAGTATATGAACAACGGATAGGTGTTAAATGTTAAGCTATACATGTTTAGCCATCGCTAATAAATTATTTCGTAACTTAAATACCACGCCGAATCATCTAGCCATGTCCGGAAACAATCAATCTCTTAATATATTTCTTCCGTAATGCGAAAACGTACGAAAATTTCCATTCATGTTAACGTTTTCCAGAGCCAAGTTGTGATTTTTTATATATATTTATTGATACACAATGCAGTGATTTAGTGTAGTAAAAATGACTATTCCGATATCTTAAATGTTCTATTGTTATTAATATAACTTTAAATATTCCGATGATTTTTTGTAGATAAACTCAACAGAAATTATACCCAGTAAACAACTTCGATACGCTTATATGAGCACGAGCCGTCGTTAAAGTTTACTAATGATTATTGCGATAACTTTCGTGTTTTATAACCGAATAAGTCTGATAAATTATTTATTATTTCTACATTACAATATTTCGCATTAGTTTTAATTGTTTTAGTGTCACATTGTTAATGCTATTACTTTTGGGAATTT
>JAZAYU010000341.1:0-267828 GCA_038501625.1 Corbicula japonica | reverse complement strand
GATTGAAGTTTCTGAATCAACTTATGTTGAGCAATAAGCCTTATCGTACGGCGACAACGCCTGTAACTCCGACTACGCTACCGACTTAGCCAGCCGGGAACCCCCCCCCCCCACCCCCCCACCCCAAAAAAAAACAAAAAAAACAAACAACAACAACAACAAAACAGGTTGATCTGATAACCCTGATACATATAAACGTATTGAATTTCATTACCGCATGGCATCGGTAACCGATTATTTACTTAAAACAGCACTGACTATATCTATTGAGAGATAATCTCTTGGTTTGAATAGTATGCAGGAAACAAATCTCCTAATAATGTCTACAGCAATTCAATTAACGTTCAATTCATAAAACAGTTTTACATAAAACTTTGATATTCCTTATTAATCAAAGTATTAATCTGTAAAGCAATTTTGAAAAAAAAATCCTTAATATGTAAACTATAAACCATATTATTTTAAATTCATTATCACTTACCGACAATATGTTTTTCAGTGAAAGGACGAATCGCGAGTTTATCATTTAGCATTAAGCATTTGAATGAAAACGTCTATTTGTTTGCAATCATGTCAATGTAGGGTTTTTAGGAAAAAATTAACAAAAACATTTACATTTAATTTTAAGTTCAATAAACGGGGGTTTGAATCAAACAGCGACGATAATATCGTGTTTTCGCCGTCACGGAACGAGATATATATCTTTGCGTTTAAATTAATCAGTTTCATCAGGACTGAAGGTTATAAAGCTGAGATTGGAAACCAGTCTCAAATCTCAAGCATCTGATTGGCTAAAATGGCGACTGGTCATTTATTCATTTTTTCCCCAGTTTTTACTTTTAAATCAAGTCATGAAATGGAACGATTATTTTCTAATACTATGGATGGTACATGTATCTTTTAACAACTTAATTCCATTAATGAAATTGACCACTCCAAGTAGGATTTATCGGCAGACGCAAACATGAATAAAATTCCCAACGGTCATAGCACAAACTATGTGACACTAGAACAATTAAACTAATGCGAAATATTATAAGTAAGTGTAGAAATTGTAAATAATTTATCAGATTTATTCGGTTATAAAACTCTCGGAAGTCATCGCGGTAATCATTAGTAAACTTTAAAATCGGCTCGTGCTCATATAAGCATGTCGAAGTTGATTACTGTGTATAATTTCTGTTGATTTTATCTACAAAAAACATCGAAATGTTTAAAATTATATTAATAACCATAGTACATTTAAGATATCGTGATTTTCGTTGCAACAGCAATAATTCTCTAACTGTGTTTTTTATCAGTTAATAGTGAATTAACCTTTACGTGGACTTTGCAATCATGGAAAATATTAACACACATGGTAATTTTCGTTAGTTTTCGCCTGACGGAAGGAATATATTAAGATATTGTTTCCGGACATGGCTAGATGATTCGGCGTGATATTTAAGTAATGTAATAATTTATTAGCGATGTTTAAAAATGTATAGCTTAACATTTAACACATATCCGTTGTTCATATACTTTTTTCTGATTCTTAATGTGGCTGGATATAATGCAACCAACAACGACTCCTACATGGAATCTACATTTAACACAACAATAGTTATTTACAAAGAATCGGATACGTTTCCTTATTATTCAGATTTCGGGGAACTTACGACGCCATATAACACGTGGTCCACCGGACAGTACGTCAGTACATTCGATGATGTCGACAAGTTATTGCAATCCAACACAACGACACAGTTTTTGGAAACTTTTAACTCAGAGGAGAGATTTATCATTGAAAAACAGTTACGATATTGTCCATTTGTCCCGCTGTGTACATTTTCATTGAATGTCAGTTCACCTTACGGGAGAAAAGCATGTTGTGGTTTGTGTGAGTGTGATTACCCTACATGTTTGATTACCAACACCTGCTGTCCAGACATTTTGTTTAAATATAAAAACTCGTCTTTGATCGGTCCGCCAAAGCTCTGTTTACCACTGGATATCAGAGCACAGGAGAGGGGTGCATTTGGTTATGACTACTGTCCTCCAGGAGCACCAGTAAACCTTATCGAGAATTGTACAGGAACATATAATGCCGGTTTATTATCGTTGTATGAGATAATCCCGGCTTACGATATGACTACGCAGACACTTTACAGAAACAAATATTGCGCCTACTGTCATAACGTTCAAAATTCTAATATTGAGTTTATGGAACTTAAACTGAATTGCACTAAACCGAAAATCCTGAAATCTGAAAGTGACATCATAAATGCAGTGTTTGCCGAAAAGTCATGCGAATTAAGTTTTGTTTCAACCAATAATTTAACATTATGTTCAACATCGATTTCAAAGTGTAATGAAACCGGGTATTGGCTAAAATATGATGACAATATACAGAAGGCGTGTAATATGTACAGGTCGGTTATGAGTATTTCTGATTTCGAAAGATATCAAAATCCATTTTGCACCTTATGCAATGACAGAATGCCCTATGACCCTATATGTCTAAAGCCAGATGCTATCCATATTCCATTCTCATTTTCTGGCTTGCTGAAACTTGGAAGTGAAAACGAAAAAATGGCTGAGGATGACGAACATAGTCGGTGTTCAAGAAACCAAATGTATGATAAAGTGACAGTAAGTATATTTTTAACGTAGATATAATAGGCTTTATGTTTTTTTTCTGAATTAACATCATGTCCAAAATTGATTGCTATTAAGCAGCATGTTCACTAGGTCACGACTGATATAATTATGTCTCACTAAGTTTAAAATTGTCGGTTCGCCGTTTCTAACACATGCTCTATATGTACATGTATATCCAGTAGCCAGTGCAGTTTCACATGAAGTGATAAATAAGTGTCAGCTCGTACCAAAAGTAGCAAGAGTTAAACAAGGTTAAACGTATCATTTCCAATGTTATTTTTTTTTGTTTTTTTTTTGGTGGGGGGGGGGGGGGGGGGGGTTGACATTCGCATAAATATTCTTTGGGTTTTTATTAATAATATTAACCGCGTTTGTTTTACAAAAATCACAAAATTTTCCAAACTTCACCAATTTTTTATGTTGGGTATGATGTTGTGAAAAGCGACTGACGGTACGTTTTTACGCAGGATCTCGTGGCAAACCGTGCGTGCATGTCGGCTTCGCAAGTTAAAACATTGTGCATAGTCTACTTAATTGTATGTGGCTTTAACTATCGCCTAGCCTATTCAAGTTAAAATTTACACTGCATTAATTATCTACGATTGTTACATGTACATGAACAATACATTTCATCATATATCGAAATTTTATTAGAAATTTCGACTAGAAAAATGGGTCCGTATCAGTAAAACTATTTAATATTATATTAAACGTTTTGTGTGAAAGAGAGTGTAATTTTAAAATTTAAAACAAAACACGTTTTTATGTTACGGGTGTTTTCAGATAACAAACATTGTCAATGTTCATAGTTCGTTACGTGAAACAACTGATTTTAACATCAATTTATATGAAGTCGAATATTAAATATTACAGGTGAGCCATATAAATGAATGGAATGTTCAATAAATAATAAAATGATGCTTATTAGAATTGCACTGTTCATGGTCATTGTATCGTTATTTCTGAGCCTTTATATTAATCTGACAGTTTTGCAAATGAACAACGGTAACCGTAGCAATTATTATGCTCCTATTTTTTATGTACATTTATGAATGCCATTAACGATACATATTAATTTTGACCTTTTTCTAGTTAACTGAGAATTAGCTAAATGTTTTTTGGTCTGTTACTTTGCGCAAGAGTAAATTATGCTCATCTGGACCCATTGTTTCAGTGAAAGACACCTATTGTTACACGTGAACCTCATTTAGCTTTTATCTTCTGTTACAGAAGTCCTGCAAAGATCTATTCTGTTCAGAAATAACAGATTTGCGCCAAGGACGATGCGTTGATGTGTTTGAACAACTTTCTGGCATCACATACACTTCCTATTTGCGTCTTATACCAATTCAAGAACTCGGCTTAGAAGATGCATACAACATTGCTGATGAAATTATCCAGCAAATAGGAGCAAACATTACCGCCATCAGTCGCAACTTGTGCGAATTACAACTGGTGTATCAAACAGACGCGCATCATTCATTTATAGACCCGATAAGTATTCAAAATTCAAAGCTGAGATATTTTGATGCGCTGGTTGAAATTTATGTAAAGGATCCGCACAGTCCATATTCAGTTATAAACAATATGCATTCTTTACAAAGGACACCATTAACAGTTAATACCAGTTTATTTAATGAAAGCACGGGAATTTCTTTTCGAGTCCTCTTAAGAGATGACGAATCGTTTATATACGATATTATTTCTTCTATATTAAACTCACAAGAATTTTATGAAGGTCCTTATGGGAACGAAGAACGTGTACCATTGGAACATATGATAAACATTCGTCTTCCGTCAAAATACCACAATTTTACTATTTTTCCCCATCTGAGAGAACATGTTGAAATAGGAATGTGTATTGGAAACACATTAAAGCTTGATGTTATTAAAATAGAACAGTGTCCACATATAAATATCTCAAAACAAGATAATCCATGGGACGTTTTGGATGATGGGCTTCTTCTAAACAATGGTTATAAAAGATTAGAAAGTGATCAGTTTTACTTTTCCGATGACAATACCATATCCATGTGTGCTGACACGTATTCTAAACTTCTGACAGATGTGTATGATTCTTCATTGACAGCAGAAACCATTGTCTCAATCATTTTCACTTCATGTTCCATCTTATGTTTGTTGCTTACCTTTATTACATTCTGTGTTTTTCCCGTTCTAAGACGTTCTTTACCAGGTAAAAACACCATGTCTTTATCGATCGCTTTGATGTTTGCGCAGGTTATGTTTCTGGTCGGAAGTGTTGGTGGTCTTGATGTTGGGACCACAGGATGTAAAATCGTAGGCCTTTTTGTCCACTTTCTTTGGTTGGTTGCATTATTTTGGATGAATGTTTGCACGTTTCATATATTCAGAGTATTCGCTCGCACACAAGTCGTGTCGCAACATTCCGGAAAGAAGCGAATCTGTCTGTATCACATACTTACGACCACTATGGCGGCCATTTTTGTGTCAATAAATATCTCTGTGTCGTATTCTACATTAGGAAACATTGGCTATGGTGAAACGGTATGCTATATTTCTACACAGAATATGGTTATTTACACATTCTGCATTCCTGTTGCTTTTGTTGTAATTTCTAATTTGACCATGTTTACGTTAGTTATTGTGAAAATTAGAAAATCACCTTCTGTACAGAAGAGTGTTCAAAATGAAAGAAATGATCTTATCATTTTCACCAAGTTATCAACAATAACTGGTTTGACTTGGATTTTTGGAATTTTGAACATCTGGCTAGAACACGGTGTACTTTCCTATTTGTTCATAACTCTGAATGCAGCACAGGGTGTGTTCATTATGTTTGCCTTTGTTATCAATAGCAGGGTTTTCGACCTGTTCAAAAATCGATCATTTGGACTGTCAACTACAACAGACAACGGGACAACCAGGAGTAAAATATCCACGAAATGTTAACATGGTTAAGACTATAATAATTATACAGTTAACGAGAGAACTAAATATCTGAAGACTGTTGTGATGCCCTGATGGTATAAATATAGTTTAACAATAACCATCATGGCTGTGCTTCATTAAAAATTCGTGACGTACCTTAAACTGCGATCAGTACTTTCGACAAAAATAACGAATACGATAAACGTGTTTCATAAAGACCATTGTAAATGTAGCTGTCCGTACGACGCTATGTGCAACGCAGCCCATATGCGTACTGTAATGTTATTTCATTTAATGTACACATATGTGATCGATCATATTCGGTTTCATTGGATTACATATTGTGTTATCTTAATTGTAAGTTCTTTTCAAGAATTTTCAGTTAGATAACAAGTTTGCTCACGCAGAGCACAAAACATGCGCTTATTTGTCGTCTTCGGTTGCTTTGAGATTTCCATTAATCATCGCCATGTTACATGTATTTAGCCCATATTGTCAATTGTGATAATATCTGTTTAATATATGTGTACATGTTACGATTTATAAATTTTAAATTGTCGTTAGAGATATTTTTTTCGTATATCTCAGTATGAGTTAATGCATAAACCATTACGCACCTAATTTACATTTTTCCAAGGAATGTACATTTTTCAAGTAAATATCATCGTCTTTCGTATACATCAGTCTGAAAATCTAATGTACATACTTCCAGTGTACTAATTTCAGTTATTTTTAATGTAAAGTCACCTTTTTATTTACGTTCCATCGGATTAAAAAGGATTAAAAACATGACTAAAACAACAAAAAACAATTCATATTTAATTGTCATTGCTAATTTTGTTGTTGTTAGTTTTGGATTTAACTGTAACTGGAAATTTAGTGTTTTTTCTGCCGTTTATGATTCTATTTTTTCTGACATATTCAGAGAATGTTGTTTTTAAGTGAAATTATAGAATCATTATATAACATGTTATTTTATGATACGATTTAATTTGTTTTGCTAAACAGTTCGGTGTAGATAAGATTATTATTATTATAATTCTGTTTAAAGTGTTTGAAATTTAATGCATGCTTGTTTCAGCCCAGTTTAAATGAGAGTTCATAAATTTTATACTGATTATATAATTTTATAAATCAGCGGAATTCTTTAAAACTGCTTATATAAACAATACTATATTTGACATTTATCATCATCGTCTATCGTATAGCGAGGCGCCTGCTGGACATTGTTCTTATAATTACGTCTAATTGACATTTACCAAAATCATGATAAAACCGTATTGAATCTTGTTGACATGTATCATATGTGATGTGATTATTTTCCATGGAATATAAAAACCAATTACTGGTTTGTTGTATAGTTTTAAATATCAAAAAGCAATTATGTTAGCAATATTTCAGTAAACACGACCTGATGCGCAATTTTTATCATATACACAAGAGTCGAAACCGTATAAAAAGTCAGACTATTTGGATTTTGAAAGATTAATCGTTTCGGAATAAATGTGCATACTAGCTGCTCTTATATGTTGTTTGACAATTTGATAAATTGCCATATTGCTCTCGTGAGCCGTTAAATTACTCTTTGGTCTTGCATACATGTACATGTCAATGTTTGTATTTGAGTAATCGGCATGTTCACTTCATTGCGATACCATTCACATAAGCTTGCATTACAATTTGTAATCATCTCTGTTAGAATTGTGTTGTCTAAACCTAACTTGTCAAATTAACTATTATATCACTTCAGTCTAATAAAATATGATGAAATCAATCTGTTCGCTCATTTCATTGTTGAATTGCTTAGACAACGTTTTTTATTGTTTTCAATTTTTTAATTAAATGAATTAAACTATTAAAACGTTTTTCCTTAAAGGAAATCATAATGTCTACCAAGCAATATTAAGAAAAGGAAAAGATGATTTGGCGAAGTGGTTTTTGATTTATCCACGGAAAATTTGAAGTGCGCTTTTACATCCTAGAAAAGGCCTTACACAGTCGTGCCCAAATATGCATATTCTTCGCGTTGTCGTACACGTTCCTATGGGGTCTATATCCACGACCAAGATATTATAGATTTCCCGACGACGATTAGACAAGTGACTTTTGTCTTGTCTATTTAGGACCAAATATAAAAATTATCTTAAGTATATTTAATGTTTAATCAGTGAAAAGCTAATGTTCATACAATAATACATTTGGTGTAAATAGATTGGCTGTATTTAATCATTTTATCATTTGAACGAGACTCGGTCTGGTTCGCTGAAAGAACGGCAAACATAGATATGGAACACACCCCGGACGGAACACTACGTGAACACTTAACATTATCAGAATCGTGTATAGTGCGACGCCCGGATATGTGTTGATAAATGATGCAAGCAAGTGGTTTGAAATAAATAATCTTTAAGCCGTTATTTTTTCCCGATTTGAACCGGCAAAGCACAGTGACAATGGAAATAAATTATTCCAAAATAGCAGCGTTGTTTTATATAAAAGATACAAATATATAAGCTAAGAATTATATTAGCACAATTTAAATTCACAAATTAAAGTTATGTTTGCATATCTTCTGAACACTCATCAAAAACATGTAAGCACACTCAGAATTATAATTAATTTAATTGATATACAGTTGTTACTTGAATAAATGGTACACTTTGAAGTTTTCCACCAGTGGCTATTGACTCTATTAGTTACTGTACTTTCCTACATATATATGTAGGACTCAAATCATGGGTGGGTCCCTTATCGTGGGCCGATTTCCAAATCGTGGGCCGATTGCAAAATTTTCATTTATGCAGAGTATAAGACCGAACAAAAATGAAAACTAATATTAACATGTAAACATAGACTTGTTTAATCATTTGATCGATGAAACAATTAACAAGTATGCCTGTTTTAATTGGTATCTGTTCACCTCATGAACAGATCCGTCAGCAGCATCTGTGATAGTGTAAATTTTTCCGGTGTTTGTTTGTCGGTAACCAATGCACTTTCCTGGGCGACAAAAACAGACTTAAAATAACTAGTCCCTGCTGCAAGAGGATTCAGTCTGTAATATATGGTTTCTCCGATGTTTGGGTAGAAGGAGATGTCCTCCTTAAGGGACTGGCTGAACTGTTCCAATGGGTACATTATCCGATGTAAATCGCGCACTTCGACACTTGACTCCCTCATTCGTTTCTGTTCCTTAAGAAAGCAAAGTTAAGAAAACAAATTGAGTGAAATGCAATGATCTATAAAGTAATTACAATTGAATGAACTACACCCACGACCGAAAGCATCGCCACAGCAACTTAGTTATGCATTTTTGACATTGAAACTTGATTTTGTAGTTAGGTAAATGTTTTTTAACTCAAAATTATTTCAATTAAAGTATATTACTTATGTTATTTTACTGCAAAGACATGTCCATAAATAAGATTAAATATATTGCTGTTGATGAATGTCTGCAAATATCACATCCAGACCTGCAAGAAAACCAACGTACCCAGTCATGAAACCAAACAACTCTCTAATAAATGTTGAAACTTGCGCATTTTGCATTTTAAGCAATATTTTGAAAAGCATACGAAGTACTCCTTTTAATATGTACTAATGATCAACGTCTACATACTGCAAAAAAAACACGTTTTTGGGCTCGTGAAGACCTGGCTGAAGGGATCCGGGATTGGCAATTCCTCCAATGTACTCTGAGAATTTTAAACGCGAAACTATAAAATTAGCTTAACGGCAAAATAAGCGTGCAAAATGTTATTAAATGTTAGTGAAATTAAAAGCTTGAAATTGTCTTCCAACAATGGTATTTTACAACAGAACTAAATTGACTGCTTTCCAATCACTTATTTAGTACATGGGATGAATGATAATGATACATGGGCACATCACGGAAAATTTTGTTTGTGGGAATAAGAATTCAAAGGTAAATGTAAATACAGCGTACATGCGTTTGCCGGGACTGAAATACGGGAAAGATACGGTGTGCGAATTATCAATGTTAGAATTAATGAGGTTGAAATGTTAAAAATAAATTGGCATTTTTATATCATTAAAGTTGATTTTTTTTCTTTGCAACGTCATGCTAGTAGCTTAAATTTGGAAAGTTGATTGGATGGGAGACTGACTACAACATTCTGGCGAACCAATCGGCTTTCGGCATACGATATAAAATGATATTCGCTACATGAATTTAAAACACTTATAATAGTTGTCTTTCTACTTTTAAAACTAATTTGTATCATGGAATAAAACAACAATAGCATATTGCACGGAAAGTACCTGTGTCTTGAACAGTGTATGAATAGTCTCCCAAACAGCTGGGAAAAACATGCTTCTCGGGCTTTCGTATATCGAGTCAAATCGCATGTGATCTATCACGTGATATTCCAAATACGGCAGACTAACTCTTCCTTCCTCAAGTATCTCCTGTGGTGGGAACAAATAAAAATATATTTATAAGTACTTGAATGTTAATGGAATGTTGACGGATAGCTTAAGTTGTCAATTTATGAAATAGGTTTTGTGAGGGCATGTCTTTTATTGCGATTTGGTTTATAAAACTATAAAACTCAACTAGATTGATTTTTATTAAAAAATAAATTAAAAACAAATGTTTAATAACGAAAACAAACCTGTGGAAAGTTGTATTGTCCTGGGAACGCCTAAATAGTAACGACTTCTCGCCATCGTAAATATATGATTCCAAAATGCTATTGATTTTCTTTTCTTGCAAATTTAGTTGCTCCGAGATCCTTTTTGGACCCCATTTCGGATTTATGGATTTTAGTTTTGCAACGTTGAATATTATGTTATATTCCGCCCAAAACCACTCTGGATTCGGGTCTTTTGTTACAGATTTAGATCGTTTTTTAACTAGTGAAAACCCTATGTCGTCTATAAGCGCCGAGTCCATGTTTTGTTGTGTTCTAGTTAATTTGACTTCGCTTCGACATCGGTTTCCCGCTCTTGAGACGTTGTATTTTAACGCCATTCTAAATCAGCCTACGATTTGAGATGTTTTTGGCCCACGCTCTGCGAACGGCCCGCGATTTGGAAATCGGCCCACGATTTGGGACCGGCCCACGATCTGAGTCCTACATATATGTGTGTGTTTCCAAGCGTTATCAACATTAATTATATACTTTTGTCGAATAAACCTAAGATATTACAAATCTCTCTTACAATTTTATAAAACAATTACTAAAATTGATCGTTGTGCAAAATAATGTACGACTTTTTTTGCGCCAACGTCGACGTCGTGTATCTCGCTATGTAACGTTGTTTGACGCCCCGTTGAGTTTGTCTTTTTTACATTAAAATTACATCATTTTATACGCCAAAACAACACATTGTTGAAAACAAACATTGACATATGTAATATCATTCAATTGAAGAAGAGTTAAAAAACTAAAAACGCCTAGTGAACGTTTTTTTTTATTTGTTTATATATAGCAGAATAATATAATTCAACAGCATTCTTAAAGTCCGCCTATATGAATACTTTTATCTCTGACATTTATCTTCTATCTCTGTCGCAATGCTAGAAGCCTTAGTACTGAACACGTTCGTGATAAATACCTATTTCATCTAGCTGACATTTGCTATTAATGATTAGATTGGGACTATTACCATGGGGAATGGAAACCAATTATATCAAATTATTGCAAGTTTATAAACACCAATCACAATCATGCAAGTATAGATTCAAAAAACAGAACCTGGTGCACCATTTTTGTCGCATAAAATATTATCGAAAACCCATAAAAATATTTAGACTTAAGTTTTTGAATAATAAATCGTATCTGGTTAATTTAAAACAAGGATAAGATACACGCTTCTTCGTGCATGACATTTGACAGTGGGAATAACCTTTTTCTCGGGAATCTGTGCGGATCGGCCTGTCATATATGCATCATATTTTGCAATTGTTGATTCGTCATGTTGATTGCAAACCAAAAATCATGGAAGCATTAAAGTTTATGTATTTGAGTTATTATGAAATACTGTAAGCGCCCTCTAAAATAATACAACAACTTAACATGCACATGTTGTCACATCAAATGACATCATCTCTGTCATTTTGGTGTAAACAAATAATGTACTTTTAATGTACAAAAACAACGTCGCCTGCAATTGGACAGTAATGGAAGTGCATATTACAGCCTAGCCTCTGGTCTAAAACTAATGCGAAATATTGTAATGTAGAAATAATAAATAATTTATCAGGCTTATTCGGTTATAAAACTCGAAAGTTATCGCAATAATCATTAGTAAACTTTAACGACGGCTCGTGCTCATATAAGCGTAATCGAAATTGTTTACTCTATTTGTGCGCAAGTAAACAGTATCAGTTTTAAACCAGAATGTCAATCATAGTGGATGGCAGTATACAGGGATAATTGAACTATCTTTATTTTGGGGCTACGGATGGTATGTACTGTGACTGTCTCCTGCATGGTTGGCAAGGTGCTGCAGCAAAATTTGTATGGCTTAGCGGTTATCTATACATTTAAATATGTTTAAAATGATTTATGTTAAATATTAAACTAGCTTTTTATTGAAAAGAGATTAATTCAGTGTAGCTTGTGGTCAGGGGTAGTTCTTAGTCTTTAACATTAAAGAACTCACCAACATATTTTCTGCTGCAGAGAATACTATTAGGCTTTTTACCGCCGCCACAGAGCAATTAACACCCTAGTAGAGATATATTATATACTACTCAAAATTTGATAAGGATCACTTAAATGATTGTGTTTTTTCCTTACGTAAGGTTGAAACAATAAAATATTTGTTACGATTCTGAAAATTTTATTTGATATCATCTTTGATATCATCTTTGTGCCAAAAAGGAATGAGTCTACAAACTCTTGAAGCAAAACAGCGTTTGAAACTTGATAGGGGCAATAATTTAGGATAAAATGGAAAGTGATCCCTATCAAATTTTGAGTAGTATTTGTTCAGATAAACCAAAAGCCATGCTAAATTATGACCCATGAGAAAACGAACTATATAAACACTTTTAAACAATTATGATCAGTTGTTCCAAATACAGAATTAAACAAACATGCTTCAAATCATCCTGTTCAATTATTTGTGTGAAATATTTTTTTCATCTCATTCAATCTGAATTTATTAATGTCATTTTGAAAGTATGAAATTGATAATGTAGGGAACTGCATGAAAAAAAAACTTAGCAGAAAGATTCAATTAATAAATTTAGACTTAATATTCATAAAAAAACGGGCAGTGTTGCACTAATCAGTTAAATAATCAGTTTTTTTTCTTTTGTACATGATGAGGCGTTACAGTATGCATTACTGAAGCTTCACTGCAAATGTCACATGATATTTACCATAATCACTTGACATTCGTCATTGCCTGACCAATCAGCAGCAAAAATAATTGATATTCGTGGATAAGTTAATTTTTAAAAGCAGTATTTTCAATCATATTACGTAAAGTAACGTGGAAAATGTCAACATAATATTATGCAATTTCCATACCTTATCCATCACTTGTCTCATATCCTAATGAATGTCAAATATTGCAATCGCGCTTCTGGCGCCCCGACTAATACCGCCGGGATAATGTGTTTGCTTGAAAAGTTTACTACGAGATAAAACCATTTGCCGTAGCTGATCCGTTTAAAAGAATTGATTTATTGTGACTATTTCGAAAACTTCATTGACTTAACCATTCACCAAGACAACTTGTACTTTTTTGTCTATAAGTGAACCTGTTGGAACATGTGTTAGGTTGGTGCACCTAAGAACTTGGTTTAGAACCAACCAGCCGCAAAAATGGTTTAGCGTTTGACCTTTCCAATGCGGAAACCCCTAATGTTCTGTTTTTCTTTAATTGTTTGTGGTGTCTCCTTTTCAATTGATCATTTCATAGACCCTTTCTACTTTTTGACTGCGTCGGGAGGGTGTTTTCTGGGTGTGGCAGTTCATGATATGCATATTTTACATAAGTAAATCTCAGTGGCAAATTGGTTTGCCCCTGACAGTTCTAAGGTAGTTACCACTCAGATTCTCCATTTCGTTAGGCTTTTGTGGTGTCTTATTTTGAATTGATCAATAGATATAAGTTCACACCTCCATCTCTTCTTCTTTTTGTTGTGAAGAGAGGCTATATTTTCTAGTTGTTGCTACTCATGATATGCTTATTTCGTGTTTTTTTCAAAGTTTTGGACCGTTTTAAGGCAATAACCACGAAAGTTATCATTGGAGTGTTATTTTAATTCATAAAATTGCTCTATCTTTTGTTTCTTACACTGCTGTGTGAGGAGGTTGTTTTCAAAAGGTGTTGCATTTTCGAAATTTCACCAAGACAACTTGCACTTGTTTTGTGATATGAGAACCTGTTGGGGCAAGTGTGGATTGGTGCACCCTAGAACCTGGTTTAAACCCCCAAAGGCAATTTGATATAACACTGACCGTTTCAAGGATGTAACTCCTCGGGTTCTCATTTTGGTTAAGACTTTGTGGTGTCTTTTTTGAAACTGATAATTTCATTAAGCATGCTCTCTCCATCTCTCTTCTTCTTGATTATGTGGGGAGGCTGTGGCGATTCCTGATATGCATATTTCACCTTTTTCTGAAAAATATAGTGCACTAAAAACAAACTTGGAAGTTTTTACGCACTTGTTTAGAGCAATCAACCAACTTAACAGAATTGGTTTTCAGTATTGTAGAAAATTACGAACTATTTTAGGAGGATTGATGATTTATGAGCTTTTGCTTATTGACTCTTTTCAGGTTAAGACCTTTAATATCTTGTAATTTTTGCTTTTTTCGATTTGGTTGTCCGTTCGACCGACTAATTTTTTTCCGTTCAAAAGATGTCTTTGATTTAATGAATCTAAAACTATGTAATTTACACGACGCCTCGTTTATCCACCTTTTGTTCTGTGCAGAAAAGCTGCATTTTCTAAATTATATATTTACATATAATTACACATTTACCATTTTAACCATCTTTCATTGTAATGTGTTATAGATGTTATCAGTTGTGCCTTTTTGGCCATTTGATTTGGAAACGGGGTCATAATTTTCATCTTGTGTCAACTCGTCTGTGTTTGGTTTTGTGAAAGATGCCGGTATACCCGAAAGTTTGTTGTAAAGATCATTTTTCGGACATCATTTTGTTCCTCTTGAATGTCGTGTCGTATTCGTTGTTGGTTTGGTGGTCCCCGCCTGACATGTTATCTCTATGTTTATCAATCTTTCTTACTAGAAGTGTCGTATCGTAGTCGTCATGCGAACACATTGAATCCTGTGTTTTCAAATATTATTAGATGTTGTCCGATTCCAACTCCGATGTAGAGCTATGAATATCATCGATGGTAGCATTTGCAAACTCGTAATTTGATGGTATCGTGTCATTCTTGGCTGTAGACTTATGCTGTGTTCGTCCATCGTTTATAACTTTGCGGTAGACGGCTGATTGTGCTTTGAGTTTGAGATTTTATTGATCTGAAGTAAGTTCATGTGCTGCATTTAAATGGCCGTCTAAACTTCGTGGACTTTGAGGCTGAGCTTTGGTTTGATAAGTTAGTGAATTTGCGTTAGATTGTTGTAGTAGGGTTTGCTTATGCATCCGTATCTAAAGATATACGAGAAAAATGCAGTTAATGGTTAATACGATTTTACAATTTTCAATAACAATTAAATATTCGTGAACATTATATTCAAAGGTTCCAAGTAGGTCAATTTACATTGAATGAAATGTAACGTGCAACGTATTTAAAATACATTTATTTTACAAAATTACTAATAACAAATCCTGTATTATGAAATAAGAAATCTTTTAATAAAATATTGAATGTTTCTTCAGCCAGAAACGTAAAAATTCTAAAATAACCTATGACAGCAGTTGAGATAACAAGTTTAGATCGATTACGTACAATTACACCTAATAACATAGGTTTCCATCATAAATGTGCATTTCGAATAGTACATCACTTTTTTCTGCAAATCAGTTCTTTCTTGAAAAAAAAGCGGCACGTGCATATCAGGAATTCCCATGTCATTCAATAACCAATCAGAGGCCTCTAGCTTTTTGTTTACATTATTCGTTTCTTTCTGATAACGACGATGTAAAAATAGATGAAAAGGGAACTTTAGAAGCCACCGAACACAACAAATATGAAAATATTGCAGGTTCGGTTTGATTGAGCCTGTTCATGGGCAGTAATGCAAATGCATATTACTGTCCACGCCGCCTAGCCCCGGGTTGAGCGCAACTCAATATTTACACCGATAAACAGTACAATTTTGATCCATCCCAAACGATGGTGTGCATATGACGGTGAAAATGGAACCTTCAATGCGGTTTTTTCAGATTAATACCATTCCATTTACAGCGGCGTATGGTCCCCAGATAAAAGAATGGGTTTGCCCTAAACGATGAAACAATGGGCGGAACTAAACAAAATAGAATTTTGACAAGGGATCTGAGAATACAAATCCTGCATATCACAGACAACGCCAAAGGCAAACTTAAATAAGCATGAAGTATATCCTTGGGGTGATTGAAGAATATCAGAATCTATATTGGCTGGGATATTGAAATCACCCATCTATAAAAATGCCGAAGTATTTAAACAAAAGCAATTTTCGAAGTACTATTGACATAGTACATAAATATCGTGCTCAACGACCTTCAAAGGACGTAACTGATAACAGCACTGATTCAATTGTAAGAGTCTACACATAATGGACCAGATTTAGAGACAATACGGACTATCTATAAAGACATCACGGACCATTTTATGGACATTACGGACCATTTTTAAGTCATAAAGGACCAGTTTTATTGACATTACTGACCATCTATAGATAGGTACAGATTGTGACTAATTTTTCTATAAAAAGTGAAATGTGCATATCAGGAATCGCCACACTCACAAACACAGCCTCGCCACGCAGCAAAAAGGGAAAGATAACGGCATTACGGACCATTTATAATAACGTACCACGAATTAACAAAAACTACGGACATGGCTTGAAAACAAGAACACTATTGTTAATTTCTTGTGTATTACAACTTAATTTTTTATGGTGTGATATATTTGTGTTTTCCTTGTATGTTAATTTTGTTTTATTAAATGTGTAACTGTTTGTATTTGTTTTCTTTACTACCGTATACGTATTGCTTTCAATAAATGTTATTTGTGTATTTATGTGTTCGGAATTTGTTTATTTCTGGTGTGTTTTTATAGAAAGTGTGGTATACAGTTGATGTGCTTGTTTAAATTTGTGTATGTGTTCATAAGTAAATGTAAAACTATTTGTATGTGCTATGGATTGTTGTTTATTTCGTGTGGTTTTTAATGCTTTTATTGTGTGGTATATAAGGATGATGTTCTTGTGTATATGTGTGTATATTTTGCAAAGTTAAAAACAAAAATTATTTGTTATTGTTTTTCTTACATCAGTTATGTTTACTAATTGTCACATTTCAATCATTGTGTACACAATCAAAATATATTTGATAAATAAATAAAAGATTAATCGTATAATGTTTTCTATGGTGTAGGTGGACAAGGTTAAGGTGAAAGTTTTCTCAGTTAATTGTGAAAAAAAATACAGGTGTCATATCAACATGAACAAATCAAATTAAGCGTATCCACAGATTTGCAAAGATGATCAGCTAATTATACTGTTCTGGAATACATAAAGTACAAATTATATTTCACACATTCGAGGTTTGCTATAAATTAAACGAAACCAAATATTAAAACCGAATACACAATTTAACGGGCATTTATATAAGATGATATCATTTGATGGATCAAGTTTCGGTTTGTAACTTAGCACAGTATGCACAATTGAGAAATTTTGTGTGAAAGGCTTACGTATTTCATAGGTTTTGCGATACAATATTAAAAGCCACCTCTGCTCGTTTTAAATACCAACCGACAAAAACAATAAAAGAGGATAAAAAGTTGAAACAACTATATGTTTTCATAGATGGTTATAATGTCCCGATCTTTGGTCCGTTATCATTTTAAAGATTTATTTTATAATACTGTATCTATCTATAGATGGCCCGTAAAGTCATAAATCTGGTTCGTAATGTCTTATAGATGTCCATAAATCGTCGCCTTAGTGCATTAACGGTATATCTCTTTCAGATTTCGTTGGTACTTATATCGTTATTGCACTAAGGTGACGAAATATGGTTAACTTTGTTATGTCTGTTTAGATGGTCCGTAGTGTCCCTTAATCTGGTCCGTAATGTCTGGTCTGTAATGGTTATGGTCCGTAATGACATGATACCGCTGCCTACTTGTTTGCTGCATTGCCGAAAAATGTCCTAATAAAAAGTTAGTCAAGCTACTGAGATGACACGTCAATCATTTCGCAAAATACTGAATCGACATATTCCCATTTTGTTAGAAAATGCTACAGAGTAACACAAAAATAAGCTACTGATTATTTGTGATTTTATTTTCATTACATTAAGATTTCTCATAGCCGTTTGAATGTTATCAATAAAATATTTCTTTGGCAAATCGATCAACGAATTAAAAACTACCACGAAATACAGACTTTTGACAAAAACGTAGTTTATAAGATCGAGATCCACGAGTTTAAGTACGTATGTGTTATAAAAACATGTAGCCAAAACCTGTTTAACACGAATAGTTCTCTAAATGAAATCTCTGTTTTTCGATAATTCGACATGTTTTTATATAGGTTGGTAATTAACATCTTAAAGTTTGGTATTCTCAGTGATACGCAGAATTATATTCTTGGATCTCTGTCTGAAAATCTGTTCTGTTCGCCCGCCATTTTGTCTCGATTGTCGAGAACTTATTCTTTCATTGGAGATGATACGCCGTTGATTATGGACTGGTTTATCTGAAAGTAACTCATACGTTTCCATGTTCATTGCCATTTGAACACCGTTGATTAGGTGGATAAAAATCCGTTCTGTTACCCTCAGTAGGTAACCGGAGACGGTCTTCGCGGGCAGTAAGTTCATTTCTATTACCGCCACTTTTATGTAACATACTCTCTTGCGCTTACACTTCTATTAATTTTATTAAATGAAGTCCGTGTATAAGTATACTGTACATGCACGTTTACTGTAAGCTTAAAACCAGAATAAAAGAGCTAAAATATAAATAATATAAATTATACAAGAATGACATTGTTACGCTTTGAATGTGGAAAGCCTATACGGGTTATGTAGCCAGTCTATGTAGTGTTTACAAGATTTATGGTTTTCTCGGGTGTTTCGCATGAAGATTTCACCATCGTACCATCGTTGTTTAACCATCGTTCCATCTTTGTGGCACCATCGCATCATTGTTGTTTCAACATCGTGCGATTGTTGTTTAAACATCATGCCATCGTTGTATCACCATCGCGCCATCGTTGTTTCACTGTCGTGCCATCGTTGTTACACCATTGTAGCATCGTTATTTCACCATCGTACTATCGTTGATTCACCATCGTACCATCGCCTTGTGGTTAAGCATGCGACATTCCTCTGCTTTTCTATTTTATCAACAATGAAAGCGTACCTACCGCAGTCTGACGTCATCTTTCTGCTTGTAAAGTAAATGTTCATCAGCTGATTTTACTGCGCATGACTACCGGAAGGCGATGGTACGATGGAGAAACAATGATGGCACACTTGTTAAACAACGATGGTACGATGGCACGATGTTGAAAACACGATGATGCGATGATGAAACCGCGATATTACATCGCGTTTCACCAACGTTCCATCGTGCCTGCGTGTTTTCACCATCTTGCCAACGAGGTTTCACCATCGTGCCTTCGCGTTTTAATCATCGTGCCATCGTACCATCGTGATTTCAACATCGTACTACCGTGCATCGCGTTAAAAGGAGAGACAAAATATACGTAACACCGTAAATTTGTAATATTTACAGTTACCAATGAAATTATT
The DNA here is from genome assembly GCA_038501625.1 of Corbicula japonica. Classification (NCBI taxonomy): domain Eukaryota; kingdom Metazoa; phylum Mollusca; class Bivalvia; order Venerida; family Cyrenidae; genus Corbicula; species Corbicula japonica. The sequence continues at coordinate 248,346 of JAZAYU010000341.1, read as the reverse complement.
GTTATAAATTGGAATGCTGTTTAATACGAAAGCCATTTTCCTATTAATATGTGTGTCTTGTTTTTATTTTTGGTGCAGTTACACTGGAATATGTAAATAATTGATCTATTACTCACGACATTTAGTGAGTAACACATTTTTGCAAATCAAATCCCTTTTAATTAAAGAAATAAAATGTTTCCAATCTTATTTTTTTCAATTTTTCATTTTGGTTCAGTATATTCCGTAGGTCATGATGTCATTTAAAAAACTTAATATAACCATAAAATGGTCTTCTTACTTTTAATCATGGTGCAAATTAAAATGTAATTAAAACATGTTGGGAAACGTTATCAGTACACCAAGAACCAGCTTTAAACCTGCAGTTTAAAATCTTGTAAGAACCTCTCAAGCAATTAAATTAACGCTCGATTTATAAAAGAATTTCATGTAAAAACACATTTCTTACAAGAGTATTAAACAGATAAGCAACTTAAAAAACTAATCATGAAAACTAAGACATATAATTTTACACTCGTGTTCACATAGAGATTGATTAAAAGTGTCATTAATTTTATCATCTGATTGAAATATTTTATTTGTTTTCAATTGTAGGGTTTTAAGGAAAGTATTAACAAACACAAATTAACATTAAATTTTAAGTGTTCTTTTTAGATGATTTTTAATCAACCATCAATGATAAAATCGTGCTACTGCAGTCACGGAACGAGATATATATCTTTAAGTTTAACATAATCAGTTTCATATTCAAAATTATTCATCTTTCAAATAGTTCCAGTTTGTCATTTAAATGATAGTGTCTCTAGCTGGGAGCGAACCCGCACCGTCACGGCGACAGCGCCTAGCCATGCATTTCCTGCGACGTAACCAACTGAGCTAACCGGGACAACGCCAAAAAACGTTGATCGGATAGCCCTGATATACGTAACAATCACTGTATGACATCGGTAACGGGTTAATTTACTGATAACAGTACTGACTAAATGTACGGGGAGACTTTTTACGGCCGCCACACTGCACAAATAGCGCTACTGTGAATTTCAAATGATAGTGTCTCTAGCTGGGAGCGAACCCGCACCGTCACGGCGACAGCGCTTAGCCATGCAATTCCTGCGACGTAACCAACTGAGCTAACCGGGACAACGCCAAAAAACGTTGATCGGATAGCCCTGATATACGTAACAATCACTGCATGACATCGGTAACGGGTCAATTTACTGATAACAGTACTGACTAAATGTACGGGGAGACTTTTTACGGCCGCCACACTGAACAAATAGCGCTACTGTGAATTTCAAATGATAGTGTCTCTAGCTGGGAGCGAACCCGCACCGCCATGCACGTCACGGAACAGAGCAATGATTTGCTTAAGCTAAGGATGGTATCTATCATCTTTTATAAAGTTGACCGCTCCAAAAAAAGGATTATTGGCATACGCAATAACGACGAAAATTCCCAAAAGTAATAGCATTAACAATGTGACACTTAAACAATTAAAACTAATGCGAAATATTGTAATGTAGAAATAATAAATAATTTATCAGACTTTTTCGGTTATAAAACTCGAAAGTTATCGCAATAATCATTAGTAAACTTTAACGACGGCTCGTGCTCATATAAGCGTATCGAAGTTGTTTACTGGGTATAATTTCTGTTGAGTTTATCTACAAAAAATCATCGGAATATTTAAAGTTATATTAATAACAATAGTACATTTAAGATATCGGAATAGTCATTTTTACTACACTAAATCACTGCATTGTGTATCAATAAATATATATAAAAAAATCACAACTTGGCTCTGGAAAACGTTAACACGAATGGAAATTTTCGTACGTTTTCGCATAACGGAAGAAATATATTAAGAGATTGATTGTTTCCGGACATGGCTAGATGATTCGGCGTGGTATTTAAGTTACGAAATAATTTATTAGCGATGGTTAAACATGTATAGCTTAACATTTAACACCTATCCGTTGTTCATATACTTTTTTCTGATTCTTAACGTGACTGGATATAATGAAACCGTAAACGATGAACACACGGAATCTCCATTTAATACGACAATTAGTTTTTTCAATGAAACGGATACGTTTCCTTATTATTCAGGAGAATATTTTGTGACAGATTTCGGGGAACCATATGACACGTGGACCACCGGAAATGACGCTAGAGAACTATCATTCGAAGATGTGGACAAATTATTACAATCTAACACAACGACACAGTTTATGGACACGTTCAACTCAGAGGAGAGATTTATCATTGAAAACCAGTTACGATATTGTCCATTTGTCCCTCTGTGTACATTTTCGTTGAATCTTAGTGCACCTTACGGAGGAGAATCATGTTGTGGTGCTTGTGAGTGTGACTATCCTACTTGTTTGATTACCAACAGCTGCTGTCCGGACATCAAGTTTAAATACAAAAACTTGACTTTAATCGGTCCGATAAAGGCCTGTTTACCACTGGATATCCGTACACAGGAGATTGGTTTTGACAAATGCCCTCCAGCGGCATAAAAAAACCTCAATGACAATTGTACAAGAACATATAGTGCAAGTTTGTTGTCGTTGTATGATATAATCCCGGCTTATGATATAACTTCACAGACACTTTACAGAAACAAATATTGCGCTCACTGTCATAACGTTCAAAATTATAATATCGAGTTTATGGAACTTAACCTACAATGCACTAAACCTAGAATCCTGAAATCTGATATTGACATTATAAATGCATGGTTTGTCGACAATTCATGCGAATTAAGTTTTGTTTCAACCAATAATTGAATATTATGCTCAACAACGATTTCAAAATGTAATGAAGAAGGGTCATTGCAAAACAATGATGCCAATATACAGAAGGCGTGTAACATGTACAGGTCGGTAATAAATATTAATTACGACATATATCAAAATCCATTTTGCAGCCTATGCAATGAAATAAAACCATCTTCCCATATGTGTAACATGGGGGAGCCAGGACCAGATTTCGAGCCGTTTTCATTTTCTGGCTTGCTGAAACTTGGAAATGAAAACAGAAACATGGCTGAGGAAGTCGGACATAGTCATTGTTCAAGGAACCAGATGTACGCTTTAGTTACAGTATGTATTACCTTTTCGAGCGTAGACATGAAATGCGCTTTGTTTGGTCTGAATTAACATCATTAGTCCAAAATCGACTTTGCATAAGAAACATGTAGACTTTATGCTCCTATTTTCATGTAAATTTATGAATGCCATTAATTATACATATCTATTTTGACATTTTTCTACTACACTGAGATTAACTAAATGTTGATTTCATCTTCTTTCCTCTCTACTGTTTGGCTGTGTGGGGAGGCTGTGTCTGATGGATGTGGCCATCTCTGTTATGCATATTTCACTTTTTTGTCTTTGAACTTGCGCAATTATAGTAAGTTATGCTCATCTGGACACATTCTTCCACTCAAAGACACACCTTTTCCCAAGATCATAAAACTAAATATGGAGATCAGTCTCAAATCTCAAGCATCTGATTGGCTGAAATGGCGACCAGTCGCCATTTCAGCCAATCAGATCCTAGAGATTTGAGACTGATCTCAAAACTTAGTTTTATGATCTTGGGCCCTGTTGTTATACACGAACCTCATTTTAGCTTTTATCTTCTTTTACAGAAGTCCTGCAAAGAGCTTTTCTGTTCAGAAATAACAGAATTGCACCAGGGACGATGCGTTGATGAGTTGGAACAACTTTCTGGCATCACATACACCTCCTATCTTCGTCTCATACCAAGTCAAGAACTCGGCTTAGAAGATGCATACAATATTGCTGATGAAATTATCCAGCAAATAAGAGCAAACAATACCGTCATCAGCAACAACTTGTGCGAATTACAACTGGTGTATCAAACAGACGCGCATAATTCAATTATAGACCCAATTAGTATTAAAAATTCAAAGCTGAGATATTTTGATGCGCTGGTTGAAATTTATGTACAGGATCCGCACAGTCCATATTCAGTTATAAACAATATGCATTCTTTACAAAGGACACCATTAACAGTAAAGACCAGTTTATTTAATGAAAGCACGGAAGTTTCTTTTCGAGTTCTCTTAAGAGATGACGAATCGTTTATATACGATGTTAATTCGTCTATATTAAACTCACAAGAATTTTATGAAGGTCCTTATGGTTACAACGAACGTGTACCATTAGAATATATGATAAGCATTCGTCTTTCGTCAAAATACCACAATTTTACTATTTTTCCCCATGTGAGAGATCATGGTGAAAGTGGAATGTGTATGCCGAACACAGTAAAGATTGATGTTATTAAAATAGAACAGTGTCCACATATAAATATCTCAAAACAGGATATTCCATGGGACGTTCTGGATGACGGTCTTCTTCTTAACATTGGTGAAAAAAGATTAGAAAGTGATCAGTTTTACTTTTCTGATGACAATAACATATCCATGTGTGCTGACAGGTATTCTCAACTTCTGACAGATGTTTTTGACTCTTCATTGACAGCAGAAACCATTGTCTCAATCGTTTTCACTTCATGTTCAATCTTATGTTTGCTGCTTACCTTTCTTACATTCTTTGTCTTTCCCGTTCTTACACGTTCTTTACCAGGTAAAAACACCATGTCTTTATCGATCGCTTTGATGTTTGCGCAAGTTATGTTTCTGGTCGGAAGTGTCGGTGGTCTTGATGTTGGGACCACAGGATGTAAAATCGTAGGCCTTTTTGTCCACTTTCTTTGAATAGTTGCATTATTTTGGATGAATGTTTGCACGTTTAATATTTTCAGAGTATTCGCTCGCACGCAAGCTGTGTCGCAACATTCCGGAAATAAGCGAATCATTATGTATCACATACTTACGACTATTATGGCGGCCATTTTTGTGTCAATAAATATCTCTTTGTCGTATTCTACGTTAGGAAACATTGGCTATGGTGAAACTGTATGCTTCATTTCTACACAGAAGATGGTTATTTACACATTCTGCATTCCTGTTGCTTTTGTTGTAATTTCTAATTTGACCATGTTCACGTTAGTGATTGTGAAAATTAGAAAATCACCTTCTGTACAGAAGAGTGTTCAAAATGAGCAAAATGATCTATCGTTTTTACCAAGTTATCAACTATAACTGGTTTGACTTGGGTTATTGGAATTCTGAACATCTGGCTAGAACACCCTGTACTTTCCTATTTGTTCATAATTCTGAATGCAGCACAGGGTGTGTTCATTATGTTTGCCTTTGTTGTCAATAGAAGGGTTTTCGACCTGTTCAAAAATCGATCATTTGGGCTGTCAACTACAACAGACACCGGGACAACCAGGAGTAAAATATCCACAAAATGTTAAGAATGTATTATTGAGATAACGACCGAATTTAATATCCGATGACAGTTTAGATGCCATGATTGTATACTAATGTTTAACAAAAACCATCCTATATGATGTTCATATACATGTGTAGGACCGAGTAGCTTCTAATTACAGTGAAACCTCTCTATTATGGACACCTAAGGGACTGGGAGAAAGTGTCCTTAATAGCGGGTTTTCCTTAATTTTGGGTTTGAATAAAAAAGAAGGGACTATGTCTGTTCTTTAAAAAAATCGCCCGTAATACAGGGGTGCCCGTAATATTGAGTGTCCGTAATGAGGAGTTGTACACTTCATTGGATTACACATCGTGTTTTCTTAATTGTAAGTTACAAGATACAAGAAACTTTATTTAACGTCGGGTTGGTACGCTGAAAATCATTAGCTATAAGCTATTTTATGACAACAGTGATCATGTAACACGTAGACAATCAACCAAGCCTGTAAACAGAAAATTACAATAGTAACAAAACAAAACAAAAACGTAATCTTGATTAAACTGATGGTTAAAACAAATAAAATACATCACAAAAGGTTGAACATGAGATCACAATAAAAATTATATACATTTAAACATGAAACATGCACAGGTCTGACTAGTCTGGATCATTCTGGATAACCCCTTGAAGCTATCACATGTTCCTACATGATTTGATAGTTTGTTCTAGACCTTTGCTGCCTCAAACCTGAATGATATCTTACCATATGTTATTGTTAGGACTTTTGGGACTAAAATGGCATTACTATTTCTGAGAGTAAGTTCTTGTCAAGAAATTTGCAGATAAATCAAAAGCTTACTGAAGCAGAGCACGAAACGGGTGCTTTTGTCGTAGTTTGTTTTGGGATTACAATTTCGCCTCGCTGTGATACGTGTACTTAACCCATATTGTCAATTGCGATGTTATGTGTTAAATACTGTGTATTGTACATGCTATATTTGATAAAATTTTATTTTGTCGTTTTGTGGTGTTTTTTGTATATGGTAAAAGCATGTTAAACTTTAGAGATCATTTCTGCAATCAGCTATTTCCGCGCATTAAATATTCTGCGCAACTAATTAACATATTTCCATAAAAATATCAAGGTTTGTCAGATCGTCTTGCACATAAATCTGTCTGCGAACCAAATTGGCATACTTCAAATTTTCTACAGTTCAGTTTGGTATAATGTCATCTTTGTAATAACGTTCTGAATAAAAAAATACTAAAATAGCACAAAAGTCATATTTTATTGTCATTGCTTTCTTTTGTTGTCATTTTCGGATTTTGCTGTAACTGGAAATGAAGTGTTTTTTCTGATATTTATAATTATATTTTCTGATGTTTTAAAAATTGTGAATATCGTATATGAAACATGTTGTTTTCATCATACGAGATCATTTGATTTGCTAAATTGTTAAGTGTAGATAAGAATATTATAATAATTTTCGTTGTAGTGTTTGATATTGAATGATATATTTGTTCGCTTCCTTCAAGCACTCTTTTAATATTATTAAGAGTTTGGTAATTGTTGAATATAACAAATTCAATTCAGCAACATTCTTTTTATCCGCCTTTTATGTATTTGACATTTATCTTCAACGTCTATCGCATGGCAAGGCGCCTCTAGAATATTGTCCTGAAAATTACGTGTTATTGACATTAAATTTTACCATAATAATTATAAATCCGTATTGAATCTTGTTGACATTTATCATTACTAGTGTACGACTTTTTCCCATGGGATAAAAACCACTTACTACAAATTGCGGCATAGTTTTGAATATCAAAATAAATTAAAAAGGTTTGCACAATTTCAGTAAACACGACCTTGTGTACAATTTGTCACCCTAGAGCAATAACAGTTTATCTCTTTCACATTTCAATGGCTCTTATACCGTTAATGCACTAAGGTGAGCAATTGTGTCACACATACAATACGGTAATCGAAAACATTAAAAAAAATTACACTATTTAATTTTTTGAAAGATAAATAGTTTCGTTTTAAAAACACATAACGGCTGCTAGTATATGTAGTTTGCCAATCGGATAATATATTGCTACATTGCTCTCGGGAGCAATTTCTGTTTAGCCTGCATACATGTTCCCATCGATGATTTAATTAAGTATTTGCCGTGCAGATTTCATTGCGATACCATTTATAATAGCTTGCACAACGGAGAATTTTTTAATCATCTGTGTTACATGTAGAATTGTGCTGCCTACACCAAACTTCTGCTAATAAAATATGGTGTAATCAATCTCTTCGCTCATCACATTGTTTAAAGCTTTAAATATGTATACACATGGGTAAACCAATGCTGTACGAGGGGAGTTAAAAAAGTAATGCCACCGTCATACCCGTTATCATATTTATATGGATTGTTTTCTTATAATTCATATTCCTAAGTAAAATACCGAGTACTTTTAAATAATAGAACCTTTAACGGGGTATGCTGTCATATTTTCGGATGAATCAAATACCTGTGTCGTAATTGAGAAAATAATAAAGATAAGTTATAACAAGAGCTTATTAAATTCTATTACATTGTAGAGTAAGGACATTCCAAGTGTATGTTCAAAAGAAAACTAATTAGGCAGTATGTCACTATTTTAATTGCCAAGTTTCTTGAAATAAAATTGAAGCAATGTCTTCATTTAACATGTTTTTCTCTTTTATTATTGTTAAGACATCGTTGTTCAATGTTTGCAATAGCTTGAGTCTGATTTTAACAGTTTAATTGAATTTAAGTAATTTTTTTTTCTAAAAGGGAATAACATTTTTCTACTTTTTGAACAATCTTATCAGGAATCGACACACTTACATTGGTTAGGATGGATATGGCCAATTTAACTTTGGATATGGCCAATTTAACTTTTACTCTATTTAAATTGCTGATCTATTACACTCATGTGACCATCATAAAACCAACATATTTTTAATCAGGTATCAACGAAAATCCTGGTTATTAGTTAGGATGGCGGACATGCCGCGTCAAAACAGACGGTTTCCGGTCAAAATTTTTATTTTGGTAAACCAATATTCCTGCAACTTTGGATATAGAAAGACTGCATGAAGACATAATTTTGATTGCATTTATGGTCAGTCGGGTAAAGGTCAAGGTCACTGTTAAACAAATATAAAAACCGTTTTAACTTCACTTCATATAAATAAAAATGCTCAAACTTTGGATAAAGCAAACCTGCATGAAAGTCTAGATTAGGATTGCATTTGCGGCAATTAGGGTCAAGATCAATGTCACTTTTTCTATAAAAACCAAAATGACTTACCGGAAAGTTGACGTCAATCCATAAAATGACGTTATAAAGTTAAGTAGTCGTCATTGCTTATTATGTTTATATGTGAAAAATAACACTTTTCTGCCCAAACATATTATAATATCACTCTTATTATGAAAAAAAAAAACAACAGTTTATTTTAAGTTCTTTCCAAATACCTTTAACAACTTTAATGTCAAAAAATATCTCCGAAGACTCCTTTTCAATAGCGTGCCCAAAAATGCACACTTGCCGTGCCTACACATTTCCATAAAGTCTATATGCACGACCTAAAAATAATGTATTTCCCAACGACTGTGAGATAAGTGACATATAAACTGGTGTCTTGTGATTTAACAACATATTTAGTGAAAAGATTTTTATGCTCATACAATGATAAATATGGTGTAAATAGATAAAATGTATTTGATCATATTTTCATTTGACCGATTCTTGGTCTGGCAAACAAAACAAAACACATTCAAGTGAAGTAAACATAAACAAATGTAAAAAAATGGAAAACCGTGAAATATTCGTGTGGAACACGATGTGAAATATACATGGAACACGATGTGAAACATACATGGAACACTATGTAAAATATATATGGAATACAATGTGAAATTTACATGGAACACGATGTGACATTGACTTCGGACCCATGTAAAATAGTAACGTGTTTGGTTCTCTATGTACACTTTTTCTGGCTTGAAATAAAATAAGCTAACTCCGGAACACTAAACCCATAACACTAACCATTATCAGATTCGTCTATAGTGTGGCGCCTGGATATGTGATGATAAGTGATATTAGCAAGTGGTTTGACATTTATTGCCTTTACGCTATATGAACCGACAAAATGCAATAGTTATCAAATATATTTATTCCAAATAGCAGCGTTGATTTTATATATCAGATATATCAGAAAGCAAACTTTGAATTAATAAATTATAGCTGTGTGCAATATCTGAACACTCATCGAAAACATATAAACACACCGATGTTTATTATTACTTTATTCAGGTTAGCTGTACATGGATCAATAATGTTATAGAATAAACACCACCGAAAATTTGACAGTTGTTAACTTAGCTGTAGAAGGCAGCTTCTGCATCAGGTTTGAAAGATGTGACGTTAATTCTTTGGCTGCGTTTGATTGGCTGTCTCGACTTCGTGGACGTTGAACGTTGGTTTTATAGAAGGATGCACTTGCGATAGTGTTTTGTAAAAATTTCTGATAATGCAACCGTACTTAAAAATTAAGAAAACAATGAAAAGATAAACACAATTAAAATGTATTTACAAAACCATGAAAATAATCAAAACAAAGGGAAAAATGCACATTGGGAATAGCCATATTCAGAAGACGCAACCTCCCCACACAGCCAAGAAGAAGAGAAATAGAGAGCATGATTATGAACATGGCCAGCCTCAAAACAGACATAATAAACAATTAACAAAAAACGGCAACCAGAAGAGTTACATGTACTGCATTGGAACGGTCAGTGGCAAAACCAATTGCAAATCTTGGGTATAAACCAGGTTTAAAAGTGCACCAACCTCACATCCCTCGTTTAAATGGCTTTAACCCTTTCCTGTACAGATACGCCTTTATTGCTAGGGCGAACAGTTTAAAAAATCCAGATTAGCCGGCACATCCGTGCTCAGGATCTAAACTGTTCACTTTTTTATTCATTAGGTTATTTCTGACCAAAATGCGACCAGTGCAGATCCTGATCAGACGGCACGGATGTGCCAGCTGATCTGGACATACACTGGTCGCACATGCGTAAAAATGCGTATATATCAAGGAAAGGGTTAAAGCTCAATATAAAAGCTCATCGTTTGCACTACTGTCTTTCAAAGTTATGTGTACATGGAAAACCTTTTTGATGTTTTCCTTACTGTGTTCCGTATGGAAAAAAAATTCTGTCCCCTTACCACGATGGCTGATGGTACGATGGCGCGATGACACGATGATGATAACGCGAAGGCACGATGGTGAAATCACGATGGCACGATGGTGAAAAACGAAGGCACGGTGGTACGGTGGTGAAAACGCAATATAACATCGCGGTTTCATCATCGCACCATCGTGGTTTCACCATCTTGCCTTCGAACAATCGTTGTTTCATTAGCGTGCCACCGTTGTTTCACAATCATGCCATCGTTTTTATACCAGCGTGCCATCGTTGTTCCACCATCGCACCATCGTTGTTTCATCATCGAGCCATCGTTATTTCACCATCGTGCCATCATTGTTACACCATGGTCCAATCGCCTACCAGTAGCCATGCTCAGTAAAATCCGCTGTTGTACAATTACTTATGACATCTTTCTCATAAAAATTAAAGGTACATCAGCGGATTTTACTGCCCATGACTACCGGAAGGCGATTGTACGATGTTGAAACAACGATGTCACAGTGTTGAAACAACGATGGCACGATAATGAAACAACGATGGTGCGAGGGTGAAACAATGATGGTACGATGGTGAAATAACGGCGGCTAAATAGTGAAACAATGATGGCACGATGGTGAAACAACGGTGGCACGCTAATGAAACAACGGTGGTACATTGTACTATGATGAAACCGCGTTTTCACCACCGTACCATAGTGCCTTCTGTCATTGTGGTTTCACCGTCTTGCCTTCGCTTTTAATCATCGTGCCATGGTATCATGGTGATTTCACCATCGTGCCATCGTGCATCGCGGAAAAGGGCTAGAAAAAATGAAGTTTGTCCATACGGAACACCGTAATGCCTTAACGAATTTGTAAACTTTTTTTTGCATTTTTACGCCAGGGACTATTTTATCTTTAAGATCTCGTACTTTCTTACAAATATATGTATTTCTAAATCATCATGTTATCAGCATATTATTATTATCGGCAAAAATTATTCGTTAGGTTTTGTAATCATGTCTCTTTATTTTATGATAAACAAGTGGTATTTTTTGCAAAATAATTTGCGACTTCTTTTTGTTCCTAAGTCGACGTCGATTCTATTGATATGTACGTCGTATTACGCCATGTTGACGTTGATTTTTGTACATTTAAATTACATCATTACGCCAAAATTACTTTGTTTAAACAAATATTGATATTATGTAATATCAATCACCTAAAGATGAGACAAATAAACTCAAAACGCGTTGTGAAAGATTAAAGTTTGTCTTTTAATAAGTTTTATATTTACAATGTAACTATATATTACAGCAGCACTCAGCCTATATGAATACTAATATATTTGATATTTATTTTCTACATCTGTCGCAATGCTATGCGCCTCCTGGATATATTCGTGATAAATACGTATTTCATCTAGTTGACATTTGTTATTAATGATAAGATTGTGACTATTACCATTAGAAATGGAAACCAATTATATGAAATTATTGCAATTTATAAACATCAAACAAAATTTTGCAAGGACAGATTCAATGACTAGGACCTTGTGCACAATTCTTGTCTCACACAAAATAATCGAAAACATGTAAAATCATTTTGACTTAGTTTTTGTATGATAAATCGTTTCTGGTAAATTCTAAACAATCATAACAGCTGCTGTTGCCTCACATTTGACAATGTGATAACTTTCTCTAGGGCACCTTTTCGACTCGGCCTGGCTAAATGCGACATGTTTTGTAATTGTTTATTCGTCATGTTGATTGAAAGTGTAAAACCGAAGAAGCATTATGGTTAATTAATTTGAGTTATTTCGCAATAAATAAATCTTATTCACAAATAAAACAACAACCGAACTTAAGGCATAAGTTCCACTCACGTAAGCTTTTTAACATGATGTCATATCATAGGATGTCAAAATCTCTGTTTGTATATAATTATGTGTAATTTTGGTGTAAAATATGATGCAATTTTAGTGTTCACAAAAAGCTGCCTGCTTATTGTCATTCGTAGAAATGCGTATCACTACCTGCGCCGCATTGACCCTTGTCTTGCGCAACTCTATATTTACACAAGTAAACCGTGTTTGTTTCAAACTATGCGGAATGTCAATCATGATTGATATTGAGCATGGTTTGAAATTAGCATACAACCATAGGATGTTATTAAAACTTATAAATATACTACAGTCAAGTACGAGGAGGGTTTTTTTCAAAGCCACCACAGAGCACTTAACACATTCGCTAGTGATACGAAGTATGTTCAGATAACCCCAGAGCCATTCACATGCTAAATTATGACTAAAATAAAATAAACTTACACTTTTCAAACGTTGCCTCTAATATGTTGTTCAAAATACAGAATAAAACAAAAACGCTTCACAACTCAAGAGTAAAATAAAAAGTGAAATATCATTTCATTCAACCTGAATTTATTCAGCCCAGTATGAAAGTATGAAACTGATAATTAAGGAAACTGCTAGACAAAACTTAGCAGAAAGTTTAAGTTTCACAATTTGTCATGAAGATTCAATAAATAAATAGGGACTTTATTTTCATGAAACGAGCAGTTTCAAGTAAATCCCTAACGTTTTTTTCTTAAGTACATACTGACTTGCGTTACAATATGAGTAATGGAAACTTCACTGTGAATGTTACATGAATATCACACGATATTTGCCATCATCACATGAAAGTCGTCATCGCCTGACCAATCAGCTGCAAACATAATTGGTATTCCTGGTTAAGATAATATCTTCAATTAGTATTTTCAAAAACAAAGTACGGCAGATTTTATTTGTAGGCTTCATTTGTTTATATGATTGTACTTTTTTTTCGAGACACATCCGATCATATTTCGAACTGTATCGTGGAAAATATCAGCATATTATTATGTAACTCATGACCTTATCCATCACTTGTCTCATTTCTTAAGGGATGTCAAATATTGCAATCACGCTTCTGGCGCACCAACTTATACCGCCTGGATAATATGTTTGTTTAAAATAGTAAACTGTGAGATAAAACCATTATTTTAAGTGTATCTCGCAATATTTTCCGTATCTGAATCGATACGGTTTAAAAAATTGAATTTTTATGGGTATTTCGAAAACTTAATAAACTTACTCATTCACAAGATAACTTGTAAATGTTTATTTATATGTGATCCTGTCGGGACATGTGTAAGGTTGGCTCTCCTAAGAACTTGGTTAAAACCCTCCAGTCGCAACAATGGTTTAGCGATTGACCGTTCTATGGCGGTAACACCTCACGATCTCCTTTAAGCTAATTGTTTGTTATGTCACCTTTTAAAATAATCATTTAATAGACCTCTTTTTCCTCTCTATTTTTTGGCTGCCTCGGCAGGCTGTATTTTCTGGAAGTGGCAGATCATGATTAACATATTTATATTTGTTAAGTCCCAGTGGCAAATTATTTTATATTTCTATAGCATCTTGTTTTAAATCATTTTTTTCTTTTACCTCTCTCCTTTTTATGATGCGCGGAGAGGCTGTGTTTCCTAGTTGTGGCTACTTATGATTTACTTATTTCGTTTCTTTTGCAACTGACCGATTTAATGCCACAACCCCTAACGTTATCCTTGTAGTGTTCTTTTAGTTCATCTTTTTCAATTAATGCTCTCTCTTTTGTTTCTTACACTGGCTGTGTGAGGAGGTTGTTTTTAAAAGGTATGGCTTTTAAGAAATATCCGATATAGTGCACTTAAAACAAACTTGCAAGTCTTACGCACTTGTGTTAAGCAATCAATCAATTTAACAGAATTGTTTTTCAGGCTTAAAGAAATCTACGAACTATTTTGTGTATGATTTAGAGTTTTTGTTTTTAGTCTCATTTCAGGTTTGGGCCTAATAACTGGTCTTTTTTCTGATTTATCTGTTCAAAAGATGTATTTGTTTCAATAAATCTAAAACTATGCAAACTACACCTCCTGACCACCTCTTGTTATGTGCAGAAAAGCTGGTTTTTCTTAAATGATTTATTAACATATATTTACGCGTTGATCATTTTAACCATCTATTATTGTAATGTGTTATAAATGTTATCAGTTGTGCCTTTTTGGCCAGTTGGCCGGGAAACGGAGTCATAATTTTCATCCAATTCTGAATTCTCTTGTGTCAACTCTTCTGTGTTTGGTTTTGTAAAAGACGCCGGTGTACCCGACAGTTTATTGTAAAGGTCATTTTCCAACAGCAATTTGTTCGTCTTGAAAGTCGTGTCGTATTCGTTGTTGGCTTGGTGGTCCCCGCTGGACATTTTATCGTATGGACTGTCCGTATGTTCATTAACCTTTCTTACTAGAAGTGTCGTACTGTAGTCGTCATGCGTGTTCATAGGATCCTGTGTTTTCATAAAGGTGTTGTCCGATTCCACCACCGATGAAGAGCTATAACTATCAATGGTAGTAGCCACTGCAAACTCGTAATCTGATGATATCGGGTCATTGTTGGCTGTTAACTTATCCTGTATTTGTTCTTCTTTTTTAACTTTGCTGTAGACAGCTGATTCTGTTTTTACATTGAGATTTAATTGACCTGAAGTCAGTTCGTAAGCTGCATTGGAATGACCGTCTAAACTATGTGGATGTTGAACCTTGGTTTGATAAGTTGATGTATCTGCGTTAGATTGTTTGTTGAAGGTTTTGATAATGCATCCGTATCTAAAGATATACGAGAAAATTTCATTAAAAGCATCAATTAAATTTAAACTTTTATTAAAATATTCATGACAGTTTTATTTAAAAGGATCCAATTGTGCAATGTATTTAAAACATATTTTATAAACATTACTATTAACAAATCGTGTCAAACGATAATCTGACAAAATAACGATTGTTTTATTAAAGTCAATAAATTTTTACATTACGAATACACCCTTTGTTATTATAAATTAAGCAAATTGTTTTTGAAATTGGTTCTTTACAAAACATTTCAGGTCGTTCTTGTCATATGTATACGTTTATTTCTGCAAAAAATAACCAACTGATATATTTAAACATTCTTCTTGTTTTCTTCTTGTTTTCGTTTTTGTTGTTTGGTTTGGTGTTGTTTTTGTTTTTTTTAAATTGATCATTTTATCGACCCACACTCTCTTTTCCTCTCATGTTTTGACAGTGTGAAGAGACTGTGTGTCAATTTCTTATATGCATATTTTACTTTTTATGATATATCAACAAACTGATATATTTGATATTTTATAGTTATATCGAAATTAGACGTATTTGTTATTGTGGCACAATTATAAAATTCATTTCAACATACCTTCTCCGCATGAAAACGACTAAAACAACAATCGAAGCCAAAACGATACAAACTGTGACAATGATGGCTACCAAAGCTGCTGTTCCTGAAAGTTTAAAATAATTATATTACAATATGCATTTACAATACGATCCGTAAAAATCAAAGTTTTAACTTCATTATTCCCAATGAAGAGGGGCAATAAACCTGCAGCATATTAATAATAAAAAGTATCATATTTGTCTTGCTCGTTGATTAAAAAAACGAAACTGCAATAATAATTATCTTTTTATTCGTCTTGTTCACGTATTGAAAGTTTTCCTCTGATCAGTTTTGTGACGATATTAAAACCTGCTAACACTATAAAAGTTTGTTGTATTAGTTTAAGGTAAAGGTCGTTCGTCTAATAATCGCCGGAACTAAATACGTACTGCTTTGTACCGGAATCTACGCCTATTTCGCTCCGGTGTCTTTTCTACAGTTTTCTTACGTTGCTTGTTAATGAGCAACAAACTAGTTGGGTTATTTCAGAACGATTGAAATCGATGAAAAGGGAACTTTAAAAGCCACTGAACACGACAAATATGAAAATATCGAGGCTCGGTTTTAACAGATATTAGCAGGCTAGAGGATCTATATGTTGTCGTTGACAATTAAGCCCTAGTGTACACAATGCCATTTTGTGGAAAGTAATTTTTTAAACACATATTATTTACAATTGAAAAAAAAACAGATAAATTTCGCTGAAATGTAGATAAGGACAATAAGGTATGTTAATGTTGTAGATAACGATAGATTAAGGTTAAGAAAAATCAAATAATATAATTATACATACAGATATATATTTATTAAATCGTCCAGGCTTTCCTGTGAAAAAAGTAAATGCTAATCCTGACTTGTTTGATCAAAGATGTGATTTAAAACTAAACATCGCATCATTACGAAATACTTTTATATACCTAATTTGTCACTCTGTTCCAAAGAAGAACCCGCTCTTTCCGTTGCATGTTGGACTTCTGTTGTTTGTGATCCATCGTTGCTTTGGTTACCTTAGATAAAAAACATACTTATAATAGATTCTTAGTGATTTCTTTGGAAAGCTGAAGTTAAAGTTAGGCAGTATCATACTAGTTTATTGTTTGTGATGTTTCATAAACTTCCTGTAGTTTTTTTAAAACATTAAGCATGTGAAGGGCACATTCATATTTAATGTTTTATATTTTATATAATACTATATAATTCAAGTCATTTATCTTATGTTTGTAATTTATGTTTTATCTGGTCAATCATGCCAGTGGCATTGTTGGAAAATGGTACAGGTAGAAATCCTGCAATAATAATACAGTTAATGATCAAAGTCATGTAGTGATCTTAATACGTTCTTATTGCATCCGTAAATGACAAATCATAGGTCCTTATCCAGTTTCCCATCACCGTCTCAACAGTTACATAACATCCCTTTAGAGAACATAAAATTGTGGAATAGCAATTGATCGGTAAAGTTTATTGTTGATCACATTGGTTGATGATAAAAATGCTGAAACAACCGTATGAACCTATTACCTTAACCAAATAAATTCAGCACAGAGACAAGCCAAACTTTACTTTAATCTACAATCGAGTTAAGCTATAATTGTGTCATTGTTTCTTTAATGTTTTTAATGCACTTACCATTAAAACAGGATCTACCAAAGTTGGTATTGTTTTCATCTGAAAACAAATCATTTTGAAAAAGGAATATGTAATACTATGAAAAATATTAAATAAACAACATACTTAAAGGTAAAAGGTTCATTTATGTAACAATATTAATTTAACTGAATTAAGTGTTAAGGCCGTAAAAAGTGCTAGTAGAACAAATTGTAACTGTTACATTGTTTTTCTCTAATTGTAATTAAAATTGTTCACTTAACCAATGAAGCACAACGATTTTTGAGGTGTATTGCAGTTTCTGAAGAAAAACTGAATATCGGGGCTTTCTGTGCCACAAATAAAATGTTTGGAAGAAACTGGTAAGGAGCCATCTGAAATTTAAAAAAAAACAACTATGTTATTCTTTGAGGCTACATATTACACTCGTTACTTGGAAACCTTTTATGGAACAATTATATATAAGCAAGAAAAACAACAACCATAATCGTCAAAAATGTTGGTTAAATTCACAAGTGTCAACGGGTCTATTTGTAAAGGAAAATAAGCGTTATAATTTTTTAATTCAACTGTACCAATGTTTAAGATATATCTGTAGACAAAAACGTCGCCATATTTGCTAAATGTTTTCTTATTTGTATCCTCAATTGTAAAATGATAGCCAATGATATTAATATATTAATGATTCATCGGACGAAGCCCACACTTGAAATAGCTTTCATTTTCAAAAGAATTAAAGGTAGCAAGATTGCCAGCATTGCATGTGATTAATCCTTCTTTTTTTCAAGTTAATTATCTCAGACTTTTATCTCAAGGAAGTATAATTACATGAAAATAAATTATACAGAGCCCATGTTTGTCACATATAAAAGAAACTTTTAAAATTAGAAAAAAACATTGCCCTCGTTAATGTCCCACAACAAATGATATTATATTAAGTTGCAAAAAATCTTACTTAGTGATTTTGTTTTAAATTAAATATTAACAACCATATGTTTCCAATACTGGCAAATATTGTTAAATGCTGAACATAAACTTGTGAATACGTGTTAAACTAGAGAAATTTATTTTTGTATCTTACTTCGAAATTCAAATATTTGTCCTGGCCATTTCTCACTTTTCCAATAATATGCTGGGCAAGGGAAATGATGAAGTTCGCCTAAAGAAACGTCTTCACAATCTTTACTATCGTCCCATGTTCCGTTGAATATATGCAAATCTACAAATTGATTACCCGTAAAAATATTTCAGTAAAAAATATGTATAGAATTTATAACATATCGTGACATGTTGTAAGATAAAAGGATTCTACAAACAATGTTCTTCACACTGTAAGTAGCATATTTGTTTACTACAATCATATACGTTTTAAATAATTAAAGTTAAAACCTCTTGTGACCATTCCTAGTTCTCTTTTAATACTTTATAGTTCGTTGTGCAATTATATATTTCAAAATCGAATAAATTATTCCCTTTTATCTACGTTTAGGGAGTTATTCTGTAGGGAGGCTGTGATTTCTGAATAAAGCATCACATATTCCTGGTATGCATATTTCACTTTTTATAAAATAAACAACATTTAAAGGCAAAGTAAGGAAAAACAAGGAAGGGTAGACGTATTTCCCTAAAGCTACCTTTGTTTAATGAATTATATTTCGCCGTTGTTCTATTTTTACAGATATATAGTCTGTTGTGTCCGCAGATGGAGTATAATGTTTCAGAAGCATTTCCGTCACAGTTTACAAGCAAGAAACCGCACAGTTCCAAGTACTGCAGTTGCATAGATGAATAATCTGAAAACGGTTATAAATGAATTTATAAGGAATTTTATGCATCGCACTCATCATCGGTAAAGCGGAAACATTTGACAATGTGATTCCTTTACAAAAAAATAGAAACATAGATTTATAGTAAAACTTGAAGCAAAAGTTATGGCGATACCATAAAAGAACCATTCTTGGAACCTTCGTTAGACTATATGAACAAAATTTTAGACAAAACATTATCATTTTGCTAAACAAGGCATACTTGAGGATCTTTTGCCTTACACATATTTTCGTATTTAAAATGAAACATAACGAATAATTTGAAGTACATAGTTAAATTCATATTCAGCTTATTTTGGCGCATAAACAAAACAATGTCAAGAAATGATAACCGAAATAGCTTTCATTAAATTGAGACTAGATAAGGACAGAAATCCTTAAACTTTATAAAATAACTTGCACTGACATCTTTATGTGAAGATATTCTGGCACAATATGACACTAAATATTACAAATTAGAAGTTACAAATAAAACGTGTTTAAACAACTCGCAGAACTATAACACAAAATAACAATATCATAAAACAATATTTTAGTAATGCTAAAGTCAATCTTAAATGATTATTTTTATCCGATAAGATCAGATTCCGTGATGATTATATTCTTGTAAAGTCCTAACGCCCAGAGCTACATCTTCAATACCAAGTATAGCATAAGATAGAGTGTTCATTAAAATTATTTGTTATATACTCAACAAAAATAGAAACCTGACACTTTATATTTGGTGTATTTTCCTGGAATCAGATTTAAAGCTAATTGAATTGTGGTATGTAATAAAAATTGTGCATGTTTTGAACTTAATTATGCATTTTGATTTTTTTGGTGCATGAAACAAGTGATTCAGTGGTTATTTTCTTTTCGATGGTGCAAAAATATATAGATTTTGAATATGCACCTCATACTTATTCAAAGCTACAGTGTCAGGTTTCTTTTTTTGTTCAGTATAGATGAAAAGGGAACTTTGAAAGCCGACGTTCACGATAAATATTAAAATAGTGCAGGCTCGGTTTAATGGAGTCTGTTCATGGGCAGTAATGGAAATGCATATTTATTTACTGCACACGCCGCCTAGCCCCGGGTTGAGCGCAACTCAATATTTACACCAATAAACAATATAATTTTGATCCATCCCAAACGATGGTATGCATATGGCAGTGAACATGAAACCTTCAATCCGGAATTTTCAGATTAATACCATTCCATGTTTAGCGGCGTATGGTCCCCCAGATAAAAGAATGGGCGCAACTAAACAGTATAGAATTTCGAAAGGGGATCTGAGAATATAAATCCTGCATATTACAGGCAATGTGCTATGTTTATTTAACAAATTTCATTTTCTTGCAAAGTCTTTTCTTTTTTAAAGATCCCATAGATAACTTAATCCTTATAAATCCAAATATCTCATTAGGGAAAGGAAATAAGAAAATAAATTACCCGTAAAGGATGAAAAGAAATTAGACGTCCATACGGTTTCTTCAATTAGTTGAGTTTTCCCTTTTATTCTATTAAGCTCCCTTAAGGAAACAGGACTGCCTCCCCCATTTAAACACTCTTTCATAGCATCCTGCCATGTTTGCTGTTTATTGCTGCATCGTAAGTTGTGTATACTGGAATAAACTGCTAAAATAAAATGTATCCGAATTAAATTAATAATAGTACTTACAAATAATAAAATACGGTTAAATACGCAGATCAGGAAAAGCCACACACAGAAAACTTAGAGAGAAGATATAATTTAGAAAGATTATTTTTTATTATATAATATGTTTTAAAATATAACAACATAAAACGTGAAACCTTAACATAAGGGGTAACTGGAACAGTCATTTGCAATTTATATTTTATAAGTGATTAATTCTGATTCTGATTCTAGAAAAATGTTCTTAAAAATATGGTCAAACCGACAAGATTATGCAGAAACAAATTACTTGGATTATTAGTGTCACCTTTTTCGTAACATTTAATCTAGCATGACAACATATCTTTTCGGAAAATTGCACTTTTTTCTCTCAATAATGGATAGGTCAAATAATATAATATGATCGGCGTTAAAGTAGTATTTAATCAAAAACTTTGTCACATTATTAGCATGAAGGACAATAATATCGGCCTGGAACCTAAGAGGACGAATAATGAAAACGAGCTTTAATTTATCAACTACAGAGAAGACTTACCAGACAATAGGTTCGCTGTCTGTAAACCAAAAATTAAAAGAATAAACATTCCAAAAATACAATAGTCCGTAATATATCGCTTGCGGAGAAGGAAGAAACATAATCGAATTTAACTCTGATGTAGGTCAGGATACTTAAGATACTGATAACATTACGATCTCTGTTGTAAAACAGAATCGATTAGTTCAGGAAGATTTATTATCGTTAACGAAAACTAAACGCACGCTCAAGTTATGCTGATTAGAGGTATAGGCTAATATATAAAACATACGAGATAAGTGGGCAGGGTACAGTTTCGCACTTTGGTCCGGGTCGATATTTTAAATATTTGGGGTACCCTTGAAATAAATGCATTAAAATGATTGTTTAAATTAAAAATGTGAGATTCTTTTTAAATTATGTATAGTTTGTGCAATAAGAAATCTGATCATGGTGGCTAAAATGCATGGATGGTAGCTTTGTATGTTCTGAGTTGAATAGTAACCGGATGAAAACACAGTGTGCTCGGCTGAATCTGAGATTAATTTGACGGTGAGGTATTTCAATGACAAATGCTGAAAAATCAAGCTGGATGGGAGACACTTTCCATCTGCTTGGGGCATTGGGCACATATTAAATATTAACAGGAAAGGGGTTTTATTTCAAAAGTTCCTGCAGGAAATATTTTGCAGGCTTTCAGATATGTAGGATTTTAGCCAAATTTGCACTGGAAAAACAGGGGTAGGGGTGAGCTTATAGGTCTTATTAAATCCTGAAGGATAATTAATGTAGACCAGTTGCTTGTTGTTTACATGATACCACCCCCCTCCAACACAGAAAATACAACAACACAATTTTAGCAGTACAAATTTTGTATTTTCAGTAAACAAGAGTTCGCGCGCAGTCCCAGACTCCGAAAGCCGCATCGGAAACTGTACCCTGCGCCCTTAAGGTAAAAACCTGAATTTTTTCGTATGCGAAAGTTGACTTTGATGAAATGCAAATGCAATATCTGAACATAGTTTGAGTTGAAAACAGTCATTTTTCTCAGTTTTGATGGGAGGTTTGGCATCATTAACAGAAAAACTATCACCCTGCCCTAGGGGGTGATATTCTGCTTATTTCCCTTTATAAGGGTGTAGGTGTCAGATTGGCTCTATTTACCTCATTTGGCTAATAAAACATGATTAAAGTGCTTTGTTGAACCCGAAAAGGATCAAACCTGAGATGAAAGGGGGATATTTGAGACTTTAGAGGGAGACGCAAGTTCTTAAGTGGGCAGGGTACAGTTTCGCACTTTGGTCCCGGTCGATTTTTTAAATATTTGGGGTACCCTTGAAATAAATGCATTAAAATGATTGTTTAAATTAAAAATGTGAGATTCTTTTTAAATTATGTATAGTTTGTGCAATAAGAAATCTGATCATGGTGGCTAAAATGCATGGATGGTAGCTTTGTATGTTCTGAGTTGAATAGTAACCGGATGAAAACACAGTGTGCTCGGCTGAATCTGAGATTAATTTGACGGTGAGGTATTTCAATGACAAATGCTGAAAAATCAAGCTGGATGGGGGACACTTTCCATCAGCTTGGGGCATTGGGCACATATTAAATATTAACAGGAAAGGGGTTTTATTTCAAAAGTTCCTGCAGGAAATATTTTGCAGGCTTTCAGATATGTAGGATTTTAGCCAAATTTGCACTGGAAAAACAGGGGTAGGGGTGAGCTTATAGGTCTTATTAAATCCTGAAGGATAATTAATGTAGACCAGTTGCTTGTTGTTTACATGATACCACCCCCCTCCAACACAGAAAATACAACAACACAATTTTAGCAGTACAAATTTTGTATTTTCAGTAAACAAGAGTTCGCGCGCAGTCCCAGACTCCGAAAGCCGCATCGGAAACTGTACCCTGCGCCCTAAAAGTGAAATATGGATATCAGGAATCGCCACACTCACAAAACACAGCCTCTCCGCGCAGCGAAAAGGAAGAGTGGAAAAGAAAGCATGTTTGTTATAAGTATGTCAATTCAAATAAGACGCCACAAACAACTAACGAAAAAGAGAACCCTTGTGGTTACCGCCTTGGGACAAATTTCCACTGGGGGTTTAAACTAGGTAAAAGGATGCACTAAACTCACACTTGCCCCACCAGGTTCTCATATTAACAAACAAGTACAAGTTGTCTTAGTGAAATAACTCCAACTCACCCATTAGCTTCATAATGTTGCATGCAAAAGCACACAAACATAAAACATAAGAAGCTGATAGCATTGCAAAGCCAACGGAGCGAGTACTCAATGATCTTTACAAGACCAGAGCCCCTGGAGTCAAATTAAAAGAACACGATGACAGGGATAAAAGAAGTGATGGCGAGCAGAATTGTGAAACGATTTTCCTGTTGGTATTACTGCTAACAGTAATTATTTTATAAAATTTTATTAGGTTAAAAATCCTGTGATTAGAGGCTTATTTCACTCATTTCCATATATTCAAACTATAACGTAAGGTTTATGTTACAACAAAAACACAAATATCTTTCAGTTAAAATAGATGAACAGAAAACGTTGAAATCCATCGACCACAAAAAATATGAACAAATTGCAGGCTCGGTTTAATTGAGCCTTTTCATGGATACAATTTATTATAACTCAACAAAGATATTTTGGAGTGTCCCAGTCATTCAAAATAATCTAAAGTTTCTTTAACATCATTTGTAAGCTTTTATACATGAATCGCAGTACTCAATATCCGAATTAGGGTAGGTTAGGGTAGAGTCGGAGGAAAGGCTAGGGTATGGTAGAAGGGTAAAATAGGTTACAGTAGGTAAGGCTAGGGTATCGTAGGTATCGTAGGACAGACAGACAGACAGACAGACAGACAGATAGGTTTTTATAGAGCTTATTTGTAGTTCATTCTTAGTAAAGTCTTTTGTCCCCATTTTGTCGTTCTGATTTAAACTTACTAAATTTGCCGCGCTTGTCATTGATTGGTGTTTTTGCATGGTCTTTCGAGATTCGGGTTACAAAACGTTTCAAAGGGAGCGGATGTGTTTTCTGTTCGACTCCAGTATTTTGTGTTTTTAAAAGAAATATTTTTTGATTTTGGTTAAATCATCGATATGGATATTTCTTCGGAGTTTGGAAGGTAAATTGTTGGCTTGTTTTAATGCATAAATTGTATCCTATCTATTTCATTGCAAATGCTGTTTTGTAAAGTTAACATTTTGCATACGAATTGTGTTTAAAGATGACGTTTCTGATCTTCCATCTCTATTGTTTTAACGTGTTACAAATGTTATTCACAAGGTATTTTTGTAAGAAATTCGGGCAATAGAACAATTATCTCGATCAAAGTTATTTCATGACATTTCTTGAACTTTGTTTTGGCTGCTTTGTTTGGTAAAATAGTTCTTTGTTCTCGGCAGTTTGTTATAAAGTCATACTTTGACTTCATGTCAATCGTCTGAAATGCCGTGACCTACTATTGGTTTGATTGGCGATCGTCGCTAAACACTTTATTGTAAGTACTATACGTATGTTCATTAAAGGCAGTTGCTACAGTTTCATCAAAATTTTCCCAATAATACATTTCATTCAAACTGTGTATGCCAAGAACATGAGTTATGCGATGAAACCCCAAATAAAAAGGGGACCTTACCGGGTCCCTTTTTTTATTAGATACATGTACCAAAGATGTCACATTTTGAACACGTTTTACGATTTTCATAGACTTCTTTGTCCACTTGAAATCATAGAATGCATAAGAAGAATATGTTAAATAATTATATTTTTTAGTTAAAGACATTCTATATTACAAATAAATTGCTAAATATTGAAATATAAAAATGAAACGCATATAAAAATTAAGTATTACCAAATTTACGACAAAGGATTTTTCGGCAAATCTTTTCATTCTAAGGGATGTTTTTTTAAGTTTACTAGAATTTTACATCATAGAATTTGACCAAATACTACCAATATATTCCCCAATGTATAACAAACATAAAATAAAAAAGAAAAATATAGGTCACCTTGTTATTTTTCTCTAAATGGCAATTTCAAAGGGGAGGGGGGAGGGTAATTATGTATACACACAAATACTTAAAGGTTTATAGTGTACATCATTAATGATTAAATGTTTGGCATCTAAGTATTATGGCGACAATTTATGACATAAATTTAATGAAAATAATAGATAAAAAAGTATAGTAAAAATGTTCAATGTATTTTTTTTTATCTGACACTGAAATGAGAAAATCTGCTTATAGTTAGTACGAAATACAGAAGTCGGTAAAAATTCCTGTATATATAAGCATTTTATATTGAATATTAACTTTCTCACCTATTATTTTGTTTGAACATAAAATGCACTAAGCATTTAAAGTTCTCTGCAACTTCTGCAGATCAAGAATTTATCTGTAAGCTTGAGAGGCAGTTAGCACATTGAACAAGGGTTTCATACAGTGTATGACAGGGCAAGTTCGTGTTAACAATTAGTACGCATTTAAATTGATTTGACTAGTGACCAAGTTCAATGATTCTTTGGTCTTTTAAAACATTTTCAGGGACATAATTAACATCAGACCCTACATCGGGGACAGCGCTATCTGACACAATTTCTTTCACTTTCGGGTCATAACCCTGAAACTTCTATCTTCTTTGTCGGACGAAACATTCGACTGCCAGTTTTTCAAACGCGCAGAAGACAGAAGTCCTTTCACATAAGCCTTTTTCGATATAAACCTACCCTTTTTGACCCGCATTATTCAATTATTATTGCAAGGGGAGCAAAATATCTTCAACGAATGTTTCACTTTACCCGCATATATAAAGATTTTCGTTGTGAGAATTACGCATTTAGTATTAAACCCAGATTGGACCGTGAACTGTGTTTTAGTCATTGCATTTAGGCGTTGGTACAGTAGCTTAATACTCGTTTTAAAAAAACTGTAGCGACCGCCTTTAACATTTCTTACGAGAAGTGTGGTATTTTAGTTGTCATGCGAATCAATGTGCTTCTGTGTGTTCATGTGGGTGTTGTCCGATTCCGAAACCGATAAATATATATGAATATCATCCTTGGAAGCCACTGAAAACTGATATTCTGGTGATATCTCTTCATTTTTGGCCGTTAACTTATGTTGTTTCCATTCATCTGTTTTAACATTACTGATGATGGCCGATTCTTCCTTAATGTTCATCTTTAATTGATCTGACGTCTGTTCAAAGTCTGCATTTGTATGGCCGTTGGTTTCGCTTGTAGATGCATGTGATTTAGATCTTGTGTAACTGGTTTTTCGAATGCATACGTATCTAAAATAGTAGAAAAATATACAAGAATAAAAATGCAAGAAGATATACGAACCCTCTCTCATTTAAATGTTTTCATAGCTATCAGGAGGCTCTAAGTGTATTAAATATGTAGGAGGGTTTTTAATTAAGATGTATGATGTCTTCGTACGATTTTCAATATTTTAATTGGCTGTTTATATATACTGAAAGACATTAAAACGCAACACATATTTTATCAGGTCTATATTGCAATTTAGACAGCCATTCAGCCTGACTTACTTTATCCCTATGAGTTGTTTTATTCCACTCATTAATAAAAATGCCGAGACTAAAACAAGATTAACGTAACCAAATTATTGGATTATTGCAAGCAGGAACCAACCAAAGGAAGTGTGTGAGGCGTTTTCATGTAAATCACTCGACAGTAAATCAAAATAATAAGTCAGGAGCTCGAGATTTTGACATTATGTATGCACATTTTGTTGCAATGCCATGTTAAACTATGTAAATAAACCAAACATATTTTTGAAAAAAAGTTCTTTACAAAACATTTCAGGTCGTTTTTCATATTTAAAACAACCAAACTGTTTTAATACCTAAACGACTGCAATTATCAACTAATATAAATATAACATGCTGTTTTTGTGTTTTGTTTAGGTGTCTTTTTTTAAATTGATCATTTAACCGACACACGCTCTCTTTTCCTTACTCAATTTTTACAGTGTAGAGAGGCTGTGTTTGCTTTGAGTGTGGCTATTCCTTTATGTAATGCATGTTTCACATTTTATGATATATCGTGATATATCGACAACCTAATATCTGTTATATTTTATAGTTATATCGAAATTCAGATGTACTCGTATTTGTTACGGTGGCACATTTTAAAGATTCATTTCAACGTTACCTTCTTCGAACGAAAATGATTAAAACGACAATCCCAGCAAAAACGATACAAACTGTGACAATGATGCCTACCATAGCTCCTGTCCCTGAAAGTTAAATGTAGCTGTTAAACTATAGACATTCACTATATGATCCATACCGTCCGTATTCTTTTTTCTTTTATTACAGCACATGTGCAAATAATTTGAAAAAAAAAACCTGCAATATTATTTATCTTTCTCGCGTATTCAAAGATTTATTTCATCTGTTTTTATCTAGATGTTGTTACCTGATTTCACTATGAAATAGT
Organism: Corbicula japonica; assembly: GCA_038501625.1. Lineage (NCBI taxonomy): Eukaryota > Metazoa > Mollusca > Bivalvia > Venerida > Cyrenidae > Corbicula > Corbicula japonica. The sequence goes on along the minus strand of JAZAYU010000341.1, from coordinate 220,427 downwards.
TTTTATTTTCGACGAGTTCATTGTCAGGACGATTGAAGTGACAGATATAAGCAGGATAAGGTACCTAAATGTATATGTTGTCGTTGACAATTATTCCCTACGGTACACAATTGTGTGTGATGTTGTGGAGAGTAAATTGCTTTAAATGCACATAAATTACAGTTGAAATACAAACGTAAAAATTTCGCTGTAAAGTAGACACGGACAATTTGGTATGTGTCTGTTGTTGATAACAATAGATTGCGACATGTGAGACAAATTAGTTAATATTATTATACCTACAATAATCTATTAAATAATCAAGGATTTCCTGAGTAGATTTTTGTTTAGAAATAAACACTGCGCTTTGTAATGTGTTAAGTGTAAATGCATAACATTTAATCAACGAATGCTGATGTGATTTAAATCTAAAATTACATCATATGTAATTCTATTATATACCTAATTTGTCTTTCTTCTGTTCCAAAAGTAAACTCGTTCTTTCCGTTACATGTTGGACTTCTGTTGTATGTGATCCATCGATGTTTTGGGAATCTTAGATATAAAAAGACCTTTTATTATTAGATTCATTGTGATAACTTTGACTTTGGAAAGCTGGAGGTGAAGTTAGAAAGTATCGTGTAACAACTTGACTTGTGATGTTTTCATAAACTTTCTGCAGATCGTATACAACATTTAGGTACATCATTTTAATGCATTATATTTTATATGATACAAAACTAGAGATTGTTGAAATATTATTGTTTTTAATCAAGTCAGTTATCTTATTGTTTGTATTTTAAGTTTAATTGATGAATTTAGTATCTGGTCAATTATAACATTTTTGGAAAATGGTACAGATAGAAATCCTACATAAATAATGCCAAATGACACTTCTATAATACGGTTTTGTGTTTAACTCTATTTATAAAGCCATGATTTTAAGCTGTAGACAGACTCAGACTTGAACCGAGATCAGAAAGGAAAACCTAAGGTATAAGAGAGGGTCTATATATTAAACAGTTAAGCTTACAAAGTTTACCTGTTTAATTCCAAACTTTAAAGTTTATATAAATGGTTGTTGCAGCATTTTTATCACCAATGTTATCAACAATAAACCTTACCAATCAATTACTGTTTCACAATCTTATGTTCTCTATAGGGATTGTTGTAACTGTTGAGAAATTGATGGGAAACTGGATAAGGACCTATTATTTGTCATTTACGGATATAATAAGAACGTAATCAGATCACTTCATGGCTTTGATAATAAAATGTATTATTTATCAATTACCAAATATAGTTCTTCCCGGAGACAAGCCAATCGTCACTTAAATCTACAAACGAGTTAAGCTGTAATTGTTGCTCCAGGGCATTTTTCTGCACACTTTTCAATGCACTTACCATCAAAGCAGGATCTACTAAAGTTGCTGTTGCCTTCATCTAAAAACAAATCATAGAGGAAAAAAGGAATTAATATGAAAATAATATTAAGCAAACAACATGGCTTGCTTAAAAGTAATATTTCCATTCATGTAACAATATTTACTAATTTAAAACTAAATTTAGAGTTCAGACTAAAATAATTCTACACGAAAAATATTTTTTTTCACTAATTGTAATTAAATTAACTTACCAATGTAGCACAACGATTTTCGAGGTGTATTGCAGTTCTCGAAGAAATACTGAATATCGGGGCTTATTGCGCCACAAATAAAAAGTTTCGTAGAATCCGGTATGGGGCCATCTGAAATAAAAAAAAACAAACAAAAACTATGTTAATCTTTGAGGCTACACTATACTCGTTACTAGGCAATCTTTGTATGAACATAACTTATAAGCTAGAAAAACAACAAACTCATTGCATTACACTGTAACAGTTACAGTATGGAAATGAACAAAAACGCACTATCTGCAGCCGATTGCGCAGTCAATTTTGGAAACTATTTGTATCCGAATGTGTATATATGCTTATACAAACTACTTACTAACTGAATAATATATGATTTCACGAGTATAAATTTAACAAAGCTCATGATGTTTGTCGCATATAAGAGAAATTGTTGAAGCTACTTTCTCTTTTAATTAATGTCATAAATTAAGTGATTTTAGAGATTTAATATCATGTATTTCGATCTCTTGCCAACAAAATTAAATATTTGAAATCAACTTGTGAATACGTGCTTAACTAGAGAAATTACATTTTGTAATTTCTTTTTGTTACCTCGGAGTTCATACATTTTTCCTGGCCATATTTCTCTTTTCCAGTAATATGCCGGGCAAGGGAAATCATAAAGTTCGCCTTTCGAAACGCGTTCACAATCATTACTCTCGTTCCATGTTCCGTTGAATATTCGCAGATCTACAAAATGTTTCAAAAATTAGTTAAAGTGTAATTTATTATTAATAAGTGATATAAATAATATATATATAACTTATTACACATTGTATATGTTGTCAGTTAGAATAGATGAAAAGGGAACTTTGAAAGCCGACGAACACGACATATATGAAAATATTGCAGGCTCGGTTTGATTGAACCTGTTTATGGGCAGTAATGGAAATACATATTACTGCCTATGCCGCCAAGCCCCGGGTTGAGCGCAACTCAATATTTACACCAATAAACAGTACAATTTGGATCCATCCCAAACCATGGAATGCATAAGGAGGTGAACATGGAGCCTTCAATGAGGCATTTTCCGATTAATACCATTCCATGTTCAGCGTATGATCCCCAGATAAAAGAATGGGTTTGCCCTAAACGAGAAAACAATGGGCAGAACTAAACAGAATAGAATTTTGAGAGTGGATCTGAGAATACAAATTCTGCATATCACAGACAACGCCAAAGGCAAAATTTAAAAAGCAGGATGTATATCCTAGGGGTGATTGCACAATATCCGAATCTGTATAGGTTGGGATATTGAAACCACCCATCTATAAACTAGCCGAAATATTTAAACAAAGGCAATTTTAGGAGTACTATTGACTTAGTACATAAGATACTACAAACACTGAACTTCAAGATTAGCGGTACTTTTTTCTATTTCTACAATCATGTCTATTGCAAAGTATTCAAAGTTATAACTTTTTTTTCATAACAGCTTGTAAACACGTTAACGATTTTAATGATGTTAATCATAATAAATTCGTAATACATGTATTTGCACAAAAGGTAAACTTTAAACAAATGGAATTGGTACAACGTTAAACTTTTGCAAGCAGAATCCCCGATACACGTATTTACGCCAAAAATACAAATGCAATTTCAGGTAGAAGGAATATCATTTGAAATCCAAATTGAAGAGATACCAATTTATCCACTTAATTTCTTCGTAAATATATCCTTTATTCAAACAGAGAAGCAACTATTTGAAATGATATTCTATAGAACTCTGCATACTTCATAATTAAATCATCATTAGTTGATGGTTTTTATTCTCTTTTTTGATTGACGATGGTTTCCTACATGATAGGAATCTGACAAAAACTGATCTGTTTCGGTTATTCTTGCCATCAAGTTCCTGCTGATACGACTCAATGTTTATTTCTTGGTAAAGCCATAATAATTATTATTATTATTATTAATTACCAAACTTATATAGCGCCCTTTTCATATACACGTTCAAAGGCGCTTTACAATGATATAAACTAATAACTGATTTCAAGCAATACAATTAAAATACTAAAACAGCATTCAAATAAGAAGATCAGAAGACTTGATCTTGATCCATGATCTTCCAGAAGATCCCCCAAGCGTTTAAGACTGACTTTGATGCAACTAGAAGTTGCCTGTATGTGACTAGAAGTCACCAAAAACGCAACAAGTAATCGCCCGTTTGTAACTAGAAGTCACCTGAACGCGACAAGAAATCGCCTGTATGTGACTAGTAGTCACCTGAATGCAACAAGAAGTCGCTCCTATGTGACTAGAAGTCAACTGAATGCAACAAGAATTCGCTCCTATGTGACTAGAAGTCAACTGAATGCAACAAGAAGTTGCCCGAAGCCCGAATGTGACTAGAAGTCACTTGTATTTGACTTGACATTGCCTTCATGCGACTAAAAGCCACATTACTTGATGTATCTCCACCTGAATCCCTAATGTGACCCAAGGCCACCAGGTCTAATCCGGAAGTCCCTTTCCACTTTACAGCATTCAAATAATAAATCTACGACATACTAAGAACAAGGATATTCATGAATGAGACAATCATTTAAAATGTGGTATTAACCTAGAGTCGTTTGAAATTAAAATATTCTAGCGAAACTTATAAGATACTAAATAAAAAAATAATGTATTTTAGAATCAACATCTTAAGTACTTGTAACTGTCTTAAAAGATATTAGCCGAAATAAAACAAATTGTAAAATTATGGTTGATATCACACTATAGTCACACAGTTTTCTAAAAATCACTGTCTCAGATTATCCACGATAAAAATACTATTCATAGGCTTGTTTGAAATAGTGTGTTTTAAGTGCACGTTTGAAAGAACACAATGAGCTTGAGTCTCTGACATCAGACGGCAGATCGTTCCACAGTATCGGAGCTGCATATTCAAATCGTCGGTCGCCATAGGTTACAGTTTTACTTTTTGGTATAACTAAAGTAAGTGCTTTGTTCTGAGATCGTAGATTCCTTCGTGGTTTGTAAACGCATAACATTTCTTCCATATATTCCGGCGATTTTCCGTTTAAAACTTTGTAGGTATGTGTTAAAATTTTGAACTGGATTCTGTATTGCACCGGAAGCCAATGTAATTCTTTTAGTACAGGTGTAATATGATCGTACCGCGAAGCTCTGGAGATGATGCGGGCAGCTGTATTTTGAACAATCTGCAGTTTGTTGATTAATGTTTGAGGTACTCCATACAATAGTGCATTGCAGTAATCTAGGCGCGAAATGACCAATGAAGTGACAAGTTGTTTACTATAGATGCATCAATTGTCAGATATTTCCGAATTCTGCCTATTTGTCTAAGATGAACATAACATGATCTGCATACCGAATTGATGTGATCTTCCATGTTCATGTTTGAATCAAAGATGGCACCTAAATTTCTAACATTAACCGATTGATTTATTTTAGAGTCACCCACGGTTATCGATAGATCTTCAATGTGTTTGGAGTTATACGGAGATGAGAACATGATGACTTCTGTTTTATCAGTGTTAAGTTTGAGCATATTTGCATTCATCCATGATATTATGTCTCGGAGACACAATTGAATGCGTTGTAATGTTTCTTCCTTAGAAATGTCATCTAATGGTTTGAAAGATAGATACAGCTGTGAGTCGTCGGCGTAGAGATGGTATTGCAGCCCGTGATATTTGCAAATTGCACCAAGTGGTTTAGTGTACATAGTATAAAATTTTGGCCCTAAAACAGATCCCTGTGTGACACTAAAATTAAGTGTGACCGGCTTTGACAGCACACCGTTAATGCATACTGTCTGTTTTCTATCTTGAAGGTATGATGTTATTCATTCCAGTGGCTTTTCAGCAATTCCGAAAACATTTTCCAGTCTCTGTAACAAAGTCTTGTGATCAATAGTGTCAAAGGCTGCTGATAGATCTAGCATAACTAAGACTGTAACATTGCCTTGGTCAAGGGATTTTAGGAAATCGTTTTGGACTTTGATAAGTGCAGTCTCTGTCGAATGGAATTTGCGATAGGCTGACTGATACTTTTCTTGAAGTTGATTTGTTGTCACATGTTCATCAGTGCGAGAGCTTACTACTCTTTCAAGTGTCTTCGATACAAATGATAAATTTGAAACAGGTCGATAGTTTTTTAAAATGTTTTGATCCAAAATTGGTTTTTTCAGAAGAGGTTTAACATAAGACCTTTTAAACTCTGCGGGAACATTTCCTGTGCTGAGAGAGATGTTGATTATGTTAGAAATAAATGGTAAAAGTTCATCAAGGCACGATTTTAATAGCCATGTTGGTATAGGATCCAGTTCACATGATTTGATTGAAGAGCTATTTATTATTTTCTAAATTTTTCTTTTGATGCTGTTTCAAAGCGAGTCAGACTATTTTCAACACCCATCTGTTCTGTTTCTACTTCAACTGGGTTTAGAACTAATTTTGATTTTATTTCATCTCTGATGGTTTCTATTTTCTCAACAAAGAAATCACTAAACTCTTGTGGCAATTGATCAGTTTCTATATTTGTAGGTAAAGATGTCTCAGTTGGACCATTCATTAGGTTATTTGTAATTTGAAACAATTGTTTTTGATCTCGACCACAGGATGCTACATTATCAGAATAATGGTTCACTTTAGCCTCTTCCAACATTTTATTTACTTTTGCACATTGATTTCTGTATATTTCGTGGTCTATAGTCAATTTAGATGATTGCCAATTTCTTTCTAACTTGCGCCGCAGATGTTTTGCGTCATGTAGCTCCTGTGTATACCAAGCACAAGAGGGTCGTAACACTATTGTTTTAGTTTGAAGCGGAGCATGTTTTTCGAGTAAGGTGGAAAGAACATTCGTATATACTTCTACAAGTTGTTCGAGATCGGTGTTTTCAAGATGGTCTCGTAAAATTGTTGATGATTCAATATCACTCTTAAAGGAATCTATATCAATTGAGTTGAGTTTTCTATACATCACTGACTTTCGGATAGGTGGCGGTTTTTCCGCAACGGTATTGAATATAACTGCATAATGATCTTTTGTCACTTTTCCAGATTTGTTGTCTGACAACCCTGGATCAACAACCTTAATGTTCGAATTGAGTTGTCAGAGTCCCTAGTGATGACGACATCAAGTGTATGTCCAAGAACATGGGTTGGTTCTCGAACATGCTGTACCATTCCACATGATTGTAGAATGCTTGTGAATTTTATTGTTTCAGGTTGAGTGGGGATATCCAGGTGGAAGTTCAGGTCTCCTGTTATTATAATGTTTTTATCAGTCACAGCAAATTGTGCTAGGAATTTTGCCCATTCTTCTAGAAATACACTAGTTTTTAATTCATTTCCTTTAGATGGGGGTGGTCGGTAAACAACAGCTAATCTCATTGAATAATTTTTAATTGTTATCTTGCAATCCAAATGTTCAAAAGTTGAGTAGTCCCTATAATGAGTTGATGTTAGAATCTGAGCATTTATATTTGACTTATAAATCACGGCCACACCACCTTAACCTTAATGTTAATGATTATTTTCTACCATTAGCTACCTATGGTTTGGTATGTTTGTGTGATTTTACACGTATTAACATGAAGCAGATGTGTGAATTGCAGTTAAAAGCTTTGTCACTGACCATTTTAAGTTCTCTTGTATAACTCGAAATATTGTAGATTCCTTCAGCACATTAAAATAAAATGTAATATACATCTTGAAAAGAGTTAAATTAAATATAAGTGTTGTAAACACTTGTTCTCTCTTCCGCTTTTGACTTAATGTTAAATATTTTCTTGTATTCTATGTGATTTTGTTGAATAAATAGAGTCAAACTTGTAACTCGTAATTTGGTTTTGAAAAAAAAATATTTAAAATCGCACGCTTTTTTCCCGCGTAAAAGCAAATTTCTATTTCTTAAAAATGCAACAAATATGATGAAGTAAAATATAGCTACATACAACCAATTTTCCGTACACCTACCTTTATTGAATGAGACATATGTTGTTTGTGTTGTGTTTTCACACAAATAGAGTCTGATGTGTGAGCAGAGGGAAAACAATGTTTCAGCAGCATGCCCGTCACAGTTTATAAGCCAGAAACCGCACAATTCCAAATTTAGAGGTTTCATCGATGAATTATCTGATAAAGGGTACTTTTAATATATTAGGAATTTCATAAGCTCATAAAATGCACTTGTTCATAGGATTAACTGAAACAAACGTAATTCCATATAAAAAAAAACAAACATAAACTACTATCGATAAAACACAGAACTGAAAATAATAAGACCGACTATATGCAAAATGTATTTATATATAATAACTTACTGTTTATTTTTCATGTGCAACATGTAAAGCATTTACTTACATATTTTAAGCACTGAACCAGTATCCAAAAATATTTATTTTGTTATACATCTACATTGTAGCATGTTATGTGTAAAAGTTTTATATTATTCAGCAACCAACTTTTAGCAGAATGCAATTTCTTCCATTATTACTCCATACAACTTAATGCGAAAACAGCAGAGAAAATCAATACTGTACCTGAAAGATGTGGGAAGGAGAAGGATGAAAAGTAATTAGAGGCCCATACGTTTTCTTCAGTAATTTGAGTTTTTCCTCTAATGTCTGAAAGCTCTCTAAAGGAAACAGGCCTGCCTCCACCACTTACACACTCCGTAATAGCATCCTGCCATGGTTTCTGTTTATTACTGCATTTTAAGTTGTGTATACTAGGATTAACCGCTAAAATAAATTGCAATAGAATTGAAATAATAAACATGAAAGAATCAAAATTGACCATAATGGACAATGGCTTGATCCAGCCATAACATATATTATTGAAATGTGTGTGAATAATTCTGATTATAGGTGATACATAATCAGATTTAACTGAACGTTCAGCCAAACCTGCTTGATCAGACCACGTGTAAGCAAATACCATCTTTATTTAAAGACCGCTTTTATTTGCTAACTAACCGATTTACCTAACAAATCAACCTGTGATCAAAGACCACCTGCTTTTAAAAACCACTTTGTGATTTCCCGAAAGTAGTCTTTGAAGACAGATATGACTGTATGCAAAAATCAAATCATCTGATTGATAAATATCATTGCTTATATAACATATATCTTTTATCTTCCATGGAAAGGTTGAATGCGTAGTATTAAATGATAGACGTTTAAGCATTAATTTATCAACATCCTTTGTCATATTATAGGCAGATAAGTCATAATAGGCATTTGCGAATGTAAGTGGAAGTGTGATAAGACAACGGGATAAGGTAACATTTAAGGGGTAATCTCAAACATATTTTACATAGACAATGCGTAATTTTCGGGAAACCCTTTTCTTTACAATATATAGTTTGTACCTTTTTGTTTAACTTAATCAAACTCAGTTTTCTGGAAACGGCAGGATATGCGGGTCATAATATTGAACTGTTGTGCTTCAGTTTGTTGCCCCAAAAACCGTATTTTTTATGCCGAATGCGACATTTATTACCGCCAGTCACAATAATTTCCGTATGTATACAGTGGTATGACCTGTAGCCTGAATAATGCTGTTCAAATTGTTGGTTGTTCACCGCTTGGTAAATTTCGTCGCTGGTCTAATCATATGGCATCTAGATCCTTTTAAGGAACTTTAAATTATGAAGCGAGAAATAAACATTTTTATTATTATTTTGCATCTATTTAAGCGACCGGTAAATTCAATGTTAAGTACAAAAATCTCATATTTACGTTATCGCCATTTTCTCATGTGAAGAAAAGAATCTAAAACGCGAAATTACGAATTCACCTAACTACAATTACGAAAACTCGAAAGTACGATGACGGAAACGCGAAAACACGATGTGATAATTAAGAAATAACCAATAGCTTCCGGTGATTTATCGCAGAATAAATCACGGGGTAGAGTTCATATGCTTAAGGATTTATGCAACGAGTGATATAAATATAAGCAGCTGAACGACACCCTGTGATTTATCCTGCGATAAGTCACCGGAATATATTGTCAATGATTATTTCAATTCTAACACGACATATCTGACTGAACAAGCGAAATAATTTTAAATCAATTTTAGCGCGTTGTTATAAACGCACATAGTATAAGGTCGGCAGTTAGTGTTAATTCCCTAAACATCTCCATAAATCAAAAACTGATAATAATTCAAAGATTGAATAACAAACTTTAATACGTGACCATCTAGCCGCGCATCCAGCACTCTCCAGCCATCGAACGAACCGTATTTGTCATTCCAAAGGTTTAATACTGTCACCAGGAAAATTTACATATAAACAACGGGTAACAATTTCCCGTATTATGTGCTATCTCAAATGCGCGAAATGAAATCCCAGCGAAAAATACAATTGTCACGTGATAATTTTATACCGATCGGTATTTAGGAGTAGCCGTGCCCACGCGCGGTAATTTATCGTGTGATAAATCACTGTAAATTCAATAGTAAAAACGTCGAATCGTGTTAGAATGCGAAATAATCACGGGTTTTTGTCATCGTAATTTCGCGTTTTCGTCATCGTACTTGCGTGTTTGCGTATTTTCGATTTCCTTTGCACACTGCACAGGCGCATATAGCATCAAATGAAATTGTGCATGAAAAGCATTTTTTGTAAAAAAATTTTTTTTAAGAAAATGCTGTAAAAACCTCTCCATGACTAAGACGTTAGTTGCAGCTTTTCAAGCGAATAAGAAAATTGATAACATTGCTTAGTACAATAAATATTGATAAAATAAGCTTGGCTTTACGTTATTACTTGATACAGAGATTTTACAAGTTTGAGAAAACCCGGTCCCCTCAGAAATCTCCGATTCGGTCTCCCAACTTACATTTGCAAATGTCTAATTATACCTCAGGTAACTGAAATATCGATTATGACAAAAAATTTCTATTTATTCAATGCTTTTAAGACTTACCAGACACTACGCTCGCTGCCTGTAAACTGAAAATTAAAAGTGTAAACATTAAGAACTATTAAAACTAGTCCGCAATACAGCTATTTGGCGGAAACGGAAGTAACCTCTGATTAAGTTCAGGGTACTTAAATAACTGATAAAATTATGATCGTTTTGTGAATCTATATCGATTGAGTTCAGGTATAATGAGTAATGAAAAATAAAACAAACGTTTATGTTGTGGTGATAAGAGGTATAGGTCAAAATATAAATTACGAAAGAAGTGTTTGCAAGCTGAATAATGTGCGTGGCTGAGTAAACGGAAACTTTAGAAAACTCTTCTACTCGTATTTTTGATCTTATGTGCCGAGCAACTAACGATTTTCATAAAAATGCCGATTTCACCAAAATTAGGTAAAACACATTGCCCTTATAGCAAAAATAAAACATAATCCAATTTCGCAAATGACTTTTAAGTAAGAAGTATTTCACAAGGTAACCGAAACACGTAATAATGTACTGAAAATATTAAATATTACAAACAATATGCACGAAGGACGATAGACGAACGCACGCTGTAATATAGAGGGATGCACGAGAGACAAACTAAAGATGATGCACGATACATGTATGCAATAAAGGTTTTTGACATACGATAAACCGCCGATCTTCATTTCAGAATACGTTCTATGTCCAGTGCATAGTCACTTAGTACGAACGTCTGTTTTGCTGCTTAATATATTTCCTTATTAAATTAGTTAGTTTGCTGTCAGTTAAAACAAAAGCAGCAAAACATTTAAATCATTAAAATAATAATAGTAATAATTATACACAAAATCATATGTGTGGATCGGAAACAAGTGGAATTTATTTCATAGAACTGAAAAAGAATAGAACTTTTTCCAAGCTTTTGTAAACCCATTTCAAGACTAAGGGACCCAGTAGGGTGTTTGTGTTTTATTAAAGTTTTTATACCTTTTAATATAGAACTGGACAACTTGTAAAATATGCCGAGAAATATGCATTATTGAGGGTAAGCATTGGTACACCACTGACATGATTCTATGCTGACGCATGAACTAGTGGTGTTCGAAACGTAAGGTAAACTTCATTCCAGTAATTTCATATTGATTAGTTTAAACACTTTGTATGCATTCCTCTGGTAAGCATAACATTTTGTCTAACAAGCCTGAAAATTGCATTTACCTTAGTCAAAACCTGTGGACTTTTTATAATCTTAAATAGGATTATGGTCAAATAAACTAGCTTATTTTTCGGCTTAAGGAAATATCAGGGTCATGGTTTCAACGCTTTTGGATAAATATACGATCGTACATATAAAAAAGGAATTTTCAAAAATGTCAAGTGTGTATTGTAAGTTCTACTCAAGCAATATATCCATGTATAAATTGGCAGGCTCCATTAAATGATCAGATTAACTTTTCATCGAAAAAAATTGTCTTTTGGACTTTCTACGAAATCATTATTTACGTTTTTGAAGCTGGTAAGTTTCAAAGTTAAATTGTGAAAAAGTAAATGAAAAATCTCTTTTCTAATAGAAAATCACAATTCTACAAATAAATAATAGAAGAAGATATAGCGAACTTGTTTTTGGTTCATGCCCGGAAACTGCGTGACCTTTATATACCGAAGAAAGTTTCTAACACAGCAACTACGAATTATTTAATACACAAATCGGTATACTTGTATTTTCTGCAATAAAACTACATTTGCATTACTTTTTGAACATCCCTTGTATTACTGCCAAAAGTTAATGCAATGTTATGAAATTAGAGCCTGTAGCTACTCCAGTGGTCAGTGGTCAGAGGCCTTCTTATTTCTACAGCCTCAAAAAAGGGGTTTGAATTAAGTCTCTGTTAGTACAGAACTACAAATATTTAAAAGTTAAAAGCCGTTTGGACGAAGCTTTATCAATAAAAGTGAAATGGAGTTCATCTCAATAATTTAAATATTAGTTAAAATCATTTTACAGCCATCGTGCATATATGGCCATACTAAATTTCAGAAGACATATAACTATTTGTAGAATACCTTAGCTAGAAGTTTGCGCATTTCGGGTGAATGAATAAAGGATTAAGGGGTCAATTTGTTTACCTATGTTTAAAGCAAAGCCATAACAATTTGTCAATTTTGCTTACGAACTTGACACAAATCTTATTTCTACAGACTCAAAACGTTTAAATTAAGTTTCTGATAGTACAGAACAACAAATATTTTAAAGTTAAAAGCAGATTGAACGAAGCTCATACAAAACATGACCATATTCAACTCGAGAGATTTAAACCACAATACTAGTTAACACATGTTCAGTAAAGTATACCTAAAAAGATTCAAATGCATGTAAGCATAAATAACGAATAAAAATGGAAATAGAGTCAAATTGAATATGTTTGCCCGTAGGAAGCTTACATTTAAGAAAGTGAAGATATTGCTGGTAATTCGTATATTATTGAAATGGACTTTCAAAATCGCCGAAACTTACAACGAAATGGTAGCTATCTGCTAGTCTTGTACGATAACACAACCTAAATGATGTACAATTTGAGCAAGATTGGTGTTACATATTGGATATAAGGTCAGTTTGTTTGCTAGTATGAAGCGAAAAGTTGAAAAGGTGTGAACATTGCTAGAATTTATTTTAAAACTGTGCCAGAACATACTCATATTTAAATGACATGTATTTTGACTATTGACAACAACAATGTTGTCATAAAACAAAACAAAGATGATTAGTTAATAAACGAAAACAGAATAAATTATATAAGCTATATTTTACTAGTTAAAACTGAACAAACAGAATAAAATATTATTTATCATTGCACATGGATTTCAAATTGTCGAAAATGATGGTAGAAATGCTTCATATCACATAACGGAATTAATTGTACGATAAGGCAATCCTCGGACAACCATTCTTTGGGACAAACTACGGGGACAAGCAAACTGTCATGCTATTAAGCAATTTTAAAAGTATGTTGTTTGAAATGATGGTATTCTGCAATAACAATTTGAACGACAGACATTTCTGTATTTTGAAGTTACTTCGGAAATTAACCGGGCTGACAGTTTCGAGGGCTTCTTCACTTTTTAAATACTGTTTGTTTCGGTGAAAAAGTTTTTCTCGGCAGTTTGTTATAAAAGTCATGCTTTGACTTTACGTCTGTAATGCCGTGACCTACTCTTTGTTTAATTGGCGATCGTCGTTTAACACTTTATCGTAAGTGCTATACGTATGTTCATTAATATTTCTTACGAGAAGTGCGGTATTGTAGTCGTCATGCGAATTGATGTGCTTCTGTGTGTTCATGTTGGTGTTGTCCGATTCTGAAACCGTTGAATATATATGCATATCATCCTCGGAAGCCACTGCAAACTGATATTCTGGTGATATCTCTTTATTTTTGGCCGTTAACTTAAGTTGATTCCGTTCACTTGTTTCAACCTTACTGCTGGTGGCCGATTCTTCCTTAATATTCATATTTAATCGATCTGATGTTAGTTCAAAGACTGCATTTGTATGGCCGTTGGATTCGCTTGTGGATGCATGTGATTTAGATCTTGTGTAACTGGTTTTTCGAATGCATACGTATCTAAAATAGAAGAAAAATATACAACTTGAAGGATAAAATGCAAGGAGACATACGAACCCTCTTTCATTTCAATTTGTTGATAGATATCAGGAGGCTCTAAATTGAAAAATATTGAAACAACTTGTACAGTTGCAATTTATCAGATATAAACATGTCTTAATAAGCAAAGTAACACTTGAATATGAAAAAAAGAAACTTTCTTTAATTAAACTTTCAGTCATACATGTTAAAGAAGTATAAACACTTAGTAACCATCAATTGTGTTCAATAATTTCGCTTTTTTTGGATAAGTATACATATAAATTCAAGTACCAAAGAATTAAAGGATAAAACACTCATCTCATCACTGCTGCAACGTACTTCTTACATGAAACTGTTTGAATTTGAGACAAAATATATTGTCCAATAACATATTTTGAATGTGAACAATCTTAAGTCTATTAAAAATTAAGGAGGGTCTTTAATTAAGATGTTTGATGTCTTCGTACGATTATCAATATGTTTTATAGGCTGCTTAGATGCACTTAAAGACATTAAAAACGCATCACGTATTTTTTCAGGTATTTTTCTTAAATGTGTCAATATGAATAAAATCACCCTTTTAGGTAATATTTTAACCATTAGTTTGTTATTGCCAACGAATTTTGTGCAATTGGTTCACAAGGAACCCGCAAGGCAAGCACGTGCAACAAATGCAAATCATGTGAAATAACAGCAGTCAAGGTCTATAGCTGTATTTATAATCCCATTTAAGATAGCCAATTAGACACAATAACTTTACCCCAGGTAATGTTTTATTCCACTTATTAATTAAAAAATGCCGAGACTTAAACAAGAATTACGTAACCAAATTATTTGATTATTGCAAGCGGGAACCAGCCAAAGGGAGAAACAGATCTAAACGTCATAGGCAGAATCGAGTACGCTAATCCCGAGATATGATCAACAATCGACACCAGAACTGGAATCATGTTGTCTTTTCTTACGAATCCAGGTTTTCCCTAAGTTTTGCTGATGGCAGAGTTCGTCTATATAAACGCCGACAAGAACTTGTTAGGTTCGGTGAAGGCAGCGTTATTGTTTTGGACGCCTCATGATTTTCGTTCTAGCCTTGTTCTTATTCAAAGTAACATGACCACACAACGTTACATTGATGACGTGCTTTGATCTGTTCTCGTTCCTCTGCTTCAACCTCACCGCAAATACCGTCAGCGGACGGTCCAACAGGACAATGCACGTGCGCATAGTTTCCGGCTTACCCCGAATTACTTAATCATCCAGGAGATTGACGTTCTCGAGTGGCCTGCAGTGTCTCTCGATATGAACTGCATCGAACACATGTGGGATGAGCTCCGAAGGAAATTTCAACGACGCCCGCAACAACCGAAAAACGTTCGCGAGCTTGGCCTTGCGCTGCAACAAGATTGGCAGAATATTCCCATGGCAACCATTCGACTCTTAGTGAGGTCGATGTCACGGCGTCTGAGAGCTGTACTCGCCAATAATGGGGGCAATTACCTCTATTGAAATCAGAAAACACCCAAGTACAATGATCAAATCTAAGTCGGTCAGTATATTTATCAATGAAGTTATACCCTTCATTAAATTTGTTACAATACCACCGAAAGCATGGTATTGTCAGATGCATTTAAACATACATACCTTCTCTTTAAGAAAACGACCAAAACGACAATCCCAGCAAAAACAATACAAACTGTGACAATGATGCCTACCATGGCTCCTGTTCCTAAAAGTTCAATGTAGTTATTAAAAGTTTGAACATTGATTTTTTTCAGCGAGTTCATATCTATCTTATTAAAAAAAAACATTCTTTATATTACTGCCCATGAACATGGACAATCGGATGTGAAACTTTTTAATATTTGTCAAACTCGTTCTTTTCCCGTTTCATATATTTTAATTTAAGCATTGAACATAATTATGCATCCCATCTTTTGAGATAGATCAAAATTGTGTGGTTTATTGGTGTAAATATTGTGGCGCTCAACCCAGGGCTAGCCGGCGTTGGCAGTAATATACATTTTCATTTAAGTCAATGAACAGGCTAAATAAAACCGAGCATGCAATATTTTCATATCTGTCGTGTTCGGTGGCTTTCATTGTTACCTTTTCATATATTAAAGTGGAAACCATGTTGCAATAATCCAAGTCATTTATTAGATCTAGGCAGTATTAATAACCGTTATGATATGCGTCCTGTATTAAGGAGTTGTGGTATGGGGGATCGCTTTGTAAAAGCTTTGTCCCAATTTAAGTACGGTCATGCTTCGAATAAGGTTTTTACTCTAATGACTAGTTTGCTCTTCAGTGTACTAAGTCTCGTTGTCGTTGTCAATTAGCGAGCAGCTGACAAGTTATATGATTAAGGATGATTTAAACTAGATTAAAAAGATTCGTTAAGCAGGCCAAGGAACCAGTATCGCCTTTGCCAATTATGTCGTAATGACAAAGAATATTGAGGGAAATAAATTGGTTTAGATGCACAAACTTTACAATTTATGATAAATTATCAGATCAACTTGACTAATTTGACATAACAAGGAATACATTTATGTTCCTGTTGATAACAATAATCTGACGAATGTGAGTTTCTTCAGGTTTTCCTGTTTAAATATTAATTACGAATATGACAATACTCTCGATAATTGGCTAAGTGCAAAAACTCAGGTGCATACATGAGTCAAAGATGTGTTTTAAACTTTGAATAATTACAGTTACTTCATTCTTATTTACCTAATTTGTATTTCTTCTGTTCGAAAGGCGAATCTATTTCTTCTGTTTGGTAAGTTGTTGTAATATCCAGACTGGCTGTTGGTTCAATGTTGTAAACTGATGGTACTTCTGTAGTGTTTAATCCATCGATGTTTTGGGTATCTGCGGTAAAGAATCAGTTTTATCATAATACCAGTTGAATACCAGAAAAAACAACCTGAAAGCTAAAGTTGGGAGGAGAAGTCAGGCAGTTTCGTATTTCTGATTGTGATTAAATTCATGTAGATTAAGTAGAGCATTCATGACACATTTATTTTTGAAATTAAAATGTATTGAATTTTTATAATATTTGTGTTTTATTGTTTTTTAATGTAGTACTATTCAGTATACAATCTTATTTTTTGGAAATTAGTATAATCGTCACATTTAGGTAGACTTCCTGATAACATATGCATTGTACGACGCTACTATAACAGAGTGTAAAATAACGTTTTTATGTGTTTGTCATGCTTTATGAATCTTTACAAAATGTTGTGACAGACTCAATTTTGACGGTTACCAATGTAATGAGATCACTACTACATGGCTTCATGGTTTTACGCTTAACTGACATTTTATTTAATTCTAATCTTTTTGGATACAAGTGAATCTTTACTGTTATACATTATTATATTAATCTGTTTAGTAATTATTCTAGATCATTATGTTTCCTGATTTTTTTCAGAACACTCACCATCGAAGCAGGATCTACTAAAGTGGTTGTTGCCTCTATCTAAAAAAGAACATGAAATGAGAAATGACATATATTAAATATGTAAGTAACATGCTTATATTTTATTTTTCATTTTATGTAACGAATGTTACTGAATCAAGATTTTAGGCCTGACAGTTGCTAGACGAAGGAATCGTTACATTTATTAAACTTTTTATTACCAAATGAATTTTGTTCACTTAACCAATGAAGCACAACGCTTTTTGTGGGGCATTGCATTTCCTGAAAAAAATTCCAATGTCGGAGCTTTTCGAGCCGCAAACATACATTGTGGAGGAATCAGGTAAGGGACCACCTGAAATATATAATAACAGCTGTCAGGGGAGACTGTTCGATTTATTTGACATAAATGCAATAAGAAGATTAAAAGAACAACTATAGCCAAAAATAAAAGTGCAAACAAGAAAAATATTAACTAGAGACTGGTGGAGGAAAATCTAATCGATTTTAAATGAAAGAAAAACTTCCGTAATTCGCCATAAATGTTGAAGTAAAAAGGGGTATTACTACTAAATGTTTTTTTTTTAAAGAGTTTTAAACTTTTAGTGAATATCAATAACTTTAAATAATGTTTGAGAATGAAAATCTAATGTAAAATCAATGTGAAAAGTTGCAAAGTTTAAAAATAGTGCAGGTGAAAGTGATGTAGATTATGATGGTGGAAATATTTAGTATGGCCCAAGTGTAAAAAAAAATTAACACAAAATCTAAGTGACAAATGAGCATAATTTTAAAAATAATTGATGATTATGGTGAAAACTATGATATAGTAATCAAAACACAAACGTTCTTTATCGATAAAATAGATCATTCTTTTGTTGAAGAATTAGTGAAATGTTTTGATCTAGCATAAATACATCTTTGTAAAAGATTTTTTGTTTGAAGCACGAAATAAAATATTTCCAGAGGTCAAGGTTAAAAACTTTAACCGCTGACTTATCCTTCATATTCTTGAAACATATCCAGTATCGAACTGCTGACTTAATTAAATATAATTACATCTATGTAAAATATACTAAGCCCATATTTGTCGCATTTCCTTATAATATAAAAGAAATGGTAAAATACTATTCCCCCTTTAAATCTCACAGCACATAAATCTTACTGTGCGAAACAACCATACAAGAAATTGTATAAAAAAGATCGAATCCGTTTCCAATACTTTCCAAAATTGGTAAATAGTTAACATAAACTTGTAGATACGCGATAAACTGGATAAATGTATTTCGCTTTTTTACCTCGAAATTCTGTCATTTTGCCTGGCCATATTTCTCTTTTCCAGTAAAATGCTGGGCAAGGAAAATCATCTTTCAGTTCGCCTATCGACAGGCTTTCACAATCTTCACTATCGTCCCATGTTCCGTTGAATATTTGCACATCTAAAAATTGTTTTCCCGTAGTGTTATTTATTAACAAGAGGTGTTTTTAAACATGTAGTCCCCCCAATGTCAAAAAGATAGTAAGCAAAGTTTTTGAAAGGAAGGCCACTGTGAATTTGACCTTTGACCTAGTGACCTCAAATTCAATACAGGTCATCAACTGTTGATGAAAAACCTTTCTATTAAAATTTATGACCATAGGTAAAAGCATTGTCTAGTTATTGATCGGACAATGTTTTTGTGTGGAAGGCCACTGTGACATTGACCTTCAACCTACTGACCTGAAACTTTATAGTAGACATCTATTGGTGATGAAAAACCTCCCTACTAAATATGAGGGCCATAGGTAAAAGTATTGTCACGTTATTGATCGGACAATGTTTTTGTGTGGACGGTCGCAGTGACCTTGATCTTTTACCTACAGACCTAAAAATCAAAAGGGGTCATCTAATGGTAATGACAAACCTCGCTACTAAATTTGAAGACCACAGGTAAAAGCATTGCAAAGTGTTTGATCGGGCAAGGTTTTTTTGGTTGTAGGTCGCAGTGACCTTGACCTCTGACCTACAAACCTGAAAATCAAAAGGGGTCTTCTACTTGTCATGACAAACCTGCGTACTAAATTTATTGACCACAGGTGAAAGCATTGTATAGTGATTGATCGGACAAGGTTTTCTTTGTTGAAGGCCATTTGTGACTTTGACATTTGACCTACTGATCTGAAAATCAATAGGAGTCTTCGACTGGCCATGCCTAACCTTTATACCAAATATGAGGACTGTTTGTCAAAGCAATGTCTTATTATTGATCGGACAAGATTTGGTCTACGGACCGACAGACTGACCGATCGACATGATCAGAGCAATATACCCCCGCTTCTTCCAAGGGGGCCATAATAAGTAAACTACATGATGCTGAGCATTTATATGATTTCGTAACATTTTGTCAGTTTTAAATAATATACACGCACTGTACTTCAAAAATGCGTCTTTATTTTGAAAATTTGAAATAAGCTGTACCTTAAGTGCAGAATTAATTTTAATAAACAATTGAAGATAAACCACTACTGAAGTACCCCTGCAAAGAGGCACTCTTTATTACGCTCGTGGTCAACGCTTGGGAGTTTAGATCATTTGACAGATCATTTGCTTGGCATCGCGTTTTGCCGATACATGCAAAACGTTTTGTTCTCTGACCATTGCTCATAATGCTTGACTGTATCATTATCTACCTTTGATTTCTCCTAACTGTTTATGATGTCTTTTTAAAATTGAAATTATAATGTTATTAATCAAGTGAATTCATATTGACTTTGTTATTGGACCAAGTGTTGTCATATTAGCACGAGGCCGAAGACCGATGGCTAATATAAAAGCCCGAGGCCCAATTACATGGCTAAAATGAATTCACTTGAATTATAACAATTTTATTATTTATTAATAAAGACTGTAAAAATGAAATTAATAAGAAAACTTATATGGGCCAATACGATTAATACTAGGCCAATACGAGAATTGCTGGACTAATATTAGTTTATTAATACTATAAAACCGTACTCTCTCATTTCCTTCTGTACTGCAAGGCTGTGTATCTGAATGTTACTATTCCTGGCCTACATATTTCATTTTTTGTAAAAGAAACAAAAAACAAGGAGGGGTTAAGTATTATATACATACCTTTGTTGAATAAATTATTTAATGTATCTGTTCTATTTCTACAAAGATAAAGTCTGTTGTATGAGCAGACAGAATAAAATGTTTCAGAAGAATGTCCATCACAGTTTATAAATAAGAAGCCGCACAGTTCCAAGTATACAAAGTATACATGTTCCGTCCATGTATTATCTGAAAAAGGTTCATTTACTATTTCATAAAGCTGAAAAGACAAATTTGTTTATTGGTAAAATAATGAAACAAATGTTTCGTTTCAATAAAATTTAAATTTAACTTATAAAAACTATAGTGATAGGATCGAGAAGCAATCGGTCTTTATTTGTAAACCATAATTATATATTATGTTATGTGCATTTGCTCTAAAACCATAATTGACTTAAAGGAACAACTTGTCACTACTATTTTGCACACTCGTTCGATTGCTGAAAGTGTTGGTAAGACAAATTGAGCTACAAACATATTTTATGTTCAATTAACTTCCACCTTACCTTTGAAAATAGAACAATAAAATAATCATGGAACAATCGTCTTTGAATAGCAATATTTAAGAAAATTAATCTCTTAGGTAATTTAGGCACTAAATGTTACAATTAAAAATGAATCCAGAAAAGTAATTTTCTGTACAGATTTAAAAATATATTTGGCTCTCTTTGAGGTAAAAACAATAAATGTTAGATAATTAGAACAAAATTGATAAACAAAATCTCAAATTTTCTAAATTCGCTATTGTTTTGGATTGAATTCCAATGAGTAATGAAATGCAGACATGAACTTACCTATAAAAAACATCAGACTTGTAAATGTGATGTCTGATTTGGATCACAACATAATGGCGTCGAAACGGTTCAATCCGAATTAAGATATGCATCGTGTTATAACAACACGTCAAACTACATTTATTACATAAAATAAAAGAAACCACAATCATCTAACTTTGGGCTGATTGAAGACAATCTTAAGCTATACATACTGGGAAATAGAAACCACCCATATATAATATAAAACATAACGAAATATCCAAACAAATAAATTTTACTTTTATCCAGCTCAGCAATCTTCAAAGGAAGTTATTGATAAGTTCAGCATTAATACCTATGTGAGACCTTCAAGTATTTCTCATCATAACTGCATGTGTCGTTTTACAAAATAAATTAGTTGTTGTTTGGTCTTCATTGTGTCTAATCATTAACTCCGATATATAACAATTTGGCGACGAGGTTTGTGGACAATAAAATGGCAAAAGTAGACAAATTAACGGAATTTGTTGAAGGGACAGAGACTTTTGAGAATTATGTAGAGCGAATGGAACAATATTATGCTGCAAATGAAATAAAAGACGAGAAGCAAGTAGCGGTGTTTCTATTTGCAGTTAGACCAGCTACATTTGGTGTTTTGGAGAATTTGTTGCAGCCAGATTTGTCGAAAGACAAGAACGACGCTACACTTGTGCATACATTGCAGGACTATTACACGCCAAAACCTCTTGTGATAAGTGAACGTTTCAAGTTCAACAAACGAAATCAAAAAGAGGGGGAAACGGTAAATAATTATGTTATGGAGTTAAAGAGGCTTGCAAAAAACTGTGACTTTGGAGCTTTCTTGCCAGAAGTTTTGAGAGATCGTTTGGTCCGAGGCAACACATAAAAAGCTTTTGTCGGAAAGCGGGCTAGATTTTGATGGGGCAACTAAAATTGCCCTAGCAATGGAGACAGCGGCGAAGGACGCACATTGTCAAGCATTTTCTAAGAAAGAGAATGTGTTCTACGCAAAGAGCAAAGCATCGAGTGCTGGGCATTCGAAACCGGAACGGGGCTCTAAATCGAAAAACAATGGCTCGGGAAAGAAAACCAGTGGGACTGGCAAAGCGTGTTGCCAGTGTGGTGGGGAACACCAATCTTACAGTTTTGAGCATCGTAAGAGTAAATGATTTAACTGTGATAAAGCTGGTCATCTGGCGAAACCGCACAAAGGAAAACAAAAAGTTAAACACATAGATGTCGAAAGTAGCGAAAATTCAGAGAGTGAAGTGTACACAATTAACTCTAAAAAATGTACATCAGACAAAGGTAAACAGCATTACATTGTTCGCATGAAAATAGGCGACGCGCAGGTTAATTTTGATTTAGATACTGAATGAAAGATCTATGACTATCATTAATGAAGGGACGTACAAAAGTAAACTCAACGACAAATTTCCGTTGAAAGCAACTAAAGTAAAACTTAAAGCATATTCGGGTGATGCGATCCCAGTGCTAGGTAAATGTACCGTATCAGTTCAGTATAAAAAACAGGTCAAGGACGCGCTTCGGATTATCGTTGTGAAAGGTAAAAAGACATGTTTGTTAAGAAGAGACTGGTTAGAAGTTTTCAAGTTGAACTGGGACTCAATATTTTTGCTGTATCTGAATTCAGCAGTACTGACTGTTTGACAAAATTAACCAAATTAAGAGAGGAGTACAGACATCTATTCCGGAAAATTGGTACTCCGGGAGTTCCAATTTAAGGCTATAAGGCTACGATTCTAGTAAAAGAGGATGCAAAGCCAATAATTTTGCAAAGCCAGACTAGTACCATACGCTTTCAAGGAGAACATAGAAAAAGAGCTTCAAAGGCTACAGGATGAAGGAATTCTGTATCCAGTAAAAACAAGTGACCACGCAACACCGATTGTCGTGGTTCCGAAAGAGGACAAATCAATCCGAATCTGCGGAAGTTACGGAGAACAAGTTCATAAGTGAAGAGAGGTGCCCGTTTACAAATACAGATGACTTGTTTGTAACTTTAGCTGGCGGGAAGAAGTTCACAAAACTTAGCACAAACGTACACTCAGTTAGAGCTCCAACCCGATTCTGAAAAATACTTGACTATAAATACAAGTTTATGGTTACTTAGATCTCGGCGCTTGGCGTACGGTGTTAGCTCCAGCCATATTCCAGTCTTTGATGGATCAGATCCTGTCAGGATTACAAAAGTGGTATGTAGAATCGACGACATACTCATAACAGCCCCTGATGACGAGGCACATTTGAGAACACTCCCGGATGTTTCAGCGACTGGATAAGCACAACATAATGTTGCGTGAAGATAAATGTATCTTCATGGCCGAGAAAGTTGTGTACATGGGTCATTTTATAGATGCAGAGGGTCTGCATGTCTGCATGCTGCTGAGGACAAAATAAAAGCTGTGAAAAAGGCTCGATTTTTTCCTGCCAAACCTATCGACCGTGTTGCATCCTCTTCACGAACTTCTTAAGAAAGAAACACACTGGGCGTGGACCCAGGAATGCGAAACTGCTTTTCAAAATAGCAAGACATTGGTTTACAAAAGTGGACGGTTAGTTCATAATGACTTGAATAAACCTCTTAAGCTTGCTTGTGACAGCTTATCATACGGATGCGGAGCGGTGATCAGTCATATTATGCCAGATGGAATAGAAAGACCGTTCAGCTTTTGCATTATGGACACTCACAAGTTCGGAGAAAAATTATTCTAAGCTGGAGAAAGAAGGATTAGGAATAATATTCGGAGTGAAAAAAGTTCCACAAGTACCTTTATGGTTGACAGTTTAATTTTAGAAACTGACTGATTCAGTCACTCACCACAATATTTGGTTCGAGAAAGGGCATTTCTTCATTAGCTGCAGCAAGACTGCAACGTTGGGCATAATTCTAGCTGCGTATCAGTTCGACATTGTGTACCGAAAATCAAAAGATCATGCTAACTGTGATTGTTTTTCCAGATTATCAATCAAAAATACGGAATCTACGGATGAAGAGGAGGACTATGAATTTGTTTCATTTCTCGATGAAATTCCATTGAACAATAAAGATATCGCCCAAGCTACGCGCAAGGATGTTCTTCTGTGCAAAGTGTATGACTACATACAAAATGGATGGCCTAACACGGTGACTGTTAGTGAGTTAAAACCATTTTTCAATAGGAGAAAATAGTAGTTATCCCGGCCAAATATCGCGAAAGGTTTATGGCAGAATTACACGAGGGACACACGGGAATGTGTAGAATGAAAAATTTAGCGAGAAGCTACATGTGATGGCCGAATCTTGATCGAGATATTGAAGAAACTGTCAAGTCTTGTTCGATTTGTCAGTTAACGAGAAATGTAACAGCTGTGGCTCCGCTACATCCCTGGAAATGGGCAAGGAGACCGTGGCAACGGATACATATTGACTATGGCGTGTTCATATTGTTAACGACAGTTACTCCAAGTGGATTGAAGTTTTCCCAATGAGATCAATAAAAAGCTACAGTACAATTGAAAAATTAAGATCGTCATTTGCATCAACAGGTTTACCAGAAGAGGTTGTAGGCGACAATGCGTCGAACTTCAAATCAACAGAATTCAAAGACTTCATGGACAAAAACGGTATTAAACATGTGTTCATTCCGGCTTATCATAGTGCTAGTAACGTACAGGCTGAACGAAGCGTGCAAATTGTCAAAAGGACATTTAAAACACAAGTGTTGGATGTTAAAAACAACAAATTTTAAATTAAACACTTGTTGAATGTGTATATAACGCTAGCAATAGCGGTTTCTTTAATGTCCACGTAGAGAGTTTTATCCATATTAATTTATTCTAAACATCTGAAAGAAAAAAACAAATAAACAGAAAATAATATACACTACCTGAAAAAGAGGAGAAATAATTAGATGTCCATAGGTTTTCCTCAATTATTTGAGTTTTTGCCTTCATGTCAGACAGTTCCCTAAAGGAAACAGGCCTGCCTCCCCCACTTATACACTCCGTCATAGCATCCTGCCAGGTTTGCTGTTTATTACTGCATCGTAAGTCGTTTATACTGGCATAAACTGCTACAATACGAATGCATTAGAGTTAAAATAATGAAAATGGTAACAACGAAGACGTTAAAAAGAGTACGCATACATGTAAGGAGAAAGCCTCCATAGAAAACAGCCACCCCACACAGTGCGAGAGACGAGATAATTGATAATGTTTTTAAAATTGTCAAAAGGTCATTAGCATATTATATTGTAATGTATGTTGAATTCTGCTATAAATAATAAAAGTATTCCAAACCAAATTATCTAGTTATAATAGCTCTTTTTACAATTTACAATCAAGCACAAAAATTTGATTTTGTCATATTTGTCCGAATATTGCAATATTTAAGGCTTTCCACTTCAATTGATATATTGAATTATATTATATGATCGCCGTTAAAGTATAAATTAATCAAAATTTGTCACATTATCAGGTTTAGATCTTCCTGGTACCGTAACACAAACATCAATCAATTTATCGATAATTAAAAATTACTTTTAAAATTAGTAAACTGTTCATGAAATGCAATTTAGACTTACCAGTCAGTATGCTCGCTATTTGTAAACGGAAAATAAAAAGAATTAACATTACAAACATTTAATTAGTTTAACAAGTCTATAAGAAATGTAATTTTCTGAAAAGGAAGTAGCATAAAAATCAACTACGTAAAATGCAGATAAAATTGTGATCATTTTTGAGAAAGCGATAAACTTTAGGTATAATCAGCTACAAAAACTAAACAAACTCTTAAGTTATGCTGATAAGAGGTATAGGCCAATACATTAGCAACGATTCAGAATTGTGCGCGTTGCTGAGTCATCGAAAATTATTAAAAACTTAGTTAATCGTATTTTATATGATGTGTTGGGAAACAATTTTACAGTGTCGATTTCGCCAAAATTAGATATATTACACATACTAACTATCCGTTACAGCAATCAATATATCGTTATTATGTTACATCTGTTAGACTGTTATATACATATAAGAATTAGTAAGGTTTTTAAGCATTTTGAGTAAGGAACAGAATGTATTTTAGTTCTTCACTAACATAAATTAGTCGTTTTAGAGCAAATTGTGAATAACGATACATTGGAACATTTCATGTGTAAAAAATGACAAAATTCATCTACATTTAGCGAACACATGTTAAACAGTTACTGTAATGATCCAAACATCATGTACCGGTTCCTCAACTGAGTAAACTTCTTATTTGTGCGTCTCCATCAAAGCTGAAATACATTAGCGGCATTGATTTTAAACATTCTAAATTGAATGCTATTTTTTTCAGTACATTTCTACTTCTATATTTCTTTTTTGACAAAAGTTTGTAGATTAGGCCAAAGTAAAAATATTATTGCATTAGTCGGATTTAATTGGTTAAAACAAATAATATTGACCATACTGGGGAGCTCTTTTTCTTTGTTGGTACGAAGCTGGTTCGTGCTTAGCGTGCCACTATTTGGGCTTTCTTTATTGTTTTGTTTTGTCTGATTTTGTTTCTGATCCCAAGAGTCGTAAGCAAGGTTGCTAAATATTGTTCGAGGTTGTGACTTTTTCGATAGACTGCTGGTATCCTTGTTTGATTGAAGTGTATAATTCGTCGTATTTTTATCTAAAAAACATCTGTATCTACAATAAGCAAACAACTTTTTAACTAAGATTAAATTCAGTAAACGGTAGCATGTATACATTACAAAACCTCATTTCCGAAGTCAATCATAGTATATCATATTAGGCAAGTAAAAACATTTAAAAGCGAAATACGTATTCATCTACACAGTCACTGAAAAAGAAGATGGTAGGGGAATTTACAATAATTATTTAAATGATGATTTAAGAAAGATGTAAAAAAACAATTTAAGAATCAGTTACAACCAAATATATATTTATTTCTGTTACAATGTTTTAAATCTCATTAGTGTAGTAATGTGTTGATATGTAAATTAGCGCATTTTGTGACTTCATCAATTTATACCTTTGGCTCGTTTCCTGTCAAACAAATTATTATATATTTTTCATTAGTATTCATGTCTACACACAATTAGCATTAACAGGGCAAATACTGTTTTATATTTTTAGAGTGTTTTGATTGTATTGTTTATAATCCCGCTGTGTAGTCAAACATGTCCTGTTGCATTTCCCAACCATTTAGAGAACACTTTTAATTTAGTAAAGAACATAATATTAAATATGTAACACAAATAATAGTTAACATAGGAAGAATCTTTGTACATTTCTACTTTTCGTCCATGACCATTACTGGTTTCCAATACAGTAAATATTAACTTGTAATCAGCTATAGTGAATTACTATAAATACAATCTTCATTTACATTAAAATGCACTAGAGTCAAGTTACCCATGCTCGGCCAGTCCAATGCTCGGCCACTTTTGTTTACATCTGTTATAAATCGAATTATAGTTTGAAATCGAAAATAAATTGTTTGTTTTTTGTTTAACCCAACATGACATTGTAAAAAGAAAGCCAGGTCAGTATCATCAAAGCGCTTGATTGCGGACAGCAGACGATAGCTTTCAAGAAATGAAAGAATGATGCTGGTTTATCTAAAATTCTAAACCAAAACGTATTTCTTAAAAACAAAACAAAACATAATGTTCATTTATTCGGGTGGGAATTGTTGTGGAAAAATGTTACCTTGAATATCCACTTGAACAATTATGAAATGATAACAGTTTTTCTTAAAATGTCATCTAAATCAACACCCCACCCACCAAATAAACACTGGAGTAAAACTAGAACCGCACCACTGGAGTACTAAGATAAAATTGTTAGACTCATAAATTTATTAAAGATCTTTTTTATGTTTAAATTCTCTTATTTAACCGGTTATATGGATAATGTTTGCAACTTCTTTATAATCTTTCATTCAGAAGTGCTGAAATAAGAAAACATCAGCATCAAGGAAGATATGTATAAAGCTACAGAACAAAATAAACATTTAGTGGATGTAAGTTTTCAATAATTCCCATCATTTTAGATATTTAATTATTATTCTAATATTTTATAACTATAAATTTTAAAATTAACTGTTAATTGTCTGGCAAACGACGTGGCCGAGCATTGGACCAAATCTACTGAAATTTAGTTGTGTTGAACCTGTTGAAAACCGCACCGATTTTACCCATTAAATGACGTTATCCAGGAGCTTGCATGTATGATGTAAATTTGTAAATTCATGGTGACTTCATAACAACATTGAACATTTAAGGTCGGTCGGTAAATAAAATAGTTGCAGAGAATAAGTTATGAAACTTGCCGAGTATAGGTAACACGACTCTATGTGAATGTCGCAATAAGTTCAAGATGAATTTCTAACAAACAGTATTGTAAACATTGTCTGTGCGACCATTTATGTTAACAACGTCACCGACGGAATTATACTCATCATCGTCTGTAGCACAGAATTCTTTTACTGTTTACTTTTACTGTTTTCAAACCGGTTGTGAACGTTTGAAATTGTATTGTACGTGTAGACTCCACTCGTTTCTTTTGATTTTCCCTTTTGCATAGCAGTATTATAAATACTGTTGTATGCATCAGATACATTCATCTGATTGTATATATTATCAGGTGCTATTATAGTCTTTCGAACAACGCGAGTTGTATCGTACTCGTCTTGAGAAATTACGGGTGATTGTATTCTACTGTAAAGTTGTTTGTCTTCACCAACTGCGCCTATGATACTTTTTGAAGTATCGTTTTCAGGTAGTCGTACATCTTTAACTTGATCAACGTCTGCATACATGTAATTGTTATCATCCACGTTGTTAACGCAGCTTGTGTCACCAGAATGAATCCTCAAATTCGATTGATTCTGTTCGTTTGCTTTCTTTTCGTGTAAATTAATTTGATCAGTGTCGTTGCATGCGTTATTCAAATTAAAACGTGCTGCTGATGTTATAGCTGATTTTGATCTTGTTGTAGTTGCAGCAAAAATACACTTGTATCTGAAAAAAAGTTAAATAAAAGTAGCAAAACGAATATAAATAAAACAAGCTGCGACATATTTATTAAATAATTAGAGTTAATGATCAAGCGCTACAAAAAAAAAACGAAATCATACATCGTGTCAATACCCTGAATAATCAAGCATAACTTACTGATGATTTTACTTTTCATTCTTTAATAGTGAACACGTAACAATGTATGGAATTTAAATGTTGTCTTTTTTACCCGAAATACCAGTACTTCTTTTAAAAACAAATGTACAATGCTAGGATATTTATTAAAAATGGACTGCAGAACAAATGACCTCGTCTAGGAACATGAACACGTCATTTTAAAAGTAATGTAAGCTGGTCAGTTGTCTTAATTGTAATATACAATATATGAGAAAAAACAATGTTGATTATTTCAAAATCGGATATTATATGGCTAGAATATATTTTATACAAACTCTAACTAATAACCGTTAAAATGGCAACACAAATATTTAACTGCATGTACCGTTACACGTCATGTATTTGGAATATATGTGTAAGAAGACCCTGGCTGAGCAAGTGTACGTCAGCCTTGATGTTGACTTTGAAAACTATGAGAAAATCTATGTTCAGAAATTAAGCCAGGAAATCTTGAAAAATATTTCTTCGGTGATACATGTATTTCAAGAATTTCTAGTTTTTTTATTATCTAAAATAAATAACACAACAAACTCTTAACCTTCTTTGAATATAAATTAACAGACCAATAGCACCACCAAACACAACGCATATGCCGACAACGATTCCAACCAACAGGCCAATATCTATATTTAAATAAAGAAAAAAAATGTTATGCAGTGTTCTTTATGACTCATAATGATTCGCAGTTCAATAATTAATATAAGTATGAATATATTCATTAGTGTCTTAAATGCGAAACATGTTACTTTTTATTAAATGCGCACGTAACTTGAAATCCGTGCAACGATATTACATAAAGTTGTTTTAATCTACTTAAAACACTCATTATTTATACGAAACATGTTACTTTTTTATTTAATGCGCACGTAACTAGTAATCCGTGCAAATATATTAGTTGTTTTAATCTACTAAATACACACATATAAGATATGTCAGTATTTAACAATACATTTTCTTTAAGACATTAAACAAAGTTAAGGTTCCGTGCTAATTAACAATAAAAATTAATTAAAAAGAATAAATAAACTCAAATCAGTTACCCGTTTCACTCTTGGTCTCTGTTTTATTAACATGTGCGTTTGAATTGTAGCCATCTTGTTTTGTTGCTGCTGTGCTAGCATGTTCGTTTGTGAGCATAATGCGAGCACTAACTGCAGTAGCATTCATTGAATGTTTGGGGGTTGTTGACAAAGTGTTCGCTTAATAAAAAATATGATAAGATCATATTATGAAGCAATGTGTAAGAGAAACAGAAACTATTATACAAATGGTTCATTTCTAATAATCTATGGTTCCACATATAGTCTCGTTTAAAATAGCTTGACACTAAATCTTAACAATGCATATACACACCCTGGTGCCGGCTCTCCCAAGTACAGGTGGCACTCCCACATACAGCTCAGGTAAAGAATTGCATTGGAGAGGTGGTGTAAGTATTTCTTTTATATCTCCGGAAGTTCAAAACCCTATAAAATGAAACATATCAGCGCACTGGTAAATAAATAATGACTATGTTCTGCAAGTGCCACAACATTTCATTTTGAAATAAACAAACTACGGCGAGTTAAACGCGAAAGTTTGACTGAAAAATGTCAAATGTCAAAATAAAACTCAAAATTCTCAGTAAATACCGCAAATCTATTTATTTCGAATACAGTATCGTGTAGTCCTGTCTTCCTACAACAACCAGTTCAAAATCCAAGCCTTGATCTGTTTGATTTAATGAATGACTCGTTTTTAAAGACGGTCAGTGGTTTCAAAACGGCACTCCCATCGCACAGGTGTCGAAATGTTTGTCACTCACAAAGTACAGCTACCGAAACGGCTTAAAAATGTGAAGAGATCGTCAGTAATCTAGTTTTAGTATATGTTGGAGGTCAAAATACTCAAAACAAATCTAAATAATTACTATGTGTCAGTGTATTTTGACCTCCAACATATACTTAAACTAAATTACTGACGATCTCTTCACATCGGTAGCTGTACTTGGTGAGTGCCAAACATTCGACACCTGTGCGACAGGAGTGCCGTTTTGAAACAACTGACCATCTTTAAAAACGAGTCATTCATTAAATAAAACGGATCAAGGCTTGGAATTTGAACTGATTGTTGTAGGAAGACAGGACTATACGATACTGTACCCTAAATAAATAGATTTGCAGTATTTACTGAGTAATTTACGTTTTATTTTGACATTTGACATTTTTCAGTCAAACTTTCGCGTTTAACTCGCCGTAGTTTGTTTATTTCAAAATGAAATGTTGTGGCACTTGCAGAACATAGTCATTATTTATTTACCAGGGCGCTTATATGTTTCATTTTTTCGAGGGTTTTGAATTTGTGGAGATACAAACGAAATACTTACACTACCTCTCGTATAAAATTCTCTACCGTTAGCTGTATGTGGGAGTGCCACCTGTACTTGGGAGAGCCGGTACCAAGGTGTGATATTATATCAGGTAAGTTAATGTTATCATTTGCTATACAAATGTTGGTCATAATTTATGACATTTATTAACATTTGCCCGATTTGTAAGTAGTTGAGATTATTAAGTAAAACATTAATATACCTGTAAAGCACGAGTCGTCAAAGTTTGCTGAACTAAGGCTTCTTTCCTCTGGAATGAAAGGGGTATTTTTGCAATCGTTCTGCTTAAATTATTGCAATACTAAATAGAAATTCACAAAAACAAAAGGTCAATAGAATGTGATAATTAACCGGTTTACTTAATTTCTGTGTCAGTCAATTGTTGTTCTCATAGTGAATTCAATACAACACATTAACACAATTGAACAGCGGTCAATTAAAAAAGGATGTTTAGTTAATCCTTTGATTAAACGAAGATATATTTATTATAATACAGCTGTTGTTGATTGAAACGGTTTTATTTTTTTCTTACTAAATAGGTTCTTGCACAGAAATGAAATCCGTGTTTTTTTATAATTGCTTCAGGTATAGATTTAATGCTAAATATTGTGAAACGTTTAAACCACAAAATACAGACTGTCATTTCACATTGACGTCAGAACTTGGATCAATCTTTCTAATAAAAATTGTGTTTGTGTTTGATGGCTTTAGAAGTTCAATATAAATTTAAATTGAACTTCTAAAGCCATCAAACACAAACACAATTTAATATTACAGACATATTGTGGGGAGTAATGCTAGTGCAGAACTATATTCCGAATGAAACCCAACATACAATTAGGATGGGTGTTTTGAAATTTAATTTGTTCTACGTTAACATAAATTTATTTAGTTTATAAACAAATAATGGAAGGAATGTGCTTCCGGCATAAGATAGTTTGATAAATACAATGTAACATGTAACACATGTACATGTAACATTTTTATTGTATTATGAAATAAACATCTTCAACCATCTGCAAAACGTTCGTTCTAAAATCAGCTACTCAGATTTTATAGTCTAAGGGTTGTTAGTATAGTAGAAAATCATGAAAAACTGAAAGATTACGTACTTGGAATGCACAGAGAAGTACGACTCGAGTTGCAATCTCTAAAGTGACGACCGGCATCTACACTATATGCACCACACAGATAACCACTGCCTTGGCTCGGAATAGCTTCAGATCATACAACATGGTAAATTTAATTGCGTATACAAACATAAAAGCAATACAATTTGCAGACACATACTAAGTTTGAAACTAAAATATCTAGTATATATTTCACGACAATCTATATAAATAAAAAAGGATTCGGATACTTTGTAATGAAATATAAAGCAAAGTGTTACATTCCATGCGTATTAGAATTTTACTTACATTACAATTTGAGTTTTAAACTACTTACTTTGGAATGATTGTGCTCTACTGATAACTCCTTTAATTGTTTCGTTTCCAGACCAGTAGTATCCCGGAACGAAATAATCTGGGACCGTTTTAAATCCGAAGCCAACAGCCAATATTTTATCCCATGTATTGTTAAAAACTGCTATATCTAAATAAACATAAAAGATCTGAATAATACAGAGTTTTGGTGATGCTTTTGATACATAAAAAGGTAATAGGTAAACAGATGAAGCCCTCGGACTTAATTGCAGTTCAGCAGTGTAAAGTTTAAGTCGTAGTTAACATGGTGTATCTAAATGCATTCATTGACAAGTAATTGAATTAAATCCTGGTTATATTCGTTGTAAAAGTCTAACGCAACCCTTTATTTTAAATAGCTTGCATAACAAAACTTAACAAAATCGTTTCATTTTATACCAGTTCTATCTTTAAAAAAAGTAATATATGCATGTCAGGAATCGCCACACTCACAAAACACAGCCTCCCCACGCAGCGAAAAAGAAGAGAGGAAGAAAGAGAGAGAGAGAGCTTATTTTTTATAAGTATGTCAATTCAAACAGGACGCTTCAAACCATTAACGAAGAACAGAACCTTTGGGGATACCGCCTTGGAACTCAAAAGATTTCTATACTTAAAACACACATAAATTTGATCCGGCGTTCGCAGACCGAACCGGTCCAAATCGTCAGCATGTTTATGTTAAAACTGAGTTTTCACGAGCGGAAACTTTTCATCAAAATTGCAATTTTGCCATAATATGCCAATATACACTCTCATCTACCGTATTCTTCATGTTTTCTCTTACCCATGAAAAAAAAAACAAGCAAATGATGTCGACCTGTTTATACCTATGCGACAATTTAATCTAGTCATTATACCTCTATAAAGCTTGTGTGCTGGTGTTTGTGCATTGTTTAAAATTCATAGAAGTCATTCACGACACATTAAAAAAGAGCTCGATACTAATCAACAATTTTAAGTTTGGGAAAGAACAAAAGTAGTGTTTGATAAGTCTATGGATAACTAAGAAAGAACTATTTACAATAAAAAAAACTTAGGCCTTATTTTGTCCCCCAAATCGTCATAATACTGTAATGATTGAATTACCGATATTATTTAATTGTTTTATTATTAGAATTTCTTTAGAAGGAGTGTAACGTTTCTAGTATCCAATGTGAGGTATACTTATCAGAAAAAAATCAAAGGCCCAAAATGCAGCACTTCAGCAAAGCAAAGCCCACAGGCAGATAACAGCGATTCCGCAGAGCCAAGCCATAGAAAATACGCGATCGATTTAATTAAAGGTATATAAAAATATGGAACCACAAATAATTACATTCTGGTAATGAACAAATGTGTTCACGTTCTTTTTGTTTTTAGCCTAAAATTATTAATTAACGCGAATCATATTCTAGACTTTTAATCAATTTAAATTTTATGAAAGTTATTATTTAAACATTCTTTTGATGACTTATCCCTAAGCATTATACTTACTTGTTCCATTCCAGCAGTAATATAATTTGAATTCTGAACAATCACAAAGTAGTTGTTCATGTTTATCAAAGAAAGTTTCCTTGTCGACACGAATAAAACTGCAAAGAGTTGTATCAGTTTTGAGCTGGTAAAAATCACGTTGAACTGAAAAGAAACAAATGACACAACATTGTTTGTAGTATCAACATAAATATGTGTAAAACTTCAATAACGTTTTTCGGCGTTAGCTGTCTAAGGTCACTTTTGACCTAGTTTTTCGACCAATGAAATGTTGTAAATAATACCCGTATTCTCTTATTATGCAGAGGGAAAATGAAATAAACTATTTCGATTGGTAGCTATTTACACCAGAGAGGCATCTAGCAGGGTGGAGAGGTATCTAGTGGGATTTTTATTATTATGCAGCGGAAAAATCAAATAGATTAATTCGATTGGTTGTTAGTGGGTGTTGTATTGGAGGAAAAACATATTTACGATTTAAGTAACCAGTTAAGTCAATATTGATGGCTTAAATACAATATTATATGGAATATTCTTGGGTGTCAGGTAAACACTTGCATACAATACACAGTGTAAAACGAAAGAGAAGTGTAGATATTCCTAGTTCTTACTGGTTCCTTTCTAGTTTCTTTGATACTGATTGTTAATTTCAAGTACGAAATACAAGTTAACTGTAGTGTAGTGGCTAACATTCTCGCCTCTCAAGCGGAGGCCCCGGGTTCAATACTCAGGACGGACACTTTTTTTAAAGTTAATATACTTAAAAGTTGGTAGATTTCGCTCTATTATTATTTAGGCTGTTATTATTTATATTTATTAAATTTCAAGGACATTTATTCATCTTGAATTCTCACTCTACACGAGGTATTTTATTGAAACTGAATATTTTGCTTCAGTATCTTTAATCGACTTGTTATCACTGTATGAAATTGTTGCAACAGCTTCAACATTTTTTTTGAAAGACACTTTCAATAAATTTATGAGTTGTCATGATTCGGTCGCTTAATCTCTAAGTCATACTAAGAAGGCAGGGAGGGTTCGTCGACAGCTATCACAAATAAAATAAAATAACTAAACTGTGTCTGCTTTGCCTCTCTGTATTTCTTTCTTTCTTATATACATGTATATATAAATCTTTTCCATCAACGCCGTTTATCTTTTTTAAAGATATTTCTTGTTCAGATTAATCTAGACCCAAAACGGAAAATTCAAGTTGGTCTGATTAGTCGAAACGAATTTTGCACTATAAATCTGAAATCGATATCGTTTTTCTATGTTTAACCATTTTAACATGTGTACATTATAATTATTTATTTTGATTGTCTTATAACGAGGTATTACAAATTTTTAATATAAACATAAGTTTAACTTTTTTTGTCATAATTAGTATAGAAAAGGGGCTTCTATTTTAAAAGTTTAAAATATGTTAACCTTAAGACACTTTTATTATTACTTGAATTATATTTGAGTGTTTACATTGATACGTTAAAATTAATTTTAATTAACATTTGAGTAAAGTCTGCTGTTCACTTGTCCTGTCTTAGTAATAAACAACTTTTTCGGAGCCCTCTTATCACCAATTAACTATATGCCCAGCAAGATACGTAGTTGGAAAATAAGCTAAGTTATAACTTTAACTTTTTTGATCATTTATGGCAACTCCATTTGTATTAGTTTTGATTGTAATTCGACAATTTCAATAGCTGATTAAATTTGCAAAAATGAAAGCGTAGCTACAGTTTATGTCATTGCGTCATCAGTATTATGTGGAGTTGTCTCTATTTACGGTTTTATATTGTTTAACTTTTTCCTGTTAAAATGTGATAGAAATTATTAAAAAGAAAACGTCAAAGACGAACGCATCCAATTTTCTAATTGTCTTTTTCGCTATTCTATATGCTTTTATTTTCACCGGTTAAGTTTAAACTTTATCATACCATATTGAAAATAATCAGATGTCCATACGAAGTCATTTGTTTCAATATGAAGCGATTCAATGTTCTGACCAGTCAATCCATCAAAATTCATCGGTACTCCATTCGCTTTAATACAAAATTCCATCGCTTGTTGCCATGAACGCTCGATAGTGCTGCATAAGATTTCTGAAATTTAAGAAGTTAGTTTAAAGGACGTTATATTGTTTTCACTATGACCTTCCTTCTTACAAGTAAGCAATATGGTTAGGTAGCAATATTGGAAGGTTATTTTGTGCATATTTTAGCCGTAAAAGATATCCCGCTTTTGGTCCTTATAACGGTTTGACTCTAACTAATATAAGTGCTCGACCAGGAGATAATATTATTATCATTCTTTATTATCGTTTTTCATACCATGTCAGACTACTGTACAAAATATCGATTGTCAACATATAAGCAATGCACATTCGTTTTTCTAAAATCGATGAATTCCTTATTTGGATGCAACACAATATAGAATCAATATAGATTTTTTACTATATGAACTTATCTCCGAGATTCAAATAGATCTACTAACATATAAAATAAATTCTCATTTAATTTATAAATTAAAAAAGGAAAAAAAACTTACCAGAAAACACAGTAGTAAATAACCATGTAAAAATGAACACCGCGAGCGTATGTTTTGACATTTCGTTTTTTAGTGTTAGGTGAAAGTAGGAAGTATCAATTTTTATTTACAATGTTTATATTATACGAAGACACTTAATGTTATCTCAATGTTATCTTACATTAGATTATAGGATAGTTATTCATGTAAACACACCAGAGATACTGGGGCCACTTCATTCGTATATGACTAAATTCTATATATGCATCATGGTCTATAAAATTTATTTTAATCTGCAACGAATGCATTTTAATTGTGTCAACTGAAAGCATGATGATTATATAAGAATCCTTATACACATTTTGATATTAAAGTAAGCCCACTTGAAACACCGAGTCTCGGTATAAAAATAATTTCAACAGTTTTTACTTTAATGAGATATTTTGTTTGATTTTTCGTTAATTTTCATGTAGACGCGCTTTAATAATACATTAATATCATTTGTCATGTCCTTCTACTTCTACATTAATGTTATGTTTCGTTCACATTGTCGAATATACTTCGTTCATATTTGCGATGATATGGAGTTTCAATACTGTTATTGATTTCAGTACCCCGCTGAAGTTTTATTAAGGGCTTATCACACTCCTCCCCATCACGTTCTGTAATCATCGATAAAAAGAAAATTATCAAAATCTCAATAACGGCAAAATGCTGTTCAATGAACTTTTGCACAAATGAGTTTTACTAACGTATCTTTATTTTGCACATGGTAAGACACGTTAGAGCAATAAGGAAAATAGCTAGATCTAAAAGTTTCCTGAACACTTCTATTATACATAAATTCACAAAAACTAAGAAACAAAAAACATCATTTTAAATGCCCACATGAGTAATATGATACTGACAACACTGCCTTGTGTCCTCGTGACTTACATATGTAAACTTTATGAGATATTAGTAAACGTATGTTTGACCTTCAATTTCCTGGTCGCTTCCTGGTCGCGTAAACGGATGACAATTATTGATTTCTCTTTTAGTATTTGTAAGTTCTTCACAAAGTACACAACATTTTCTTGTCAGTATCATTACACTCACGTAGGAATTTAAAATTATGTTTTGTATTGCTTAGTTTTTGTGAATTTATGTAAATAGAATTTGAAGTAATTTTTAGGTCTAACCTTTTTTCTTTACTTTTCTAACGTGCCTTGCTGTATGCAAAATAAGGATACCTTTATTTAGTAATATTCATTTGTGCAAAGTTTCATTGAACGGCATTTTGCCGTTATTGAGATTTTGATAATTTTTCTTTTTATCGATGAACGTGCGCGGGAGGAGTGTTCTAAATACCGTTTTATGACAAAATCCGGGTTAACAGGAAACGGCATACAATGGCAAACGAATATCAACATTACGTTGCAATATAATCTCCGACAGTACAAAGATCTGAAATATAGCTTTTGTCCTATAAAACAATTCGCCGTAGAGCTGATAGAAATAGCCTTCGTGCAAAGGAGACGGCTAAACATGGTAAAATAAGCATGGAGAAAAAGCAACGCACAGAAAACACAAAAAGGCAATAAAAACGGATAAAAAAACAACATGGGTTTACAGTCAAACCTGTCTTTAGCAGCCACCCAAGGGAGTGACAAAAAGTGGCTGCTCTATACAGGTGGCTGTTATAGACAGGTTAAAATGATTACAAAATGTCAGTTTAGGACATATCAAACTGGATGTTTAAGACAGGTGATTGCTATTCGCAGGTGGCTGCTAAGGCAGGTTTCACTGTATATAATAAACAATTTTCAAATTAATCGCCACCGACAACGAAAAACACTGAACGGATGAATCAAGCCTTGAAACGGTCAGTGACAAAAAAAAATTGTCTCTTTGGGGCTTAAACCAGGCTCTGTAATTCTGTAGGTAACTTCACAAACCTTACACGTGCTCCAGATTGAAGTTGTTACTACTTTTCGAGATCGTTTACTTGACAGTTAACAAGCTAGGGCTACCGATGTAAGCAATTAATTTGTACGGTTTGCACATTACCAGACCCACAGATGTCTATCCCCACTTTGACGGTTATTGTCCACAATGCACTTATACAATTCAGACAAAGTCATTTGAAAGACTGAACATTACAGCTGAATTCAATGACCTTAACCTAGGTTTTGCTAGTGTTTTCATGATTTATCAAAAACGTGACATTTAAGTGAGTTATTTACATTATGAAATGTGCACTACTGATATGAAAGAGTACTTTATTGGTTCTGATCAAGTATTTAATAATATTCATTACAGAAATGTTTACGAGAAAACACATATGTAACTAAACACGTAAATATAAACACCATGAGTGTATATTTAGATATTTTGTTTACGCTGATAAATGAGTAGGAAGTAACATCAAGTGTTTATTTGGAGACACTTGAATAATCGAAAGCAAATATTTGAATATCTTAAAGTAAAATGTTAGTTTATTGTTAAATCTAAGATAAATGACCACTATCACAACTGCAATCACATACATTTATTTATTAAATCGTAGTTCATAGGCAATTCGTGTCTTAAATGCTACTTTCAAAAATAAGTAACTTTTGTAAGAAAAAACAAACATTTCGATATTTGTGTAATACCGCCCTTAAAGAACTTAAATAAATGAAGAAAAATAACCACGACGGGTTAAATTTAAAAAATCAGACAGTTGGTAACTTAACGAATGGAGGTTGAGACAATACTTGAATTGGTTAAATGATACTGAAAGCTAGATGTTTAGTCAGTAGAACAGAAGTCGGTAGTTAATGTCACTACCAAAAAATGTTTCACCTTTCTTTAACTGTTTAAAGCATTGAAAGAAACAGAAAACACTCTCTTGGAAATGCTATTTGATAGGATAGTCAGTACTGTTATCAGTAAAATAACCCGTTACTGGTCAAGGTCGTGCAGAGATGACAACGTATATCAGGGCAAGGCGCTGTCACCGTGACGGTGCGGGTTCGCTCCTAGGATATAGGCAATATCATAATAATAATTATGAAATTCACAGTAGAGCTATTTGGGCATTGTGGCGGCCATAAAAAGTCTCCCCGTACATGTAGTCAGTACATTTATCAGTAAATGTTACCAATGTCGTGCAATGATGACAACGTATATCAGGGCTATCCGATCAGCATAATTAGCACAATTGGTTGCGTCGTCAGAATTGCAGGGCTAAGCGCTGTAGCTGTGACAGTGCGGGTTCGCTTCCAGGTAGAGGCAATATCATATGAAATTGACAGTAGCGTTATGTGTGCAGTGTGGCGGCCGTAAAAAGTCTCCCCTTACATATACTCAGTACTGTTATCAGTAAAAATAACCCGTTACCGATCTCGTGCAGTGATGACAACGTATCTCAGGGCTATCCGATCAACCTTTTTGGGGGCTGTACCGGTTAGCTCAGTTGGTTGCCTCGTCGGAATTGCAGGGTTAGGCGCTGTCGCCGTGACAGTGCGCGTTCGCTCCCAGGTCGAGGCATTATAATTTTATATATAATATATTTTAAACACTTATTAATCCTCTACCGGTTTACAGGGTGGGGACTATAGAATTGAGACCATCAGTTTACCTTTTCTTGTAAAATAAATCTGGCATTTTATTCCAAGGGTTTGTTCGATGTTGCTGATCATTTTTTTGCGCATGGGTCGAGTTGAAAATGCCGTTTTAAATTAAACTTTTATAAGTTTAATCCCCGCCGAAGTATGATATTTAATAGTCTATAACTGCCCAAGACTTTACTAATATTTAACGACAACCGCCAGAATTCGGAATTTCCAAGATTCCCCCTTCTAACACACCGCACACCAAAATTCCTTCTGAGAAATACCTGTACAATAGAAAGCTTGTGAGATGATGTTTCTAACCAGGAAAGTCGTGTCCCTGATAAAGAAGCTGAGTACCGGTTCTTTAATTTTTATCTAAAACGGTCACATTTTTGTCTATTTCTTTATTAGATAGACATATATTAAACAATTTAAATGTCACTAATTGGCAAAAAAGTCTATTCCTCCAAGTGTGGTTAAAACATTTTAATTATCGACTCGGGAAAAGGTTTGAGGTGAGTTATCGTACAATATGCATTCAATGCAGTTAAAGCTTAGATACCGATCTGATAGTTATTGCCATAACATTATTCTATCGATAAACTAAGAAAGAAAAATACGATTTACTTAACAATTAAAGCACTTTCCTTCTTATAAATTCGTTTTAAAGAATCGAATTGTAAAATTTTCTCCCGTGAAATAAAAACTGTTCTTAAGGTCAGTAAAAAGTATTGAACTGATTACTAATAATACAGGAAAAAAAATCGGTAAACACTGAACAAACATTGAATAATTGATCCAAGGCGAAGTAATATTTTTTTTTTATTTTTTGATATATGAAAGCAATGAAACTAGCATAAATAGTAAAAACCAACTATAGCTTTGGGCGGGTGTATGGCAGTTTTTGCCACAAAATGTCTTACCTTGCGCAAACGCCAGCCTTAAATATATACTATTATTATCTAAAGCTAATTTACACTGTCATGTAACAGCTGCCCTGTACCAAATAGTGGGTACCCTGTGGCAGTCCGCAAGATGGCGACCAGTTAAGCGACGAAAATGTATGTGCTATTTTGTTTCCAATTTGTATACACATTGTAAATTATAGACTTGTATACTTGGATCATATCATGAAAAGGATTGTTGATTGATTAAACGATTGCCTGCTTTATTGCCGGTGTGTCGGTTTTACCCTGTAATTGATAAAAATAAATGACCTTATTGGCTATTTCAAAATTGAAGCGAGAGCGACGAATGATTTCGGCTTTTTATTCTATGACACCTTCGTTGTTCTCGTAATATGTGATATCCCGTTGACGCGCCTCTAATTGCCTATCTTGTGGTATAACTATTAAACTGAACAATTATTTTGTCTTTTAGAAAATGCGATTCAAACAAATTGTTGTTGGTACCCTGTACCGCCCCTGGGATTATAAGAGGGTACCGTGTATGGTCGTTGGATTAGTGTCGAAAAAGGTACCCTGTATGGTCTATTTTTCCATAAAAACAGCTACCCTGTAGAACTCATTTCTTCTTCATGTATGACCAATTAGTATGTGGCATATTGTATAAATGTTATATTTACCACTGGCTGTTCCTATATGCAGCCGGCAACACTGAACTTGTGTTTTTGTTCATTGTGCCATGTTATCGTTACAAATATAATCTCAAGTTCTCTCTTCCTCTCTATTATTACACTATTATAAACTTTGTGTGTGGGTAGGTTTTTTGAAGACTACTTGGGACTGCTACCAAGATGTGATCAAGGTGAATGACTACTGGTGGGCGGTATTAGCGGTATATTGCGATTCGAGTCCTTGGCGATACGATGTATCGATAAGGTCTCCTACTACATGTACCAGTATGATCGGAAAAATTCGAAAAAAGTCCATAAATAGTAGCCAAATTATTAAACTTGTTGAACGTTACTTAATTATATTCGTAAATTTGTCTGTTTTCTTGCTGTACATACGTTTAAATGTCGATAATTATAACAGCGAATGTACCAGATCCCGGAATAGTACGGCAATACCGGCAATAACTTTCTTCCAAATTTACCATTGCATCGCAACTGGGAGACATGCCGGGCGAATCGTAAAGATTCAGAAGGAAAAGCTCCAGTTTGGAAGCATTTTGGTCCTATAATGTCCAAATCCTCTCAGACTGTTTAAGAATATAGAAAAATGTAGCTGGTTGTCTTACTTGTAAAATTTCGGTCAAGTGGTCGGGTGGAACTACACATTTAACAACTCATTTGCGAAGACTCATCCAATGTTGTTGTCTGCAAATAAAAAGGTTGAATGCTGACCCTCTGTGGAGAAAACTGTTTCTCTTGAACGTAAGCGGAAAGTTCAGCAAACTTTGGTCATGCTAGGGATTTGTATCTCGGCGTAAAGCGTACCACAATATATCGAGGTACGGGCCTGTCGTATCATGATACGTACCGCGGTATATTTTGCGATCTTACACATGCATTCGAAGTTAACCATCGGTTAATGAGAACAGTTATCAAAGTTATCTTCGAAACAAATTGGGGTTCAAAATGACTAGATTTAAATAGCCTTAACATAGCATGACCCAAAGATTGCTGAACTTTCCGCTTAAGTTCAAGAGAAACAGTTTTCTCCAGGAGACCCTATCCATACAGCGTATCGCCAAGGACTCGAACCGCAATTTACCGGTAATACCGCCCACCAGTAGTCATTCACCTTGATCACATCTGGGTAGCAGTCCCAAGTAGTCTTCAAAAAACCTACCCACACACAAAAGTTTGGCGTAGGCCAAAGCAAACTCAAGTTATTGAGTGGACATCCGCCCGCCCACCGAATCAAGATTATGATAAAAGGTTTTCGTTGAACACCTGTTTCAACGGTCTATAATAGTGTAATAATAGAGAGGAAGAGAGAACTTGAGTTTAAAAGAATATATTTGTAACAATAACATGGCACAATGGACAAAAACATAACTTCAGTGTTGCCGGCTGCATATATGAACGGCCAGTGGTAAAAAGAACACTTATCGATATACAATATACCACATACAAATTTGTCATACAAAGATGAAGAAATGAGTTCTACAGGGTAGCTGTGTTTATGGAAAAGTAGACCATACATGGTACCTTTTTCGACACTAATCCAACGGCTATACAAGGTACCCTCTTAAAATATGAGGGGCGGTACAGGGTACCAAAAACAATTTGTTTCATTCGCATTTTCTTAAAAACAAAATAATTGTTCAGTTTAATAGTTATACCACAAGATAGGCAATTAGAGGCGCTTCAAAGGGATATCACATTTTACGAGAACAACGAAGTTGTCATAGAATAAAAAGCCGAAATCATTCGTCGCTCTCGCTTCAATTTTGAAATAGCCAATAAGGTCATTTATTTTTATCAATTACAGGGTCAAACAGACACACGGGCAATAAAACAAGCAATCATTTAATCAATCAACAATCTTTTTCATTATATGATCCAACTATACAAGTCTTTACCTTACACTATGCATACAAATTGGAAACAAAATAGCATAAACCTTT
This sequence comes from Corbicula japonica, assembly GCA_038501625.1. NCBI lineage: Eukaryota > Metazoa > Mollusca > Bivalvia > Venerida > Cyrenidae > Corbicula > Corbicula japonica. Next base: position 175,816 of record JAZAYU010000341.1, on the reverse strand, counting down.
TTGTCGCTTAACTGGTCGCCTTCTTGCAGACTGCCACAGGGTACCCACTATTTGGTACAGGGCAGCTGTTACACGACAGTGATTTTATATCATATGATTCATGTGTCATATAATGGCAAACGTATTACAACTTTTGTTAGACATTTTTATCATTTGGATGACAAACATTAAACACTTAAATTTGTGTGTTTTATTTCATTATTTTTTTTTCAAAAATCAATAAATACATATGACTGGCAACACTTCTTGATTAATATGGTAAATGGCACATATTTTCTTCAGTCCAGTACAACTAAGAATAGACAGGCAGGCACTATTATAATATTCTTCTTAAACATTCTTGTTAAATTTGCTTCTAATTAAAGCAATTAGCTTCATAAAAATATATACGACATTAAACAAAAAATAACTGTAAAAAAACAATTTACTTAAGCATGAAAACTACAATATATCGTAAGCATATACTTTGTATTGCTGTTGAATGTTAGGGGACTTTAAACATACTGATTTTTTTCATTACACACTATGTTTGATTTTAACTTATTACAATACATAGACTAGAAAATCTGGTGTATACATATATTTTATTATTAGTTTTCTTATGAAATCGATGTTTAAATATAAAATCTTTAGATCGAGCATTAGTTTTAAATTAGTGTTTTAAGAAACTGCATTCCGTATGTAGTTTTTTTTTAAAAAAAGATTAAAACTTATTAAAGCTAATTATACACATTGTCAGTACATTGTTGGCTATTTTGGTTATAAAACGCTTTACCGACAGAATCATAGTTTTCGTTTTCCGAAAACGTTGTTCCAAATTTCCCGTATTTGGTGTTGCATGACAATTTGTTGTAAACGTCGTCTGTTTCAAATGATTTTCCTTTAGGCAGAGTACTGTCATATACATCACTGCTTTTGTTTACAGGTTCAGTCTTGTAATACAGGTTCTCTGTTTTGTTAACTCCTTTTCGTGGCGCTATGGTTGTATCATATTCATCCAGTGACATCTCTTTCTCCCCGACGTTACTTTCTGTTTCTTCGGCGAAGCTGTAGGAGGATGATTTAGTCGTCTGTTGGTCGTTTAAATCCGTAACTTGCGTCGAGTTCGTCTGGTTGTAATACGGCTCTTCGTCCTCTACGGTACGATGCTGATTAACGCTCGACATGCCATTATTAGAAATTTCTGTATTATTTCGTTTTGATTGTTTTGTATGATTTTGTTTCTGATTGTCATTCCATGAGTCGTAAGCAAGGTTGTTAAATAATGTATGAGCTTTTGTCTTTTTGGGCATATTGCTGGTACCGTTGTTTGTTTTCGGCATGGAATTCGACGTTGTATTTTTATCAAAAAGGCATCTGTATCTGCAATAAGAAAACAACTTTTGATGAGATAATACTTATTTAAACTGGCTGTTGCGAGTTTAAATGAAATGAAAAAATGCCATTTTATATAATACATATGGAATAATAAATAACAACATCCCCGCTTATCAGAAAAGAATTTCCTATCAAATCTAACAAACTCGACGTATATATATCTACTCTTATCACGTAAAATCTGGTTTAGAAATAAACTATTATCTATTCTACCATATTTAATGAACATTTTTACAATCATAATTATTAAGAAACAAACCAATTGGTCAATACCTTCTCTGAATGTAAAGGAACAGAACAACACCTCCAGCCAACGCCAACAAAGACACACCAACGACGATTCCAGCTATTGTTCCTGCTTCTGAAAAAAAAAATATTTAAGGATTGAATCGATAGTTGATGGTTTCCATTTGGGTATGGAAAACAGTTGGGTTGTGTAAAGTGTGTGAATCCCGAAGGGCTTCACGCGTACTTTAAACATTCCAACTGTTTTTCATACCCAAACGGAAACCATCAAATATTGATTCATCCCTTATATTTACACTCATAAATAATTTCATGATAACAGAAATAACTAGAAGAATTCGTGATATAACGGCTTTTTCAAATGGCTGTTGGAACAGCAACGTTGACGATAAAGTGAATGACGGCACGCTTTTTCGCAGCAACTCGTGGCAAAACGTGCGTGCACGACGACGTCACACGTCAAAACATCGTGCAACGTCCAATAAATTGTGGACGGCTCTGCAGTAGCCACGCCTTTTAAAGCAATACGTCACACTGTTCACCATCAAAAATTATTATTCGTTAGATGATAAGACTTCATCGTAGAGGATGAAGTTGAAGTGTAAATATTCAAGTAGTTTTTTTTAATTTTAAATATTTACATTTCAACTTCATCCTCTACGATGAAGTCTTATTCATCTAACGAATCATAATATCTCATGGTAAACAGTGTGACGTATTACTTTAAAAGGCGTGGCTACAGACGAGCTGTTTACAATTTATTGGACATAGCACGATGTTTTGACGTGTGACTTTACTTCGCCGTGCACGCACGTTTTGCCACGAGTTGCTGCAAAAAAAAAAAAAACGTGCCGTCATTCACTTTGTCGTCAACGTAGCTATTCCAACAGTCATTCGAAGCCGTAATATCACGAATTCTTCCAGTTATTTCTGTATTCCTGAGATTATTTAGAGTGTGAATATAAGGGATGAATCGATATTTGATAGTTTCCATTTTGGTATGAAAAACAGTTGGATTGTTTAAAGTATGCGTGAAGCCCTTCGGGCTTCATACACTTTAAACAACCCAACTGTTTTCCATACCCAAATGGAAACCATCAACTATCGATTCAATCCTTAATGAGGGATGTGTGAGGGTAGTCTAATTGTGAGCGCATAAATCTGAAAAAAACCACTTCAAACGGCTTATAAGTTTCTTGTTTTGAAAAGTAAGAAAGGTCTTTTAATATGCAAATGTTCTGTGTGCAATATACAGTTGTTTTATAAACAACGTTTATTTGCAGAAAAATGAGTGAAAAATACATTTTTATCATTCCATGTTGATTTGAAATACTCATATTTCATCACCTCTTTTTTTTCTTAATTCCTAACTTCTAGTAATTTAAAAGAAGAATTTGAATTTTCGTTGATTGTAAGCTTGTCTTTTGTGCTAGTAAAACAACAGCACATGCTCTTGAAAATTGCTTATTCAAATTGAAATAAATCCTTTTTGAATGAAAACCAAATCATTTTACAACAAGAATCATACCAGACAAACCGAAAAACTTTGTTATAAATAAACAAAGAAAGAAAGCAAGAAAGAAAGAAAGCAAGAAAGAAAGAAAGAAAGAAAGCTTACGGTTGGTTGATTAAACTAAATGTTAAACATATTCACGAAGTCTTACTAATATAATATACAGATCTTCATTGATTTAGCAAACCATGTTATTAATTATTTAAAGTGTTAAATTTATACATTACCAGTTCCAGAGTCTGGGTTGCCATGTTCATGCTCTGATCCTCTCGCATGTCCAACTGTACTGTTGCTGATAATTTGTGTCTCTGAGGAGAGTTCGGATTTTGTCGTAGAGGTATGGGTCAACTTTGTCGTATAGCTTGCAGTCACGAAGTCAGGCGTAGAAATATAAGATGATTGTGTGTGCGATACATTTGCACTTGATTCAATCTCTAAAAAGTTGTAAAATATTCGTATGGTTGAGTACATTGGGGTTCATAAGACCTAGAACCTAACATTTCAACCAATGACGATATCTGGTATGTGACTTATGCTGTTCGAAATGAAATAAAATCTTTGTCGTTTACAAACAGAAGATTGAAGCAAAGGGCAACACGGCAAATTTATAAAACAAAGAGTGTAAACCGAAAAAAAGGGAAAATACCAAACAAACTGCGATGTATCACAGCAGGACTTCATGCACTTTTACATTATTTATATATATCAATGCATATAGTCGTACTTACTATAAAAATGTACTTGAATATCTCACGGTTTACATGTAAAATTTTAGTAATCTATAAAGATAAGCTGTATAATGTGCCTTAAATTCTCCTCTGCACCTCCGCTATTTTGTTTTAAAAACAGGAAAATTCATAAGCCGAACTACTATTATGTAAAGGGGTATGCACAGGGATTTCATGTACATTTGTACGAAGATAATTGTGTAACAGATTCAAGTTGAAGGTATACTGTAGCGACTCTACATAAAAATGGTACCTAAGAAGCACGAATCGCCGTAGAGTTCTTGCCTAAAGCTTGCTCCTACTGAAAAAAAGAATTTATATTTATTGAAATTTTTAAACAACTTATACTTGTTATACGAGAATTGTCCAATATCAAATGTGCTTTGTACCTCAGCGCGATGACGCTTCACACGATTTCATGGATGTTGATACGCCTGATTAGCTTAAAATTTTCTATTAAAAATTTTCCAAAGGTATATACATGGGTCTTCTGCACTAAAAAGCATTAAAGTTATCGTAATTATAAAAAAGGAGATTAAAAATGATAGTGCTCTTTAGCTGGAAACGAACCCGCACCGTCACGGTGACAGCGCCTAGCCCTGCAATTCCTGCGATGCAACCGATTGAGCTAACCGGGACAACCCCCAAAAGGTTGATCGGATAGCCCTGATATACGTAACAATCACAGCATGACATCAGTAACGGGTTTATTTACTGATAAAAGTACTGACTATATGTACGGGGAGACTTTTTACGGCCGCCACACTTCACAAATAGCGCTACTGTGAATTTCAAATCATAGTGCCTCTAGCTGGGAACGAATTCAAAGACGAAACAGGATTTAAAAATCGTATCAGTATGCATTCAATTATCATCTGTTATGATATTAATTATTATTTAAAAACACGTGTTGATTTATAAACCAAACACTTAGTCCTCATTGGAAAATTTAAGAAAGGAGGATTCAATTACATGAAGTGTTTTATTTTTTTTATTTTTTTATTTTTTAAAACAACACAGAAGAGCATTTTATTTTATGTTTTCCAGTGAATTAGAGTTTTTTCTCAGTGAAATAAAAAAAGGTATTCCACTGTTTTAAAAATGTGGTTTTTATCATTTTAGTTTTCACTGATTTTGCCGAAATAATCTTTTAGCTTATGACCTCTCTATGATAGCTATTGATGGCATGGTGTTCCTTTAGAAAACAATGTAAATTTAAATAAAGTTAGCTGTTGTTTTTCAGGTTCTTTCAATAATAGTCACAGATAAGCTGTTTGAAATACTTAAATCTGATATGAATTTCAGAACTATTTTCTGTTGCTTCATCAGTTATGATTGAAAGTTAAGCGGCTATTGTATTTTGGGGTCCTCCACAGGGAACAAGAAACTCTCAGTTTCCTGTTCTTATTTTGTTTATTCTCAAGATGTTTTGCATCAATTTAATGATTCACTTAAGGTGTATATGAAACATAGTCTATATATTGTAAACATTGCGTTGTTTTGAAACTTCAACTGTTTTTTATAGATTTATTAATTTATTCAATTATAGCCAAGCTTTTCTTCTCCATATATTTCTCTCAGAAAGGCTCTCGATCAACATGCAACTGAATATTGAGACCGCACGTCCATCTTTTCTGTGTGTATAACTAAATATGGTCATTTGTATTTATCCTATTCTAATGTTGATATTGACATGAACAACCAAGTAGTACCAACATTTTTACGACTTTTGAACAACACAGTTTCATATAAGTTAAGTAATTGAACTTACAACTGACGCAGACATGTGTGTGATTATGTGATGTGTTACATGGTATGAAGTGACGACCGGCTTCTTTGCTGTATGCCCCACACAAGATATTTTCTGAATGCCAAAGTTTCCCTGCAAGTGTGTTTGACACGTTTGTCATAAACTATCCAGAATCAAAAAATGAAAACAATAAAATTCCAAGACTTGATAAAACTCGTTTCCAGGAAGTCTCGAGTTTCTATTAACTTGTTCATTTTTTATATCTATTACTTCATGTATGCTTATCTTAGAAAGTTTTATGCAAACGTTTGCAGATATCGCACAAACATTTAAGCATTGAGTAAATATTTATAAAATATCAATTATAATTACATAAATTGCCGACATAAGCTGTACTTACAATTCACTGACGTAGTGAGTCCATAAAAACCACACTTTGTTGTTTTACTTTGCCAGTAGTATCCAGGCTTGAGAATAAGTTTTAGCTTATCATCACGAGAAAAAGGCCCACATCTGTCGGCGTAATCCCATTTGTTGTTTAACACTTCCACGACTTTACCTAACGATGTATGTAAAATCATATACATTTCTTATAACATTTATTTAAAAATCCACTACAATAAAGTAAATGTTCCATTCAAATAAGGTCATGTCAAGTTCTTCACCATTCAATCCTGTTGATGTTGTCGAAAAAAATAATGTGATAGCTCTTTACAAAGTTGTTTTTAACGTGCAGTTGTTGTACACATTCCTAGATAGGTGTTAAGCAAAAGGGATCTTTAAGTTTTATATATTCCTAAACAATTAGACATCATATAATGACAGTGGTCCAAAACAGTTCTAGCCAAATGAAATAGATGTTTCTCAATTATGTGGTACCAAAAATCAGACATTGCCATACCCAGAGAACATAGCCTCCCACGCACCCAGAAAGTAGAGGAAAAGAGGAAAAGAGAACATGGGTCTGTCAAATCGTCTTGATGCGCAAAAGGGACACCACAAACAATTAACGCAAAGGAGAACCTGAAGGAACGGCGACATGAGACTCTTTAAATTTGCGATGAGTGTTTTAATCAAACGTTCTCTGGTAAGGTTGTTAATTATTGTTCATTATGGTAAAATTATGGATTTAGAAAAAAAGTCAGTTGTTCTTAATGATATTCGCATTTATAAGGTACAGATCAATTTCTCAAGTCCTTGTTGTCGATAAAATCACTAAACATCAATAAATAAAACAACTAGTCCTTGTTAAAAAATTATGATGTTTTTGATATATTGATGACAAAATGAATTATTATTATTTTTAAGATGACATTGCCTCTACCTGCGAGCGAAAACGTCACGGCGACAGCGCCTAGCCCTGCAATTCCGACGACGCAACCAATGGACAACACCCCCCACCAAAAGGTTGATCGAAAAGCACTGATATACGTTATCAATGCATGACATCGGTATCGAGTAAATTTACAGATAAAATTACTAACCATATGTTAGAAAGCTAAAATATTTTGACTAATTTGTTGAAACAATCCTGACAATTATTTATACCTTTATTTGCAATATACATTGTTTATATTTGTATATTTCTATATTTCAGTTGAATCAGTGGTCGAAGAAGTATGGATTTTATTCAATAATGAAAAGCAAATAGACAGTTTTAGTAATTATTCTAGTTTCAAAGCGGATGTACTCACTCGTTTCGTTTCGGCAGAAAAAATATTTGAAATCATCACAATATGAAAACAGTACATCACTTGCTTCATAGAAAGTTTCTTTAGTTAAATGGTGAAAACTACACAAACATTGATCATTTCGAAGTCCGCTCAAATCTGAAAAGAAATAATATAACAATTCAACTATTACATTTTATGATGCAGAATATAGTCATACTCTTTTTTGGATTTTGCTTCGCCAATGTCAGGATAAATAAATATTTAGAACAAAAGCTGTCAGCGGGGAACACATGCTTTGATTCTTTTGATATAATAATTATTATGCAATTTTAATTGTTGAATATAATCTTTTTAAGCTTCTGCATACATGTTATTTAATTTGAAGATTAAAAGAGCAACAACTATGGCCAAACGTTCAATAATATCTACAATAATATCTACAAACAGGAATAACGGAAAATATTTGATTGTAAGGGAACTTGAAGGCTGCTTTAACTACATTTTTATTCAAAGACGAAGTCTGCAATATATTTCTGCATCTGGTGAAAATACCATACCTTTATCGACAAATTGGCAGACCTATTCTTCTGCTTCTATAGAAATGTGACCTTTACTTTTGGACAAGGTGCCATGGTACATAGACAAGAAACTCCGTTATATTAAGAAGAACTTCTGTGGGAAGTTCGATTTGAAGGATCGCTAAGATGTGCATCGGATAGAAGTTTGCTAAAATTTTGGTCTATGAGCTCGAAAGTGACATAGACTTTTTCAGTTTCTTAGACGCGATGCTTCGTCTATGTTGCGCTCTAAAAGGTAGATTGTTATCATAATTTGACGTTGAATTCCTAATTGTGACCTTGCCCTTTGAGGATGTCCGTGGTTCTTTAGCACGTGTGTTATGTTTGATTGAAATCCGTTGAGGGTTTGCACTTGTAAGCTACAGAAACCGCATTTTAACGGATAGACGGACAAATATCCGGACGAACAAACGGGCAAAGCAATCACTGAACGTAACAGATCTTCCGGAATATGTGACAAACAATACATCCAAGTTTGGATAGGTGTTAGTGAGGCATTTGATTAAGTGCTTTCAAAATACTTGAAGAATTTGTGTAATACTATACCGTCATGGCAGTAATTCAATTTATGCGATTATGGATGTTTGTTCAACACATTACTGAGAAATATTTCTTACAGAAAAAATCCGAAGTCCAAACAGTGACATCAGGCCGAAGGTTTATATTTTCTATGCTTTGGCCTGTGATTCCATTAAAAAACATAGGCTGTCCATTTGCGACAATGCAATACGTCATAGCTTCCTTCCAAGAAACTTCATTTTTACTGCAAAAAATATCTGTAAAATAAAAAAAACTGGATCAGTCTAAATAAACAAATAAATAATAATAATAATAATAATAATAATAATAATAATAATAATACAAATAATAATTAATAATAATAATTGTTATAATAATTATAAATAATAATAATAAAAATAATAATAACAGTAATAATAATAATAATAATAATACTGATAATAATATCATAATAATAACAATTATAATAATTATCATAATAATAATAAAGTATTTATGACAAACATACACACGAATAGACAATAAACTAAATCAAATAAATATTATTTACATTTTTGGCTTTCAAATCAATTCAAAGTGATATATTGTACATGTATCAACATTATCAAACAAAACGTAAAACAACCGATCACAATTTACTAAGAGCTGATTTATACAAACATACGAATTGCATACGTGATTGCATCTGTGAGGTATCTTGACGAGTTGACGATACGTATATAGAAAATAAGCTTTTTTCTATCTTGGATAACAAAACATTTCCTAAAGACTCAAGCTTTATACAACAAACGTTTCAGATAAGCATACTAAATGTTTATATTGTTAATGGTTTCGAATCTACTGAATTATAAGTAGACGATTTTGATTTTAATATTCTTTTTTGCCAGTGGTGGGAACCACTGGCAATAAAATGACAATCCGAAAGCTCATACCTTTCAGCAGGTGCGCTCAAATATAAAAAGTCGCAGCACAGCTTTCGGTAGACGTCAGGAAAGAGTTCCAAAAGCAATTATAGAAACGAGAAAAATCAGTTGTAGACGATCATTTTAATTGATTGCTGATAAAGAAGGATCAGTTATGTTACTCAATAAAAGCAACAAAGGCGCACTTTTACCGATCAATTGATTAAATAAACTGCGTATGTGTTAGCCATTCACAATGACGTCAAATGGGGGTGTGTCAAATGGCGCATGTTCTGAACGCATACTCGTTGCAAGAACTTTGAAGTAATGTTCTGAACGCATACTCGTTGCAAGAACTTTGAAGTAAATATACTTCTTTCTTTCTGCTTTATTTAAAAATATACTGTGTCGATAGGTATACGGATTGTTACGTAACACGTACGGGGTTTAGCCCAAACTACACACAACTGCAGTGACCTCCCTTCGATTGTGTTTCCCCAAAGTATTGAACAATGTCAACGTCGAAGATTTTACTTGAACAAATAGCCAATGTTTTGTGCGTATTTAAATTGAGACACCCACGAAAATGATGCAAAATGTGTTTTTTCGGAAGTGGAACTAACATGGGAGATATTTAATGAAATCCTGAACGGATTAATCATTACAAGTAAACAAAGGCATTGACAACAAAAATTTGATTACAGTGTAATTTCCGAAAGGACAAGACATTTCTTTTAACTGTTTCAACTGTATCTCAAAAATTGTGTGTGTGTGCAGTCATTGTATGCAAAAATATGCAATCATCTTTACTTACAAAGTTAGCATATATTGTGCATTTAATGATTTGTATTAAACCAGCTGCTTGAGAACACATCTACATGTAGTTATTGTTTACATTTTCTCAGTGATGATTTAAAGGTAGACACCTCGACTGTTTCACACCGGCAGTTACACTGTCTTAACAAGGTAAATAGTTCTTGTTGTTTCATACAAGATTAGATGAAATTGAAACTTTAACTTCCAAGTCTCAATGATATAAGGACAATATGGCCCCTTGTTATAGCCCAGATTGATGAACTTAACGGCCCAGGACATGCAGACTGTACAGTCCAGATTTAAAGACAATATTCCCAGGAGTTAAAGACCATACGGCCAAGCTTTGAGACCATATGGCCCAGATATATATAATTAGCATGTCTCCGATATGAAATCATATAATGCAGCATTTATAATTTTGGAAAAGTTATAAATTTTGTTGCCCAAAATTGTTGCAATTTATTTGTTGTTTTTTAATACAACCACTTCAAACACAAATTTTAGAAACCAGCATTTTTAATTTTTAAATAACCTTGTTTTCGCTAGGTAATTATGGAAGGATAAATTTATGACAATTACATGACATATCTGCCACACTGAATGAAACTTGCCAATTTCTGACTTGATTTTCACAACTCTTTTCACAAGCAAAGGACAGTCACCAGCTCATTAGGTCGGGCCAGTATTCAGTTTTTGAAGAAAAATACATACCTAAAAGAAAATAATAATACTTATAGACCAAGGGTTCCTCTATGTGCTTAATCTGAAGGGTCATTTTCATCATATTCACAGCAAGACCTTGTAGCAAATTAGTGTACAGCCCATAACTTTTTTATTTGAAGTTGGATTTTAAAATTATTTCAAAGAAAATAATAATACTTATAGACCAAGGGTTCCTCTAAGTGCTTAATCTGAAGAGTCATTTCCATCATATTCACAGCATGACCTCCTAGCAACACCATGTCCGGCCCATAACTTTCTTATTCAGCTAAAATCCCATGGGTCAAAATAAGGCTTTCTGGAATTTTCAATGGTAAAAGGGTCATCTCCCGGGTCAAATTTTTTAATGAAACCCCTAATCTGCATTTACTAAGGTATATTAAATGAAATAGCTTTAAGATGTAGAGTAACTTCTGAAATAGATTTTAGTTGAAGATGATAATATTTATTAAACAGTTATTCATGTCATTTATAGGGGCATAACTAAAATGGTTGATCAAGAGCCCCTTTCTGCCGTAATATGTATGCCTTTTATCGCATGTGCATCTAGTCTAGATCCAGACCAGGCAGAACATTCATGCACATCTGGTTCAGAAATACCGTTACGAATCTAAAAGTGAACAGTGCAGATCCTGATCAGATAGCACAGAGGTGATAGGTGATCTAGATCTACCGTTTGCTGATGCCATAAAGGGGCATATATGGAGTAAAGGGTTTAAGTTTTAGACATAAATTATTATGCATAAGTCAGTATAAAGGGACCAACATGGATACAGCTTGTATGCCATGTGTGACAAGGTTTGACCATATCAACTTGCATATTATTAGTTGAGGTTGAGCAGATTCTGTTCATTTTTATGGCTTTATGCTCCCCGAAGAAATTCGGGGGAGCATATAGTCGATGGGTTGTATGTCCGCCTGTCAGTCCATACATCCCGCATTCATGTCTGGCACATAACTTGAAGTCGGATATGACGTGTTGCGCGCAACATTTGGGTTACTACCTTCAAGGTCAAGGTCACAGCATGACCTTGTAGCAAATTAGTGTCCGGCCAATAAATTTTTTATTTGAAGTCGGATTTTAAAATTATTTCACAGAATTGATCATCATAATGAGAAGACTTGTCACGCACAACATTTAGGTTGCTACCCTTAAGGTCAAAGTCAAAGCATGACCCTGTAGCCACATCTTGTTCGGCCCATGACTTTCTTTTGTATTCAGAATTTTAAATTATTTCACAGAAATGATCACCATATTGAGATGATGTGTCATGCTCATTTGGGTCTCTACCTTGAATGTATATGTCACAGTTTGACCTTGCAGCAAAATTGTGTCTGGTCCGTTACTTTATTATTTATAGTTGGATTTTAAAATTGTCTGATTTCATAGCACTACACCATTTTCAATATTCACCTCAATAGTTATACAACTAATCCTTTTTATGACAAAGTACCCATTCGGGGAGCATCATCCATCTTCGAAGGTCTCTTGTTGGATCTTTTAGGTAAATGTACTTTCTGACCAAGATTCAGCGTGTAGGTTCAGATCAGATGGATGTGGCACATGCATCGAAAAAGGTTGAACAGTTGGGGAAAGGTGTCTGTAAAGGACTCAAGCTAATGAATATAAACAGCCCCTTTATCTTACATAATTTTTAAGGTTCCAGGTTGGGCAGTAAATACCACCCTCAGTATTTAACGGGGTATTTACCGGCCTGGAAATTGGTAAATACTGGAAAATACTGGCAAATACACAGATGAGTTTTATGCCCCCACAAAGTGGGAGGCATATAGAGTTGCACTCGTCCGTCCGTAAGTCCGTACGTCCCCAAATCTTGTGGCATCAACTCCTCCTAAACTATAAGGCGGATTTCTTTCAAACTTGCACAGATGATCAAGCAGGATGTGTAGATGATCGTACAGAAAGGATTTTTTCCTGCGACCATTTTTACCAGAGTTATGGCCCTTTGTTAATTTCAGTTATAAAATCTTGTGGCGTCAACTCCTCCTAAACTACAAGGCAGATTTCTTGCAAACTTGCACAGATGATGAAGCAGGATGTGTAGATAATTGTGAAGAACGGATTCCTTCCTGCGACCATTTTTATAAGAGTTATGGCCCTTTGTTATATTCATTAATTAAATCTTGTGGCGTCAACTCATCCAAAACTACAAGGCAGATTTCTTGCAAACTTGCACAGATGATGAAGCAGGATGTGTAGATAATCGTGAAGAAAGGATTTCTTCCTGCGACCATTTTTACCAGAGTTATGGCCCTTTGTTATATTCAGTAATTAAATCTTGTGGCGTCAACTCATCCAAAACTATAAGGCAGATTTCTTGCGAACTTGCACAGATGATGAAGCAGGATGTGTAGATGATCGTTAAGAAAGGATTTTTTCCTGCGACCATTTTTACCAGAGTTATGGCCCTTTGTTAATTTCAGTAATTAAATCTTGTGGCATCAACTCCTCCAAAATTATAAGGCTGATTTCTTGCGAACTTGCACAGATGATGAAGCAGGATGTGTAGATGATCGTAAAGAAAGGATTTTTTCCTGCGATCATTTTTACCAGAGTTATTGCCCTTTGTTAATTTCAGTAATTAAATCTTGTGGCATCAACTCCTCCTAAACTATAGGGCAGATTCCTTGCCAACATGCACTGATGATGAAGCAGGATGTGTAGATGATCGTGAAGAAAGGATTTTTTTGCTGCCATTTTTACCACAGTTATGGCCCTTTGTTTATTTCACTTACAAAATTTTGTGGCATCAACTTCACATTTTCTTTTTGGCTGATTTCTTTCAAACTTGCACAGATGATTAGACATGATGTGAAGATTGTTGTAAAGGACATTGTTTTGCAACAATTTTCACCACAGTTATGGCCTTTTGTTTATGTTAGTTATTAAATTTTGTGGCACTTACTCCTCATTTACTAATCATGATCACCACATGTTGTTAATACCTGGTACAAAATTTTGTAACAAATGTTATTGCAGCAGTGGGGGCATCAGTGTCCTGTGGACACAGTCTAGTTTGCTTTAATATACTGCAGAAGTCTTAACTTAGTTGATTATTATTAATTTATTATCATAATAATAATTAAATTACTCAGATATTTTTCATTAAATTTCATATCAGGTGATCACTTTAAGCACTTAAAGTAAAATAAAAATCTTAAAGAACTGTCTTTTTTTACTTAGAACCTAAAAATACAGCAAGTGAGAAAGTAATGCTGATCCACTTGTGCACCATTGACACTTAATGACTTACATGTAACAAGCAAGGCCATAAGGTCTTAACTATTAAAACAACATGTTTCATACATGGGGCCAGGGTCTATTGATTAAATAGACCCTGATGGGGCTGTAATAGCCAGGGGCAACAAAGGCAACAGCAGTGTCATAAATGACCTAAACAATTTGCCTAGGTGCAAGTAAATGGTTATGTATTGGTATGAATACAGAAGTGTTCTGTTACAGATACTTTAAGGGGAACGAAGAGATTGCCTGGTAGACAGAGACTTCTTTGTATCTAACCTTATTTGTTATTGTATTCATGTATATTTATTGTAAGTTGTGCTCATTACTTGTTTACAATTAAAATATTTATCCACTAAAATGCTCACTCCATTATTGTTAATAATTGAATTTTGAAGTTGACACATGCTGACTATAAGGGATACATTGTATTGTAAAAATTCCATGGATAGTCAATTCAAATGATCACTTTTTCAGCTTAAAATTATCTATATAATTGCTGATAATAGGTAATATTATATAAATTCTAGGCTGATCGATTCAATCGACCAGTAATTGCCAGTATTTGCCAGTAAATACTGCCGGCATGGAAAATACTCATATTTGCTGGCATTTTGCCAACCCTGATAAGGTTCAACACTTTCTTAAATAATGGAAACATTAACATAATGCTGACTCCATGGGACACATTGTTATAAATGAAACCAAGTTCAAATAGCCTAAATCACAGGGTCCCTGTGTAATTACTATGAAAGTGGTAATAATCAAGTGAAATACAAAAAAAAAAGAAATAAGCTGAAATTAATATAATTTCGCTGACCCAATTGAAAGTGGAAAATTCAAATATGCTTGTGTCACAGAGTAACTATGATTGACACAAAAATTTGTTATGCCTCTTTCATTTGCCAAAAGACTTTTATAAGACCTTTGGCATTGCTTTAAGTTGTGATGTATTGCTATAAAGCATGGCTAGGCAATGTGGGCAGTGATGCATTTTGATCATGGTTTTTGTATTTGCCCTGTTCTGTTGCTTTTAATGTTCAATTTTTACATTAATTCCAATAGTTCTCCTTAAATTACTTTATTTTCAATAGTTTGGCTAGTTTCATTATGTGTGGCTTCAACATTCTAATTTTCAGCAACACCTGAATTGGATATTTTTCAATGATTGTTCCCTGTTTATCTATCTGAAAGTTATTGATTTACTTACAATGAAAAATTTACTGCAATTAAACTTATATTACACATATGCTATACAACATAGACAATCCACATTTTTGCAAGCATATGACTGCTCCCATAGGTCACATTCCACATTATGAATTTGTTTTATTTCCATAATGTTTACGCACCACTGGCTTTCAGCACTTTCAGTGCTTTGATTAGATAATGGTGTTCCACCCGCAAAGTATTATGGGGATTTTCTTCACAAGTTGTTTTAGGTTGAAGATTTCAATAATATACCATAATGCATACATGTAACAGAAAAAGTTTTCAAACACAAATTATGAAAAACGCTTTGCATATTTTTGCTCAATACCTTGATTTAATTAATAACACAGCTTCAGTTTAAAATCACCTCTGCAACTGGCTATTTCTTAACGAGTGTTTTATTTAGATTCGATTTATAAATAAAAAAAGAATAAAAAGCAATATTCTTCTATACGAAAGTCGTGAAACTAACTATTAATTCAAATCAAAATGTAACAACATGAGAGATAACAGCGATCTGCATCATTGCTTATCAACAAATTTACAGTTGACAGCATTGCTTATCTCTTCGTTTATAAAGGTTCATTGAGATATCTTATCAAAGGACGTGAAATGACTCTAGGTAATTTGATCTCGGTTGGTCATTGGGCACCCACTTTATTTACAGTCATAAGTTTCTTATGTTTCATACGAGTGCATGCTTTCGTGAGTGGATTGGAGCTTATTTACCAAGACTTGTGCTTGTTTATGTATTATGAAAACTTGCTTAAAAACGTGTTGCTTTAGCAATTGATGTTAAATATTCACACTTCAATATTCTACCAAAGCCTGTTGCTTAATTACCGTATGGTTTTTCAATGAAGTTTTAAATTTACATTATATACAGTGATACGTTCAAATTCGAACCTTTGTAAAACTTGTGTCTTATTGATTGTTTATTCATTGTGAAGAAGATGTCGTTTAACAATGAAAGTGTTGAAGTATAAACAAAATTATAAATATATAAATACACTTCGAATGTCTGCTTTCTACAATAATTGTATCTGTATATTGACAACGTGTATGAGGATCTTTTTCAGACTCTTCGGAATCCAAAGAAAAATGAATGTTATTTTCTTGTATTATGGCTGTATTTTGGAAATGATGTTATATATTTTAGATGATATATGTACATTGTTTGAGACTTTTCCGTTATCTTTCTAGGAAAAAAAATCTCAATCACGTATACGACGCCATGAATTGTAGTTAGTAACGACATTTCTAGAGTATCTCTGAAGAATCAGTTGTAACATAGATGCCAATTATTCAAATAATTATTATGCAATAAACAAACATAAAGACAACGGAGACTTTACCAAATTGTTTTGTCGCTGACTGTTCCAATGCGGTTACCCATAGGGTTCTCATTTTCGTTAACAGTTTGTGGCTTCCTTTTTTTTAAATTGAACAGTGTATAACCATGCTCCTTCTCCTTTCTACTTTTCGGCTCTATTGAAAAACTGTGTCAACTGGATGTGATAATTCCTGATATAGTCCTGATATTTCACTTTGTTATAATTCTAAATTAAAATCTTTTTTGGCATAGAATATAAAAATTTCATTATTTATTTCGATTCATGTCTATAGCTGTAGCTCACATTTACTTTAGCATCAGAGTTTAACATGACTACTTTATGAATTATTTTTATTTATTCTAATTCATATTAAGACAAAGATTAAGTTCAATCATGTTACAAAACTAACTTACCATGTGGATACGATCGTGCTACATGTATTAGCCAAATATTCAAAAGAGCATTTAAAAGATAGTTAAACATTTTTCTTTTTAAACAATATTTTATTTCTGCGTAGACAAGGAAGTGACAAACATAAGTGTTATCTTATGTTCAACAAAATACTCAATCGATAGCTATCACTCATGGCCTAGTTATAGTAAAGTGCATGTTTAAGAGTTGGTAAGATAAAAACTGTATTTATGCTCGGTATTAATCGGATGTAAAAATAAATGGTTAAATCATGGATCCCCTTGATAATTATTGGTACCATATGCGTGCTGATGTCAACAGTTGGGGAAAATTGTAATGGCATCAACAATGTAGGGTCACTGACATTTTTAGCTCGACTATTCGAAGAATATGTCGAGCTATTGTACTCACTTGGGCGTCGGCGTCGGCGTCGGCGTCGCCGTCGGCGTCCCGCTTTGGTTAAAGTTTACGTGCAACCTACCTATATCTTTAAAACTACTATAGCTACAGCTTTTAAACTTGGCACACTTGTTTGTCATCATGTCCCGAGTGTGTATGCCAAGAACCATAACTCTAACTTTCATTTTGATCAAATTATGACCCTTTTCGACTTAGAATTTCATGTTAAAGTTTGCGTGCAAGCTAGTGTACAAACTCATAACTTCAATACTACTTATACTACAGCTTTTAAACTTGGCACACTTGTTCATCATCATGTCCCGAGTGTGTATACCAAGAACTCTGACTTTCATTTTGATCAAATTATGGCCCTTTTTTGACTTAGAATTTCAGGTTAAAGTTTGCGTGCAAGCTACTGTACAAACTAATAACTTCAATACTACTTATACTACAGCTTTGAAACTTTCAACACTTGTTCATCATCATATCCCAAGTGTGTATGCCAAGAACCATAACTCTAACTTTCATTTTTATCAAATTATGCCCCTTTTTCGACTTAGAATTTCAGGTTAAAGTTTGCGTGCAAGCTACTGTGCAAACCCATAACTTCCATACTACTTATACTACAGCTTTGAAACTTTCAACACTTGTTCATCATCATATTTCAAGTTTGTATGCCAAGAACCATAACTCTTACTTCCATTTTGTTCAAATTATGGCCCTTTTTCGACTTAGAATTTCAGGTTAAAGTTTGCGTGCAAGCTAGTTACTTTCATACTTCTTGTACTAAAGCTTTGAAACTTAAGACACTTGTTTACCATCATGACCCTGACTATTTATACCAAGAACCATAACTCTTTCTTTCATTTTTAATCAAATTATGGCCCTTTTTCAACTTAGAATTCAGGTTAAAGTTTGCGTGCAAGCTAGTTACTTTCATACTTCTTGTACTATAGCTTTGAGACTTAAGACACTTGTTTACCATCATGACCCTGACTATGTATGCCAAGAACCATAACTCTTTCTTTCATTTTTAATCAAATTATGGCCCTTTTTCGACTTAGAATTTCAGGTTAAAGTTTGCGTGCAAGCTAGTTACTTTCATACTTCTTGTACTATAGCTTTGAAACTTATTCACCATCATGACCCTGACTATGTATGCCAAGAACCATAACTCTTTGATTTTTTTCAAATTACTGCCCTTTTTAGACTTAAAAATTAAGGTTTAAAACTTTGTATACCTTTATTTTATCTTACATCAGGTTTATTTTCAAAGGCCCATAACTCATCCTTGCTTTTTTATATTTGATTTTTGCCCCTTTTCACTTGAAATTAGAATTAAGACTTATAAATAATTGTTAAAGTTTCAATATTAGTGTTTTTCATATGAAATGCTATATAAAAGGTTTAAAACAGATGTCCTTAACATACTTTGGTTGAAAGTGTTGAGTAATTGTGGGGTGGGTGCATAGACTATACTATACCATACCATACCATACCATACCATACCACTGTACTGTACCCCCACCACCCACCACCACCTCCACATACCAACACCACCACCAACAACAACACCAACACAAACAACAACAACACCACCACCAACAACAACACCGCCAACACCACCACCACTAACAACAACAACAACACCACCACCAACAACACCATCACCACCACCAACAACACCACCACCAACAACAACAACACCACCATTAACAACACCAACACCACCACCAACAACAACTACAGCACCACCATTAACAACAACAACACCACCACCACCAACAACAACACCAACACCACCACCAACAACAATATCAACACCACCACCAACAACAACACAAACACAAACAACAACACCACCACCAACAACAACAACACCACCACTAACAACAACAACACCATCACCACCACCAACAACACCAACAACAACACCACCACCAACAACACCAACAACAACACCACCACCAACAACACCAACAACAACAACACCACCACCACCAACAACAACATCATCACCACCACCAACACCACCACCACCAACAATAACATCACCAACAACAAAACCACCAACAACATCAACACCAGCACCAACAACAACACCACCACCACCAGCAACACCCCCACCAACAACAACACCAACAACATCAACACCACCACCAACAACAACATCAACACCACCACCAACAACAGCAACAACAACAACACCAACAACCAACACCACCACCACCACCACCACCAGCAACAACACTACCACCACCACCACCAACAACACCAACAATACCAACACCAACAACACCACCACCAACAACAACACCAACAACACCACCACCAACAACAACACCAACAACAGCAACAACACCACCGCCAACAACAGCAACACCACCACCAACAACAGCAACCAGCATACCATACTGTACTTCACCACGCCACACCACTATAGGTGGGCAAAGATAGTGGGTTGATGGGTGTGGGATCAGGGGTTTATGGGCTGGGTTGTGTAAACCCTAAAAAAAATCTACAAGTATAAATTAAGTGTAATTTATTGATTTCCTAACTTGGATTAAGAAACTTTTGTTCATGTGTGTTTGTTGGGGGTGTCATAAACTCCTGAATCACTCCCCAGTTTAAATGAAGCCCAGTTACAATGTGCTTAATAATTCTGACTTTTCGAATAGTCGAGCGTGCAGTCGTTTCCGACTGGCTCTTGTTATAGTTGCATAATCTGTCTGTCAATACATTGTCAGAAGAAATCGTTCAAGTTCTATCAGAATCTTAAGTTATCTCAGAAAGTTGATGTTCCTATTTTATAGATGTAAATATTTTAAACAACAAGTAGGAAACTTCATTTGATTCTAGTCTGATGTATTGTAACGGAAAATGGCGGCTGTTCGCCACGCTTTAACCCAACGTGTTTTCTGACAAGAGCTTCCCCCATCATTGGCACAGTAAAATTTCGCTTCCGATTTACTTTAATTTTTAACGCAAACTTATCTTAAAACGTAGTAACGTTAAGAAACACTAGATGTTTAGAATTACAGCAGAATTGCAACTGTCATAAATAAATAAAGGTTAATTGAATATTGATAAGGATTTAATTCTTTTTAACTTTATCTTACCAAATTGTCAAACATGTACTTGGTTTGGTAAATTGTTTTGCCACTGACCGTTCCAAGGCGGTAACCCCTCGGGTTCTCAATTTCGTTAATTGTTTGTGGCGTCTCCCCGTACATATAGTCAGTACTGTTATCAGTAAAATAACCCGTTACCGATGTCATGCAGTGATCGTTACGTATATCAGGGCTCTCCGATCAACCTTTTCTGGGGTTGTCCCGGTTAGCTCAGTTGGTTGCGTCGCGGGAATTGCAGGGCTAGTCGCTGTCGCCGTGACGGTGCGGGTTCGCTCCCAGCTAGAGGCACTATGATTTAAAACGTCCCTGTTTAATTTTTTTAAAGATAAACAACCTCTATCACAACATTAATCACATACATATGCCAATCAAATCGTATTTAAATAGTTTTGTCGAATGATTGATTCCTTTAAAACATCTGTGCTATGAATTTCTGTCAAAGAATTTTTAAAGAGCAATTATATTAACAATTTTAAGTTAATGTTTTCCCACCCTTTTAAAGAGACGTGTACCTACTTTGTTTTAGTTGCCGTAAATGCGCATAACATCACATAAAGCACAATTTATCGCTTACTCTTTAGACTACGTTTTCTAAGTTTGGCTATTCCTTTCTCAATTTAAATGAATAAATAGAACCCTTACAACTTAAGTTTGGGAGGTCGATGTTTGATCCTTTCGCAAACGTGACTAAAATGCTTATTGTTAAAGTAATAGAATATGAACTTGTTTAAACTAAAGCTTGCGAGCTGACGTCTATAAAAAAAGAAAGTTGTGTGATAAATATGTAAGTTTCGCTTCTTCTTTATGTTCTAACTAGACATTTTATTGTTTTAACAATATAAAAGGCATAGACGTCAAACGTGATTTTTTATGTCGTTAATTGTCAATAAAATTTTATATTGGGGTTTAACCCTTTTTAAATAATTGGCATTGTTTGAAGAACGTAATAATATATTTTGCGTAATCATAGTTTTGATGCAGTTAATTTTTAAGCGACGTGAACATTAATGTCATTATTGATAAGTTACTCCATTAATTTTCAAAATCTCTCTGTAGGAGGACAAATGTAAATTCTAAACAGTAAAGATAACTTTTCTCTTTATTAATTTGTTTTAAAGTTACAGTATCAAATTTTATAATTACCTACATTTCAATAAAAGACTGTTTTAACTGTTAGTCTGCGGTCTGTGAGTAAAAGGTATCGGACGTTTGGTACACACACAAGACATTGAATAATTGATCCAAGGCAACTCACCTTTTTAAACCTTTTTTTACCATTGGTAAGAAACGAAACTAGCATACATTGCAAAGACTAGCGATTACATGGCAGTCATTGCCGTACAATGTCTACAAGCCAACATTATAAAATTATTGTCAAGTGCTTATTAAATGCAATATGATGTTAATGTTAAAAAATACACACTATTCGAAAACAAAGCTTCTAAACAATTAAAGAGTACTTAAACGTTGATATTACATTGTGCCGCAAGAATGTAACTGACTTTGCTATTGACGTTCGTGAACCTGTACGCAGATTATTCTAATCATTCACCGTCTTTACAACTTCAAATGTTTGTGTATTTATTGCAATATTGCTATGCAAGGGCTAGAGAACCAGGTGAATATAAAAGGGTATGGGTTCTTCTTCCCAACAAAATTAATACTTTAATATTTTATCATTAGACCATGTGTTAATATATATAATAGTAAAAAAACTGCAATAAAGTTAAAGGAAATAATGCAAAACTTTTCAAAGCTAATTGTAAACATTGTCCGTACATTGTTGGATATTTTGGTTTTTCAACGTATTACCGACAGAATCATAGTCTTCATTTTCGGACAACGTTGTTCCAAATTTCCCATATTTGGTGTTGCATGACAATTTTTTATATACGTCGTCTGTTTCAAATGATTGTCCTTGACTCAGAGTACTGTCATACACATCACTGCTGTTGTTTATAGGGTAAGTCTTGTTGTACAGGTTCTCTGTTTTGTAAACTCCTTTTCGTGGCGATATTGTCGTATCGTATTCATCCAGTGACATATCGTTCTCTGTTTCTACTACGAAGCTGTATGAAGATGCTTCAGTCGTCTGTTGGTCGGTTAAATCAGTCACGTGCGTCGAGTTCGTCTGGTTATAATACGACTCTTCGTCCTCTGCGGTACGATGCTGATTATTGCTTGACATGTCATTATTAAAAATTTGTGTATTGTTTCGTTTTGATGGTTTTGTATGATCTTGTGTCTGATTGTCATGCCAAGTGTCGTAACCAATGTTGTTGAATAATGTATGAGCTTTTGAATTTTTCCGCTGGTTGTTGTTACCCTTGTTTGTTTTCAGCATGGAATTTGACGTTGTATTTTTATAAAAAAAGCATCTGTATCTACAATAAGAAAACAACTTTTGAAGAAAATATACTCAGTTAAAACAGTTATGTTGATACGTTACAAACCTTTTCATCAGAAATCATTCAGGGTCTTATACAATATATACGAAATATATACGAAATATATTTTAAGCTACTTATTTATTGAAGAAGAAGAAGAAGAAGACGAAGGTTAAACAGGACCAATATATCACAGATCCAATAATGTACAAATAATATTAAGAAACAACAAAGGGTTGTTTATTTTTTCAAAACAATGCAAGTTTTACATCTCATTCGAGCAAAGTTAGATGTTAGTTAAATTCAAAGAATGTATTCCAGGAAAAGAAAGCAATTAACTACACGCAAATAATTAAAATGCCGCTTCAGAACAATTTCTAAATGTCGTTCCTATCACTCACTTTACATCTCTGCGAAAGGCTCAATGTCAAGATTTTTGACCAAAATAAGAAGGTTTCGTTGCATACAGTCATAATTATGAAATTGAAAGCTTGAGGTAAAACTAATGACTGAAATCTTCAATACCTTTCATTAAAAAAGGGGAAACCCAAACTATTGTGTATGTAAATGGTGAACTATTTCTTTGAGTTATAGTAAAAGTAGTTGAAAGTAGTCCCTGCCTATAACAGAGGTGAATGTAATGAGCCGATAGTGTAAGAGAGTGCATAAATTTATTACCTAGGATTTACGCGTTCCTAAAATAATCGATAAAGTAATTTCCAGACATAACACCAGTCACCTTCGTATATTGTCAATTGATATAAACTTGGAGAATAAATTTAATTAAATACATGCGACTCTTCTTGAACCTATATATTTACATTTCCAAAAATATAACAAAATATGAGTTTAATACTTTTCCTCCAAAATATAAAATAATATGAATTTTAAACCTTTTTCGAATAAATATGAACAAAACAACGGCAGAAGCCAACGCAAAACATACACCAACGACGATCCCGGCTATCGTTCCTGCATCTGAAAAATTGACACCATGTTACTATTTGTATTGTTTCACGTAAAAGTATTGTTGACACATATGAGGTTGTCGAACCAAAGGAATTGGTTTGTTCACTCAAACTTTATTTCCCGCTGGTGTTTTAAGTAATTTTACTCGAACTCTGTATTATCGAGGCATCTCTTTTATCGATTTAAAATAATTGTGTAGTCATGTGTTTCCATATTGATAACTTTACCCTAGATATGTCGTTTCATAGTACATTGTAAATATAACGTTGGTATTAGTTACTTTCACCTAAAAGCAAAAGTTATGAACTTATATTGAACTGTATAAGAATCAGTTAAATTGTTATCAAGTACGTCGATATTAATTGAGTCGTTGGAAAATGTGAACTTATGGATCGGAAACCCTATTTCAAGTTTGTACAGTCAGGAAATATGTTTAGTAGATCTACTTGCATTTTGCAGAATTTGAAATTTTCATCGACCAACCTCCATTTGTGTCACAGACAGGTTCGAGTGGTAAGGGTCGATTGTTCAATTATTCATCACATTTTATTAAAGAAAGAACAAATGAATCCATGTGTCTATTTGCTACAAAGTCTTTTAAGTTTTCTTTTTTAAACCGATAGATACTGGGCCGACAACTTCCAAGATAAACATATTTATTTTGGTGATCAAATTTCTCCAGGTATTTCAATCACTTGAGTCATTTATGAAATAGGAGTTTCCCATGTTATTGTGACAACTATTCATTTTGGCTCAGTATATTGACATCTTACAATGCAATTGATGCATTCAGTCCGTTTCTTGCGAATACCAAATTTTATTATTACAACACGATTTATTCCTGACAAACTGAAAATTTTATCAATACGCAAAAAATTGTTAATGTTTTATTGATGTTAAACATGTTATCATTGTCTGGATAATAGAGATCCGATATATTCGAAAAGCATGAATACAATAATTTTATATTATACCAGTTCCTGTGTCTGGGTCTCCATGTTCATGTGCTGATCCTCTGGCATGTCCGAGTGAACTGTTAAGTATTTGCGTCTCTGAAGTGTTTTGGGGTCTTCTCGTAGAAATTTGGGACAACTTTGTCGTATAGCCACCAGATGGATTAACGTTGACAGTCGTTGGAAGATTTGATGAATGTGTGTGCGATACTCTCGCGCTATGGTCAGTCTTTAAAGTTGATGCTGTAACATTTTCGGATGTTTTGGTCCACTGTGGCTGATTCGGCATAGAAACTAATGTTGTCACCGTTGGCAGTTGAGTTGTTTCTGTAGGTTTTGCTGTTTAAAAGTAAAAATTTGTTCTTCACAAATTTATGTTATTGCATATTTCTATAATGAATAATGCAATTCATACACAACACCTTTTCTAAGTCTACACTATTTTCTTTTCGATATTTCTCATATTTGTAGAACGAAATTGCATTTGTTATACCTATAATATTACAGTAAAGTCTTTATTTTAGTAGTCGACTTCCATAATGCATGTGCATTTCGAAGACTGCAGCAGTTCTAAACCAATGGAACTTAAATTCTAAGGCGTATCTTCGACAAGTTCTTTCTCCGGTTGTCCTTCAACACCTTCAAGCAATTTAAATCTGGTTGAGGTCTGAACTTGGAAGGCGCGTACGAAATGGGCTAGGATTTCCTAGCGTGTCGTTCAGAACTGCGTTACCTCCATGAAATGATGGTGGTCTTACGCGTTCTTGGCTGATGTTGTGGATTTGTATTCTGTGGGTGCAAGTATTCTAAATGATTGAGAGCAGTCAGTTGTCTGCCATATGAATATTTGTTTTACTAATAAATCGGATAGTATTTATTACATGTTTATTGCAAGTTTCAGAGCAAAAACTCAATTATCAAGCCAGTAATGCCCCGATACGAATGTGTATACTTAGAAAAGTTGTTAAGTGTATAATAAAAACGGAATAAAGATAAACAACGTATTAAAAATAACAAATAAACTGGTATATCATTATAGAGATAGTTCAGGTTATAAATACATTATGTAATCATGATTTTCTGTTGTATGCAATTTTGACAGACATAAACGTTCCATATATTTAACTTTATTCACACACCCTAACATAAAAAATGGAAATATACCTATGAAGCATGAGTCGTCAAAGTGATCATACCGCAAGCTTGTTCCTGCTGAAAAAAAAAACGTGTGTATACCTGTTAAAATGTTTAACACTGTTTGAAGCACATCAGTTGTATAACTTTAAGTTTATTGAACTGTAACCATTTTGTTTACTTCTTCTTTCAGAGCCGATAGTATACCAGGTAGTCATAGCAGAGGAATTAGCTTTTGAAACGTTCACTGCTTTTGTATCGTTGAAAACGTGTACATATAACCTAAACTAAGCTGTTTTTAAAGTATAGGTTTTGCATATTTTTCAGTTAAAACTTGGGACTGTTGATATGAAAGCACCAAACAGGTTATCATCACACAAATCTTCGAAGCTTTGTAGGCATTTTATTGTCCGATATGGCCAATGAATTGAAATATATGTTTTGAATCGCAATAAAACTAACTATGAAGCTAGTTTAATTTATAAAAAAAAGTCTAAGATCTGCTTTAAATAAATGATTATTTTCGAAGGCAGTATAAGGAAGCTTATATCGTTTCTGTATTTAATTTACTCTATTTTTGTTATCATGATATTAATTATTCGGAAACATGTGCTGAATACACCTAAATTCTCAGTCACGATCAGAAAGTGTTAGAAAGGAGGAGGGCCCGTTAACGAGATCTTCTGATAATTTCACAACAGTTCAAAGATATACGCTGTTTTGCATAAATTGTACGATTCGATCAAGACCCCAGTTATTTGTCTTTATTTTGAAAACAAATCCCGTTGTCACGACATTGCCACTGAACATGTTTGCATTTACATGTATTGTTTAATAAAGATGCTTAATAATATAAAATTGAATATTAAGACGTTCCTCTACATCTTATTGTGTATACTTGAATATTGTTACATGTATTTGGAAAAAAAATGATATTAATTATATATTATGCTATTATCGCGACTAACAGGTCTAACATAGATATGGAATGAGAAGCCGTTGTACATGTATCAACTTAAATGTATTAATTTCCAAAAATTACTGCTACAAGTATATACATTATTGGCTGATTCCATAAATCTAGACATATGTGAAACTTTTCTTTTATTTGTTTTTATATGTTTCCTACTAATCAATTTTATTTGTATTCTTATATACATATACTTAACATAATTTATGATTTGATAAAGAGCGCATCCGACGTTTGTAGTGAATTAAAAAATCATAAAAACATCTAAAACGTTAAGGAGCAAATTGTTTACGACTACAGAATGACAATTTTTATTACATGTTGTATTATATGTTAAGTATGTGAACTTACATCTAATGCAGACCTGTCTTTGTAATTTGTCACATTGTCTGAAGTGCCGACCAGCACCTTTGTTGTATGCACCACACAAAATAGCCTGTGTTTTCCAGTCATTCTCTAAAAGTGTGCTTGGCTAGGTTAACAATACAATCCATAATCAGAGAAAAAGAAACAAAATAAAAAATCCAAAAACATTAGACAAACCTATTGCTACTAAATATCAAGTTTCTTAACATATATCATGTTTTTCATTATTATGCTTTCTTAAACAGTTATTTTGCGAACATTTTCAGATAATGCACGCACTTAAAAGGTTTGAGCATAATTTGTTTATACAAAAATATTAAATATTTGATAAGCTGAAAACACGATTTATGCTTACCTGTCAAAATCTTTGCAAATCCATCGAAACACTCAGTTGTTTTACCTGTCCAGTAGTATCCAGGCATCAATGTACTTTTAAGCTGATTATCAACAGTAAATGACCCACATCCAGAAGCATGATCCCATGTGTTGTTTACCACTTCTTTGACGTTGTCTAGTAATATAAATGCACAAACATTATTTGTACGTTTTATTTTACATTCAATACAAATACATGTAGTACGTGTGAACAATAAGGTCATCTCATAAAAAGTGAAAGACGATTCAATTTTTCTACGTAGAAAGTGAAGAGTCCACGAAAACAATAGGTTCGAAATCTTTTTGAACGCACTAACCTTTCAGTAAGGTGTGAAGCAGGGAGGGTGTTTTATTTTTTAAAAGCCGGATGACGGCAGTGATCGCATAAATATTTCCAGCAAAAATAAAATTAAACTTTCCCTTTGGCATACAATAGATGAAAAGGGAACTTGGAAAGCCGTCGAACACGACAAATATGAAAATATTGCAGGCTCGGTTTGATTGAGCCTATTACTGCCCACGCCGCCTTGCCCAGGGTTGAGCGCAATGCAATAGTTTCAATATTTAAACAGTACCATTTTGACCATCCCAAACGATGGTGTGCAAATAGCGGTGGAAATGGAGCCATTAATAAATGCCATATATAGAATTTTGAAAGAAGATCTTAGAATATAAATACTGCATATCACAGACAACGCAAAAGGCAAAATTTAAAAAGCAGGAAGAATATCCTTGGGGTTGATTTAAAAATATCCAAGTCCATATTGGCTGGGAAATTGAACCACCCATCATAAAACTGGCTGAAATATTAAAACAAGTTTATTTTTGAAGTACTATTAACAAAGTACATAAGTATCGTGCTCAAAGTCAAAGGACGTAATTGAAAACAGCACTGATTGAATGTACGGGGAGACTTTTTACAGCCCCCAAAAGGCACAAACAACGCTACTGTGACATTGAAATAGATAAAAGGGAACTTTGAATGCCAAAGTTATAAATAGCAAATATATGTTTTTAGAAATAATAGGCTAGATTAAATTTAAAATGGTTTTTAAAACATGCTCTCTCTCCTCCTCTCTTCTGCGTGGGTAGGCTTTGTCTTTTGAGTGTGGCGATTCCTGATATGAATATATATTACTTTTTCATAACATTTTCCTTTTGTTGTACTTGTAAATATACAGAAAATATACATACTTGTCTTGTTTCGACAGAAAAAATTATATTTGAAATCATCACAGTATGAAAACAGTTCGTCGCTTGTTTCATAGGAATTTTCATTAGTAAAGTAGCGAAAACTGCATAAACACTCTCCAATATCATGTTGCCGTGAATCTTAAAAATATCAACATCATTATTAACAAATTGAATAATTGAAATTTTCGAACAGCTTTGTCACATTATAAAATTGGTTGTATTAACAGTTGTTTTTTTTCGTTCGTCAATCTCGACATGTTACATGAACCAGTACTAGTCATGAATTGTTTTATTTTGACATTGTCGAATAAACATGCCTGCTGTTGTTTACATATGCAACGAGAAAAAACAACAAACCAACAGGCTGCATACTGTTATTAAGAGTACGGAAAATTACGATCAGAATAATCAATGAAGTGCGACGTAGTTATGACGCCACAAGAAAGACAACTGCAAAAAACGGAATTGGAAAACCACCAAGTTGGATAGGAATTTACTTACCTGCCTCGTTAAATCAATTTTGCGAAAAAAACGCTGTTATATGCTAAAATCAATCATGGGTTTATAATAATACAGGTAATAATGATTTACTCAACTTTCTGTTTAATTCTATAATAAACTTGTTTGATAAAGATAAGCTGTATTATGAAGCGGATTTTTATCTTGGAAAATAAGTCGTTTCTGAACAACTGGATTTCGAACTTGTATCAGCACTTGCCCCATCTGTACGTGATGAGGTGTGTTATGGTCTGAGGGGCATCTCTTAACACTTTTCAGATGCAGGTTTGTGGATGTGTATTGAACCTATAACTAAGAAACATTTCTTACATAGAAAATCCGAGGTCCATACAGTGACTTCAGGTCGAAGATTTATGTTTTCTATGCTTAGACCAGTGAGTCCATCGAAAGGCATAGGTTGCCCTATGTTCAGGCAATTTTTTATAGCATCCTGCCAGGGAACTTCATTTATACTGCATAATATTTCAGAACCTGTAAAACAAACATCCGTATGTTATTAAATTACTGAGATATAACAATAATGATAATAATGATAATAATAATAATAGTTTTATTACACTGTAATAATAATATAAATAATAAAATAATAATAATAATAAATCAATTTTTATATGATGGTTTACGTGGTTAACGCTTGATGACAATATACAAAAACATAAATATATTTTCATATTTTCATATTTGTCGTGTTCGGTGGCTTTCAAAGTTCCCTTTTAATCTATTTCAATATCACAGTAGCGTTGCTTGTGCCGTGTGGCGGCTGTAAATAGTCTCCCCGTACATTCAATCAGTGCTGTTATCAATTACGTCCTTTGATTGTCGCTGAGCATGATACTTATGTACTATGTTTATAGTACTTCTAAAATTACTTTTGTTTTAATATTTCGGCCAGGTTAATAATGGGTGGTTTCAATTTCCCAGCCAATATGAATTTGGATATTTATCAATCACCCCCAAGGATATACTTCCTGCTTTTTAAATTTTGCATTTGGCGTTGTTTCTGATGCAGGATTTATATTCTAAGATCCCCTGTCAACATTGTATTCTGTTTAATTCCGCCCATTGTTTTCTCGTTTAAGGCAAATCCATTCTTTTATCTGGGGCCCATACGCTGCTGAACATGGAATGGTATTAATCTGAAAATACCGCATTGAAGGTTCCAAGTCCACCGCCATATGCACACCATTGTTTGGGATGGTCAAAATTGTACTGTTTATTAATGCAAATATTGAGTTGCGTTCAACCCGGGGCTAGGCGGCGTGG
This sequence comes from Corbicula japonica, assembly GCA_038501625.1. Lineage (NCBI taxonomy): Eukaryota > Metazoa > Mollusca > Bivalvia > Venerida > Cyrenidae > Corbicula > Corbicula japonica. The sequence continues at coordinate 145,115 of JAZAYU010000341.1, read as the reverse complement.
GCAGTAATATGCATTTCCATTTCTGTCCATGAACAGGCTCAATGAAACCGAACCTGCAATATTTTCATTTTTGTCGTGTTCGATGGCTTTCCAAGTTCCCTTATAATCTATTTTAATATTCATATTTCTGTAACATTAAAAAAAAATCAAAACTGTTACAATACAGCCTAACATATCATCTATTATTAATCATCTTATTTTCATCTTAAAGACAACATATAATATTTTAGAACAGTTACGCTTCTTGAATGACGGTTATTCTCATGTCCCTTTTCATCTATTTGTTAATTCAACACGTTGTAAGGAAGCCCAGAGGAAATCCATTAAGGCCGTTATGAGTTAAAAATTATAAGGAAACAATTACCAATAGTGTTTCATTTAAGAAATCTTTAAGTCAGATTTCAACGAAGATGCTTGGAAAGTCTCAAACAGGTCTTATTATATATATATTTTAATATGATCTACAAATAAAATTGTTCAAAATCTAGTACGCAAATCCTTGTACATGTATTAGCATCAGACTAAACCTACTACAGCCGGTAAATTTTTTCAGAAAGTCATGGTTGGAACACAAGAAAGTTTTAATTTATGCAACAGTCTTTAGTGATCTATTTAATCTGACAAGCTTTTCGCAAATCATCATTTACCAGTAAAGCTAATTATACCTTCCGGCATCTAAGTCCGATAATCCTTGTTAAAGCTGTCAGTCATAAATGGAATTATTTTAACAATGATTAAATATAATAAAAACGTTTATATATATATAACATTACGACGAAATTCACAGGTCTTGATGGCGTTCAAAATTAAATTATTCGAAATTGTACAATAATTTTGAAATGGGGTTATATTTATCCGGATCTTCTTCATTGCAAGTTTTATGATCCTTTTCCAATCATTCAAATAATACTCGGCTACTTGTACATGCTTTTAAATGTTGCTAAAGCAATTGTTATAAAATAATCCCAATGTTTAATGAGTTGAACTACTTTTAACTTAACTGTAAAATAATTAACTGCACTTCAAAATTCTGTTTACCTACAATCATTCCTATCGGTTATTTGGTATATTATTTCAACTCGTTCACAAACATTTTAATTTATTTTCCTGTGAAGCTGTAATTAAGAAATATATTTCGCGCTTTATTGATGATCCATTTTTAGTGTTTGATGATAGACTTCTTTATTATCTCCTTTACCCGAGTCTCTCTGTGGGCTAATCTGTAATATCGCTGTCATATTTTTAAAGAATAAATATGTAATAAACTTAAATTAATAAATGTAAAAATAAGCATGAAGACAAAGGTAACCGAACCATTTTTAAATAACCTTTAATATTAAAAACATTTTTCGACAGCTGACAAATGTTCAATATTTTGTGTGACTCATGCATCTTTTTCTGTCGTTTACATTAACTATCAGCGAGTAAATATAAAATTATGTTAAAACATTTACTTACCAGAGTTTGTAAACGCACATTTAATTAGCCAACTAGTTAACAGAGCATTTAAAAAATAGTTAAACATTTTCTTTTCAAAATGTTTTATTTCTGACAAGGAAGTTTTAAATGTAACTGTTATCTTTCCTACAATAAAAAGTATTCAACGCGCAATCGATACTTATCAATCATGATCTAATATAGCAATATCTTGCAGGTTTATAAGTGAGTGAGTTGAAAAACTCTATGTATACTGGTATACTGGACAGACGAATATCCTGCAAAAGCAGATTGTGCAATCAGAATTGCAAATGGAAGAACATAATTAAATTATATATATTATACCAGTAACGATATAAAGCGTAATAGCAGTCGACCAATTTTTTTTAATTGAACACAAACTTTTAGAAACAATATTTAACCAGCGAAGCTGGTTTTACTAATCACAATTCTGAAATCGGTATCAAACCAAAACGAGGCACTGGCAACCGGCGATTTACGCATTTCAGAGTAATCAGAGTAAGTAAAGTAGTCCCCAAGTTTCCTGTTACGTGTTAAAGTTGGCTCTTGCAACGTAAGTATAGCTAAAAGAATACTTGACTGCTTCACTGCGCTGTCCCTTATTCAGAACACAATCGACAACAGTAAACCAATTTTATCTGGGGGTTGTTACTAAGCCGCCAGGGATTCTTTAGCGAGCCACAGATATGAAACCTTTAGGTAGAGATATAAACGATATTCCCGATGTTAGGATATTACAATAGCCAAATATTAAATCTGAAATATTTAATATAGCTTTTCTGCTAATTCGAAGCTCAAAATAACAGTGAAAACATTTTCTTTATTTTATCATTTTAAAGCCATTTCAATATTGGACGTTTGTTCCGCGGCTAAAATGTTTGTTTCACGAAATATTTTATTTTTTTTATTTTTATCATTAACAATAACGATAATGATAAATTTCCATCTTAGCATATTTTTCTTCAATTGTCCAATTTATGAAATCAATGCGCAAATGCTATCACTTGAAATTTTAAAGACATATTGCAAACATTTGTTTATTATTTGATGAGCGTTGTAAATCACTGAACTTGAAGCAATCATCATTGCTGAATATGTTTATATATTGGATTTCCCCATATAAGCTTGATCAGTAAACTGTTACAGTAAACTATTGAGATGTGTAAAATTTTACATATTAAAACTAGTATACCGGATATTACTCGTACAGAAATAAGGACATGTAAGATTTACAGATCTATGTATTCGAAACATGCTACGAGCAAGCGCGGTACGTGTCCGGCTATCACGTACGTGGCAGGAGACACGTCGACAATAAGGCCATTAGTTGAACGGACTATGATTTGTTTCAGGAATAATGCATAATTTACATTTTTTCCAAAGGTTAAGATGTTTACTCGGTTTACGTTTTCGATTAAGCTAGAGATGACTACTATTTTTGTTCGGAGTACATGAAATCATAGGCGCAGTGACACATTGAATATGCAAATGTCAGTGACGTCACAATTTCCCGCGTTTTGAAGAAAGTCAAATAACAGTAAAAGTACGTGTGAATATAGAGGAAAACCATGATGAAGCCTAAAATTAAAAACGACACATCTGTCTGCTGAAACTGATGTTATATGAACGGATTAACAACCAAAACTCAATGATATGTTTACCAATGTCTTAAATCTGGCACCTTTTTCTAATAATATGCTACATGAAAACAACCATCGAGTCCGTTATTATATACAACTTAATACGGTATAATTTTTGGTATATTTGGTAATTCATTTTCCTCTGAAATTGTCTTCAATTTTAAATGTGTGTTATCTAGCATTAAATTTCAATGCTTTCGGCAATGTTATGACTCTCGGTTGTTTTATCTTAATATGTAGGATTCTCAATTCTATGATTTCCTTTACATGTTATTCACAATTAAGGAAACAATTATATATATAAAAGTACGTGTGAATATAGAGGACAAACCATGATGAAGTCTAAAATTAAAAACGACACATCTGTCTGCTTAAACTGATGTTATATGAACGGATTGTAAGCTAATGGACATTTATCCCATCTCCTTAACAACCAAAACTCAATGATATGTTTACGAATGTCTTAAATCTGGCACCTTTTTCTAATAATATGCTACATGAAAAAACCATCGAGTCCGTTATTATATACAACTTAATACGGTGGAAATTTATGGTATAAGCTATAGTAATTCATTTTTCTCTGAAATTGTCTTCAATTTTACATGTGTGTTATCTAGCATTAAATTCCAATGCTTTCGGCAATGTTATGACTCTCGGTTGTTTTATCTTAATATGTAGGATTCTCAATTCTATGATTTCCTTTACATGTTTTCACAATGAAGGAAACAATTATATACTTCTTATTTCAAATAAATGCATAATCATTCCCATTGATCGGGTCTCACTTTTTATATCATTTTTCGTGTTCATTCTGTCTTTGGGATGTCAGTACACATATTTCACTATTATAATTTCTTGCTTTAAAACCCTTTACTCAATATATACGTCTTTCATCACATAGGTGACTAGTTCAGGTCCCAGTCAGCTGGCACACAAGTGCCATCTGATCTGGATCTTAAATTTGTGATTACTGGTCAGAAAAAAATTAATGATTCTAAAAGCGAACATTTTAAATCCAAATCAGATCGCAAAGATGTGCCAGCTGATATGGATCTAAACTGTTCGCCCAAGCTATTTAGGTATATCTATGGAGTAAAGGGTTAACAGAAGCCTTCATCCAGATAATACATGGAAACCCTTATTTCCACTATCATTTAGACAAGATGAAGGTCTTTGCGAGTGAACCAAGTTCTTTTGCTTTTTCGTAAATGGATACATGTATGAGAATCATGGCACTGGTTATTCTCAATAAGCAAAATCGCTTCGCTGGTTTTCTGTACTTTCAGTACTTTGATTTTATTTTTTGTCCGCACGTCTTCAACATTACATCCCATGCAAGATGACAAAACAAAAAAAAACATGTTTCACGTGAAAACAAGGCCTCCATGTTTCACGTGAATAAACGAAAATGTTGACTGCACAATTAGTTAGTATAGTAAGGTCAAACAAACTTATCAGGAAAAGCAACTCGCAGAAAAAACAAGGCCTCTATGAACAGAGTTCAAATCTTTAAAGTGTAACATTTACTTTGCCAACGCTTTATTATTTTTTATTGTTAAACATGTGTGTTTGTTTGTGTGTTTCTTAATCTACCGCTATGGAACCTTTGATGCAAAGCAAGCGATTGTTATTATACAAGCATGACTAACATTTAGAATGGAATCAAGGATTTTCAAAGCAAATGTAATAGATGATCACGTAATGAATTCGGCATTCCACAATCGGGGCAATTAAAACAGAAAAAATCAAAATAGAATCCGTCTCACAGCTGTAGATAAACGTAATGACAGAAACATGTCTTGATTTATTTAACAAAATCTTCCGGTTGTTATCTAATGAAATTGATAACAACCTTTTTATTACCGCTTTAAAATTGCAAAACAAGCACGCAGTTAATCAGGTGATATATCAAAAGCATTCAGTCGTTTCTGCTATACCTTGTATATACAGATGATTTGAAATGTTTAAAATAAAAGTTTTTTGTTTTTTTTTCAACATAGACGTTACTAAGATTATTGTAACTGTTCGTGTTCATTGACAGTTAAGGCCTCCTCACACATAGGCGAACACTAAACGCAGCTCGCCGAATTGGGTAAATTTGTCAATATTTGCGAAATTTGAACGAAACTTTTTGAAAAAGTATTACATAATATTAAACATAACGAAAGGCAAACGTAGTGGAACTATTAGTTGTGAATGATTTACGAAGGGTGTTTCTCGCTAGAATGCGTTGGGTCGCGCAAACAATCTGAGTATTTTCCTTTTCCTATTAGGAACGCAAAAAATGCGAACCAAAGCGCTGATTTTCGCACGCTTCCGATGCCGTCCGTTGCTTTTCCAAAGAGTATGTCCGCATCCGGCCGTTTACGGACGCTAAGCAAGACTGAAGAAAACCAAGTGGGGTCAGATTCCATAATATTTTTAAATCTAATTTAGTATACAATTACAATCACAAATTAAGGAAAACTTTTTACAAGTTTTATCGCCGATACTCGGATCTTATTCATAAATACGGGTGCAGTTAATAAAACAAAATTGCAACAAGGTATTTCACAGCCATTATGGAGATTTAATTTATAAACTTAAGAAGATAAAAGGCAATGTTACAGTGTAATTTCTCCAGGTTATTCGTAAAAACCATCTGTAAATTTAAAAAGAAGGGTAACCAACATGATATTTTACAGCGTTCTGCAGGCCTGGTTATTACCGGTAACCCATCTACAGTTGATCATTATGCTTACCACTTTGGTATCGCGACGGTGGCAGGAATTTATGAGTTTATGAAGGTTTATGGGAAAATCTTTTCTAAAAAGAACCTAGAAGCTCGATTTGTTTCTTTAATCCCTGTCATCGTGTTCTTGCTGATAATACTCCAGGAGCTCTGGTCTCGGTAAGATCATTGAGTATCCGCCCTTTGGCTTTGCAATGCCATTGGCCTCTTATGTTTTGTGTGTTTGTTTGCGTTTGCATGCAAAATTGTTGAGCCGATGGGTGGGTTGGAGTTGTTTCACCAAGACAACTTGTATTTGTTTTGCGAACCTCAGAACGAGAACCTGTTGGGCAAGTGTGAGGTTGGTGCCCCCTAGAACCTGGTTTAAACCCCACAGTGGCAATTTATTTTGCCACTGACCGTTCCAAGGCTGTATCCCCAAAGGTTCTCTTTTTCGTTAATTGTTGTGGCATCCTATTTGAATTGACATACTTAAAACATACATGCTTTCTCTCTCTCTCTCTCTCTCTCTTATTTTAGTTTCTTGTATCCCTATCCCTTTTTATTAGGAGTTGTCGGAGTGGCGGCGACTGATGTACACTTTTTAGAGCACAATAAGACCAATTTTCCGAAGGCATGACTCATTTTATTATTATTGCGAAGGTCTGATGTTTATTTACAATCGGCTTCCAAAGCTTAAATGACATTTGTTTTTTTTAATTAATTATTTATTGACTTTTTATTTCTATTTTAAAATTTACATTTCGGTACATTCCTTTATTTGAATTTAACATTGAGTTAACATTTCCTTTTGTTTTTTTCGAAAACAAAAGTAAATTATGATCCTAAAATTAATTCGCTTAATAACGCTTTATTTCAATTTTGATTTAGGCAAATACTCGAAAACCCGCCTGTCTTTAAGTTAGTACTTTGCAGTAGGTGACGATGTGTTGCACCTATCTTGAGGCCTGGATCCAAGAGCTGCATGTACCAAGTGCGTTGTTTCCAACACGCTCGAACATGTCATCAAACATTTCAATTGGCATGCAGAGGAATACCTTTAAGGTTCTAGAATAATTTCTTTTGAGTTCATATATGAGATAATGCTGCCAAATTGGCGCTGTATCTCGGATGCAGCCGTAGTCTTCTCCAGATTGGACGTGCTCCGGCTCTACTTCTACATGGCCACTGATGAACTTGTGAATGTTAAGTTGTTTTGGGAGATTAATTGATAAGCCACGACAGTTATACATGTATACTTTATCCTCAGGCGTTGTATATCTTCCATTCTGACGAAGGAATAACTAAAACTATTGGGTTTTTTTCTTAGCTCCATTCTTTTACAAACGAAATACATGTATAAGTGTTCAGATACAGATACTAAAAACAACTCAAGAAATTAAGATGCGTTTTAACATTAGTAATGATTTGTATGCAAGCGTATGCCGTGCGGTTTTAGAACATCAACCAATCGTTACTGTTCGCTTTCATTCGCCATGAAATTTCGGATTGAGTAACTATAATATGTTATTATTCGATTGGTTTCGCAAATTGTCGAACAGTTTGGTCATGAGATCGCCTTCGATCGCTTGATATGCAGATTATTTGCAAATTATGCAAATGTATGCTAATCAGGACCTGATATCTTGCGAACTCTAAAGGCCTCCTCACACATAGGCGAATCCATTCAACGCAGCCCGGCGAATCGAGTAAATTTGCCAATACTTGCGAATTTTGAACGAAACTTTTGGAAATTTTTTTACATAATTTGAAATAAAACGAAAGACAAACGTAGTGGAACTATTAGTTGCGAATGATTTACGAAGGGTGTCGAACGGTTACATGTACTATTTCTGGCGTTGGGTCGCGCAATCTGTGTTTTTTTTCCGTTACCGACCGTTACCGAATAGGAACGCAAACATGCGAACCGAAGCGCAGATTTGCGCATGCTTCCGATATCGTCCGTTGCTTTACGAAAGAGTATTTCCGCATCAGGCCGTTACCGGACGCTAAGCAAGACTGGATTAAACAATTTCAAAAATTTTGAAAATATAATTTCTTGTTTTAATATAATAATAACTTCTCCAGTAGGCCCAATTTTTTTCAAGATTATTTATATTATTTTAGTGTCTTGTATCTCTATCTCCTATTTTTATTATGTGTTGTCGGGGAGGCGGCGACTGATGTAGGTCTATACTTTTTAGGGTACAATAAGAACAATTTTTCTCAAGACATGGCTCATGTTATTATTATTGCGAAGTTCTGATGTTTACTAATAATCTGCTTCCAAAGCTTAAATAAGAGTTGTTGTTGTTTTAATTTATTATTTATTGACTTTATTTCTATTTTGAAATTTACATTTCGGTACATTCCTTTATTTGAATTTGACTTTGACTTAACGTTCGTTTTTGTTTTTTCGAATACAAAAGAACTTTATTAACATAAAATAAATTCGCTAAATTACGCTTAATTTCAATTTTGATTTTGAAAAATTCTCAACAACCCGCATATCTAAATACTTTGCATCAGGTGTCGATGAGTTGAGGCCTGGATCCAAGGGCTGCGTGCACCAAGTGTGTTGTTTGCAACACCCTCGAACATTTCATCAAACATTTCATTTGGTATACAGAGACATTTCTTTAAGGTTTTAGAATTATCTCTTTTGAGTTCATATATGAGGTAATCATAGATTGCTTCCAAACAGGCACTGTATCTCGGAATGCAGCCATAGTCTTCTCCAGATGGGACGTGCTCCGACTCCCATTCTACATGGCCTCTGATGAACTTGTGAATGTTGAGTTTTTTTTGAGACTTATTGATGAGCCACAGCTACTGTTATATTTTATCCTCAAGCGTTGTATATCTTCCATTCTGACGAAGAAATAACTAAAACTATTGTTATTTAGCTACACCCTTTTACATATTAAATTAAAGTGTTCAGATACTAAACACTTCTCAAGAAATTAAGATGCGTTATGATTCGTATGTCTTATTTACTATAAGTAATGATTCGTATGCAAGCGTCTGCTGTTCGTTTTCAGAACGTCAACCAATCGTTACAATTCGCTTTCATTCGCCTTAAATTTCGGATTGAGTTAGCTACAATACGTAATTATTCGCTATGTTTCGCAAACTGTCGCAAAGATTCGTCATGGGATCGACCTCGATCACTTGATATGCAAATTATTTGCAAATTATGCAAATGTATGCTAATCCGGACTTGATAACTTGCGTACTCTAACGCAAGTTAATGAAAGCTAGGCGAAGACGTTGCGATTGTTAAGCGTATTGAAACGAATGTTAACGAATCACAGGCAAAACTTTTAATCGCCACAATTTTTAAACATGTTCAAAATTTTCCGACGAACTATACCAATCGCAACGATTAGTAACGCTCATACACGCATTCACACGAACAACACCAACGATGTACAACGTACATATATGAATGGGAAGGAATTTTGTCAAAGCCCTATTCGCCAGTATTCGCAAGTTGACGTCTGGGAGCTTTCGTCTTTGTGTCAGGAGGCCTTAACATATGAAGCTATGCGAAGACGTTGCGATCGTTGAGCGTATTGAAACGAATGTTTACGAATCACAGGCGATACTTTTAATCGCCACAAATTTTTAAACATGTTCAAAATTTCCCGACGAAATAGACCAATCGCAACGATTCGATACGATCATACATGTAAACGCATTCATTCGAACACCACCAACGATGTACAACGTACATATACTGATGGGAACGAATTTTGCCCAAGCACTATTGCCAGTATACGCAAGTTGACGTCGGGGGGCTTTCGCTTATGGGCAAGGAGGCCTTTTCTATAATTTTATTTTAGTCATTGTAAACAAAAAGACATGTAGAAAAAATATCATTATTTTATACGAAACTCAACCACCTGCGACGTTGTTGTTATTGATATGAAAGCAAAAGGTGTCTAAACAATTCTAATGTAATAGTTTGCGAATCCGATTAAAATTAGAGTGTTTATTCAGCTGATATAAATTTTGTCCGGTAAACTGATTGTCCGGTAAATTTTTATAAAAACGATCCCACTAATATAAATACCTTGTATTTATCATATTAAACATATTAAATTTGATGCAAAATCGACGTCTATCAAAACTACTAATTTACAGACTTACTCGTATTATAGAAATCTTTATATAAGGCATCAATCTAAACTCCTGAAGTTCATTAAACATTGCAATAATTTGCAGAGAAAATGTTTCGACTTTCCTTTATATCTTAATACAAATATTCACCTGAAATGTGTTGATAACAGCTAAATTTATGGTTAAAAAAAGTACGTTGTTAATTATCATTTATTTTGAATACTTTAGCTTGCAACATTGTGCTTAACGATAGAATATTTCATAATTTGACTTATTTTTAGGCAATACATGACCTTAAATTCTACATGTGATGAAGCCTAATAGATGTTATGCAACCACATTATCGTATAACAAAATTGACACGTTTGGGAAATATTTTCACAATATTTCACCAGTTTTCTTTTATTTCCATTATTTTATCATAATATGGTCACGTAAATCAGGTAAACTTATCCTCGCAATCGTTTTTTCACAGTTAACTCAGTTTGTACATACTATTGCTTCCTCGGTTCTCATTATGTTATACTGGTAAACTATTTTTCGACGTTAGATGTCTTGGCTCACTTTTGACCTAGTATTTCGATCAATGAAATGTTGTAAATAAAATTTATTATGCAGCGTGAAAATCAAATAGATTTTATTTCGATTGGTTGTAGGTGCTTATTTTCAAGATGACCGTAACGACTTTTATATTGACCGTAAGTATTTACCTGGCACACACGTGTTCGGACATTTTCGTTTTTAATAGCGATAATTGTATCAGAGTAAAACATATTTACGGTATAAATAACCAGATAACCAGTTAAGTCATTTAATAGCTTAAGTTCGATTTTATATGGAATATTCATGGGTGTCAGGTAAACACTTGCGGAAAATACACAATGTAGAACGAAAAAGAAGTGCAGACATTTCTAGTTCTTACTGGTTCCTTTCTAGTTCCTTTAATACTGATTGTTAATTTCAAGTCCAGAAACACACAATGCCTAGGTTTAGTGTCTATCACATTCGCCTCAAATGCCGGAGGCGCTGGGTTTAATACTCGGGATGGACACGTTTTTTAAGTTCATTTAGTTGGTAGATCTCGCTCTTTTAACAAGTTGTTATAATTTATATTTATTTAATTTCAAGGACATTTATTCATCTTGAGTTCTAACTCTACAAGAGGTATTTTATTGAAAATAAAGTTAACTATGCATATCAGGGATGGCCACATCCAGCAGACACAACCTCCCCACACAGCCAAACAGTAGTGAGGAAAGGAGAGCAGGGTATTACAATAATAAATTTCAATATGGACGCCACAAACAATTAACGAAAGTGAGAACCCGAGGGGTCACCGCCTTCAAACGGTCAGTGGCAAAACAATTGGCCACTGGGGGGTTTAACCAGGTTCTAGGGTGCACCAACCTCACAAACTTGCACATCACCTGAAACTGAATAAATGTAGATCAAGACTTAATGTAAGACATTGCTTCTTTAATCGACGTATTATCACCAGATAAAATTGTTGCAACAGATTTATCATTTTTGGACAGACACGTTCAATGAATTTATCGGGTTTCCATGACTCGGTCGTAAAATTCATAGGCCATACTCAGAAGGCAGGGATGGTTCCGTCAACAGCCATAACAAGTAAAATAAAGTTACTAGTTTTGAAAACTAAGCTCCTCTATATTTCTTTCTTTCTTATATCTAAAATCTTTTCCGTCAACGCCGTTTATCTTTTTTAAAGATATTTCTTGTTCCAATCGTTCTTGGTTATCCAAACCTTCATATGAACCAGTTTTCCGGCAAATGCACTTTAAACTTCAACTCATTCTTAATGAAGGTAAGTTCAAGGGAGCTGTTTTGAAGTTTATTCAAATTTAACAGTATTTTATTCACATATTTTTTCAACCCATATTGCATGTATTAATCACATAATTATACCGGACCAATCACTTTTTCATTTTCATAATCACGCAGTTAATAACCTGCTGTAAGGAAACAGCCTGTCGTTGTGAGTTTTATTAGAAATGTGTGCGATGAATATGAACTTGTTGTGGAATTTTGAGAGTCAGTCAATAAATCATATAGAGCATAATCTTGGCACTGTGTTTTCTAATAGTGAGTCTGTTGTGCTTCGCTCGACGACAACACAAACCCCGTATGCTTTGAAAATAGAGTTTTTCTGATAAATAATCAAAAGATATATAACACTGAACAAGGATATATACATATATTTGACCTTTGTGTAAAAATAAACATAACAACATCTTCTCGCTTTAATTTAAATGTTCAGATATATGCAAATAACTTAAATTAAGGATGAAATAAAGCATCACTGAACAAAAGTTTAACCATGTTATTTTGCCAAGTTTTCTTTTTGGCCCAATTTATTTAAATCAATAGCCCAGGTTCAAAAATGGCATTGACCCAATCGGCATGCATTTTGATAATGGGCATGTTTAATTGTGTAATACATATGTTAGAAACAAAACAAGGTTTTTGCATGTACATGCTTTTCACGATGTATAGCAAGTTCTTGACAGCGATTTTCTTATAATTTTATCAATGGTGTTATACGTATCCCCTTTCAAAATAATTTGTAAGTATAAACGCATAAGAAATAACAAAAAAGTAATAAGAAATGAAAAGCAAGGACTTTGTTAGAGAAAAACTTTAACTGTGATGTTATTTAATAAACTTTTTCATGACGAGCGTCGAATAGTGATGTTCTTGTGCATTACGTTTTTCAACTTTGTTGTAGATATATTCTGATCTTTCCGCTGAGTTTGAATACTGTTCGCTGCCATGTGTTTCACCAATGCCGATGTTAATTGCTTCTGCTATAGTATCAAATGATGCATTCTCAGTGCCACATTCGTTTCTTGACACTTCATTATTAACATACTGTGGAGACCGACGCTGGCAGAGACCCCTAAAACAAAACATCCATGTTTGGTGATATAATGCGTAATGATTTAGGTTACCAATATTCAATTGCAGTTTTATTACTGGTGGGTACTTCAGTTGGGATACGGAACTTCTAGTTGGTAAAACAAAACAGAGGGCAAAAGGGTAATATTAAATAATATTAAATTATAAATGAAAATAAATTGACTAAGGGCAATATGAAAACGAAGCCTCATAAAAGCAAACCCAAATGAAGTTGATTATCATTATGTCAAAACAAAAGGTAAAAAAGGCGAAGAGTAACATTTTCTAGTGATTTAATTGCTCTGGGACATTTTAAGTTGACATCAGATAGGAAATGCGTTTTTAAAATGGATAATACACAAAAAGGGCGTAAAGGGAAAAAGTAGTTGTGCCTAAGCGGACTATTATGGAATGTATCGACTCAATGTAACCCAAAACCATAGAAATACGACTCTAGCGCATAGCTAACCTTGCTAGAGACAAGTACAGAACATACGTACGTATCCCCGCGTATTGATACATTGTATTTTATGATATCGTCGGTATTTTATCAAAAGAAATGGATATTTATTTAATAAGATTTTATCTTTAAATGCAACAAAAGCAGTTTATCAGTTGAGTTCGCACATTCGATTTAAAAGATACCTTTTCTTTTATAGAACATTTAAGAAAACTAAAACTAAAACATTGTGAAGAAAAATTCCTTTAAAAGCCAAAAGTGAGGACTTTGGTAGATGTGACTATACAAGAATATCATTTGTTACTTTAACTGCGATAGGGAAATTTTATTTTTAATATTTATTGAAAATACTGTTATAGTCTACCGTAAGAGTACTTAAGTAGACAATTACATTATTGAATTAAGTAAATGCAGTTAACCTAATTTTGCAAAGTTGTTATACCCTTGACAACACATTTGGAAACATAATTATGTCACTAAAGCTGCAATTATATAAGTATGTGTGACATCATCCCTTTACACCCATTTACATCTACTGAAAGATGCCTTAAACAATCAACGATGGATTCACCCTGACAAGTCGGCCAATCACCGACTTAAGTACTCTATTGATGTAAATTTGGATTTCAAATAAATAAAAACCTTACTATAACTGACCCTTATTTACTAACGTGAGTTTACATTTTGGAAATAAAAGTCAATACCTTTTGTGAATGAAAATTAACAGAACAACAACGGCAATGAGCGCCAGACACACACCAACGACGATCCCAGCAATTATTCCTGTATCTGAATATAGGAACTTAATATGTTACTAGTTATATATTTTAATTAAAGGCATACTTGAATCATTGCTGTGTTAGATCTTGAATAATGTGGTTTAAATATAATATGTGGTTTATATACTCAAGCGTTTTTGTTTTCGACCAATAGCTTTTATTAATTGCTTGCGATGGTGGAAACTGTAAGCTTATGAATCGCAAAACAATATCACTGGCTTTCTACGAATTATTACCTGGAAGTCCATGCATTAAAAAAGAAGGTTTTAATATGCAAATGCTGTATGTTCAATTGATTGCCTTTTAGACTACCAAAATGCAAAATAATCATGCGAGATCACGAAAACACGATTTTTGAGTACGAATGTGCTAATGCGATATCGCGCCCTCGCATCGTACTTTCGCGATATGGCATAATGTTGTCGCGACACGCGTCGTTTTTTTCCTCGTTTTTTGTGATATTTGCCTCACACTATTTATATATATAAGCTGTTGTTGATAAAATGTAAGTGGAATCTCGTACGACTAGACTGAAACATTAGGTGATAAGCCAATTTATTACATGAACTATAAATAGACGCAACGCGATTGGTCACACCCCCAAAATAACCGAGTCAATAAATCTAGATATTGACCCGCTTTCGCTGATACTGACCTGTCTATAAATAGAATCCGAAAGTTTCCATCTTTTATATTATTTATAGTTCATTTAATAAACTATTATATATATATATATATATATATATATATATATATATATATATATATATATATATATATATATATGTAATTGTCCTACATGTTTGTATATGTATAACAATAAGTGTATGTAAATGTCTAGGCAGTCAGAGGGTTATTTGTGGATAGTTATGGTTTATATGCATTGCCGGAAAATTGCTCTATTGAGAACTTGGATGGCACGTCTATAACCATGTACAGCACTCTTGGCTAGGCGATGTCGCCGTGTCTGGTGCTTAGATCTGTTCCTTTATGTCTGAAGGTTTGTTCGTTGGTTACTTATCTCACCCATGTGTATCTTACTTCCACGAACATGAATCCTTTCGGGGATCCCTTAATTCAAACGTTAGCTGTTTGAATTGAATTATCTCCCCTTAATATATATCTTCAATTCAGTGTATCGAAAGATCCAGCTGACTTTCATTGTGTGTGTCTCTTTCTATAGCACTAGTGTGCATAAAAACTCCAAAAATAAAAAAGGAGGATGCACGATGCTAATAGATGTGTATATGTAATTGTCCTACATGTTTGTATATGTATAACAATAAGTGTATGTAAATGTCTAGGCAGTCAGAGGGTTATTTGTGGATAGTTATGGTTTATATGCGTTGCCGGAAAATTTCTCTATTGAGAACTTGGATGGCACGTCTATAACCATGTACAGCACTCTTGGCTAGGCGATGTCGCCGTGTCTGGTGCTTAGATCTGTTCCTTTATGTCTGAAGGTTTGTTCGTTGGTTACTTATCTCACCCATATGTATCTTACTTCCACGAACATGAATCCTTTCGGGGATCCCTTAATTCAAAAGTTAGCTGTTTGAATTGAATTATCTCCTCTTAACTTTATATATATCTTCAATTCAGTGTATCAAAAGATCCAGCTGACTTTCATTGTGTGTGTCTCTTTCTATAGCACTAGTGTGCATAAAAACTCCAAAAATAAAAAAGGAGGATGCACGATGCTAATAGATGTGTATATGTAATTGTCCTACATGTTTGTATATGTATAACAATAAGTGTATGTAAATGTCTAGGCAGTCAGAGGGTTATTTGTGGATAGTTATGGTTTATATGCGTTGCCGGAATATTTCTCTATTGAGAACTTGGATGGCACGTCTATAACCATGTACAGCACTCTTGGCTAGGCGATGTCGCCGTGTCTGGTGCTTAGATCTGTTCCTTTACGTCTGAAGGTTTGTTCGTTGGTTACTTATCTCACCCATATATATATATATATATATATATATATATATACATATATATATATATAACTATTTATAGTTCATGTTATAAAACAGTTATTTATTTATTAGCTGGGAAATATGCTGTTGATATTGACCGCAAAAATCGTTATTGACCTCGGCTATCGCCTCGGTCAATAACGATTTTTTAGGTCAATATCACAGCATATTTCCCAGCTAATAAGTAAATAATTGTATAATATCTGAAGAAAAACTATAATTGTGATTAATATACAAATACATATCATTTATTGAAAAAACGTATAAACATAGTATAAATACTATATGGAGGTTAAATTGGTTAGGAAAGCATGTAGTTAAGTAGTAAACATGTAAAGCACTGATGATACAATACCAGTTCCTGTGTCTGGGTCACCGTGTTCATGTGCTGACCCTATTGCATGTCCAAGCGTGCTGTTGTTATTCGCGTGTGTCCCTGAAGTGTTTTCGATTCTTTTCGTAGAGATTTCGGACAACTTTGTCGTAAAGCTTGCAAGAGTAACGTTGTCAACCGTAGGACGATTTGCGGCTGTAATATTTTGGGATGGTTTGGTCCATTGTGGCTGATAGGATCTAGAAACGAATGTTTCAACCCTTGACAGTTCAGTTGTTCCTGTGGTGTTTGCTGTTCAAAATAAAATTGTGTTCGTTTCAGGCATAAGGTTATTGCATATTTCTATAACAAACAAATCGATTCATATATTATAGGAACGAGATATTACCTAATATACTAGAATGTCATTAAATTAATATTTTAAAGAATGCTAATCAGGGCGAGGCAAAAATGACGTTATAAAATATATTCATGTTTTATTTCTGTTCTTTTTTTTCAGAAATAAACAATGAATTGATCCATATAATTAAATTGGCAAAAAGACCAACTTCAGTGAACTAAGCCTAGATCAAATAGATAGAAATATACCTATTATGCACGAGTCGTCAAACAGATTTGAGGTCAAGCTTCCATCATCTGAAAAACGTTTGTACAAATGTTAAATCTTTAACATTGTTTAAAGCATATCCAAGACTTAAAGTTTACAAAACTCTAACAAAATTAATTTACTTCTGCATTCTTGAACTACTTCTTTATCAACCAACATTATTCCAGACAGTCATAGCAAAGGAGTATTACTGATTTATTTGATCGCGTCTTACTGTTCTTGAATAGATATGAAATAGGTCGTTCCAAATATTTTTCTATATACATCTAAGGTCATCTTTTGTTATTATTTGTCTTGATAAACTAAGCCTTATGCGAAACTTGGTATTTTATTAGTAAATTGATTTTTCGTCTAAAGTTTGTTATGACTTAACAGTATAAATACAACCAAAAACCATCAGTACCGAAATTGTCTACGACTATAGAACGACAAAGATTACTTATATACGATAAACAATTGAACATACATTTGAAGCAGACCAGCCTATGTAGTGTGTCACATCGTCTGAAGTGACGACCAGCACCTTTGCTGTATGCCCCACACAATATAGCCAGTGTTTGCCAGTCATTCCCTGAAACGACAAAATAACAAAATATAAAATTAGAAACATCTTGTTAGACAAACCCAATTACATGTATATTGTATCATTAATATGCTCTCTTCTTTTTAGCTGTGTGGGAAGGCTGTGTCTTCTGTTTTGCAAAGTTTCCTTTTTTAAACAGTTATTTTAATAACATTTTTAGATATTCCACAGATTTTTAAACTTGCATGGTTTTGTTTTTACAAAATAATATTTTTGTATGTTTAAGACACAATTCATGCTTACGAGTTAAAATCGTTGAGTATCCATGGTATCCACACTCTGTTGTGTAACCTTTCCAGTAGTACCCAGTTGTGAGAACACTTTTTAGTTGAATATCAACAGGAAATGACCCACATCTGGACATGTTCATGTAATACCATGTGTTGTTTAACACGTCTATGACGTTATCTAATGACGTAAATTCAGTAGCATTTCATGTAACATAAAATTATTAACATCAAATACAAATCAGTATAGTTCACGTAATAATAATAAGCTCATCTAATATACAATGTGAAGACCATTAAATTTTTCTAGGAAGATAGTGAGGGGTCGAAAATTCTTTTGAAACAAAATGCACAACCTCCTTGTTAGGTGTTATGCAAAGCGGATGTTATAGTATAAGTACATGTAATAATCGGCTTGATTTAATGGAGCATGAATTCTTAATATTGTACGCTTGTTGTAAATATAAAGCAAATAAACTTACTTGTCGTGTTTTGACAGAGAAAATATTTATAATCATCACAGTATGAAAATAGTTCATCGCTTGTTTTATAGAAAGTTTCGTTAGTTAAGTAGCTAAAACTGCACAAACACCATTCACTGTGATTTTGGCGTGAATCTGAAATGAAATAGTAAAATTATTACCTTTTATGTGAATTTGTAATCATTTTGCTTTTATAAACTTTTTATACTTTCTGTTTAAGTTCTTAGCGCAAAACGTCGTGCTTCAAAATTGACAGAATAATCATTATATCTGAGGTTATTAGGTTAATATAATTACATGCGTATGAGCTAGTACATGTAGATAGAATTGTTTTGTTGTGCACATGTCAGGATAATTGCAAGCTACACATCGAGGTATTTCAATGCAACACTTCAAAAATAATAACGCGATAATTGCGCTCATGACTTAACATTTTGTATTATTTTAAATGAAGTCTTTTTTGTATCTTTGCCTTATTCTGCAAACTAACAGAAAATCGTCATCAGTATATGATTTATTATTTAAGGGGAATGTTAGGTATTTTGAAGAAAATCTGATTCTGTTTGTACGTAAAACCGTTCATTTTTGAGAAGTATAAAATTAGTTTATATGCGAACATAATTAGTGAAGAAGATTAACATGTCAGCATACATACATACAGCTGAACCAGGAATAGTCAAAAGCACAAAGATATCAACTAAGTTAAATGTAATATGGCTTTATTATTATTACAGAAAACTTGCAAACACAAACATGTGAAGTGATGCATAACATGATCCATCGAAATTATTTTAATGACGTTTTGTTTATATGTGATTTGTAACAATGATCCATAGGGTCTGAAAAGATGACCCTCAGACAAGCAGGTTACACATATACTATTTGGATTGATCTTAAATGCATCTGATGCATTATAAAAAACATTTGTTCAAATGAGGACCTGTTGGGGCAAGTGTGAGGTTAGCGCACTCTTAAAACTTGTTTAAACTCCCAATGGCTAACCGTTTTGCCGCTGACCGTTCCGACGCGGTAACCCTTCAGGTTCCCATTTCTGTTAATTGTTTGTGGTGTCTATTTTGAAATAGAACATTTTATAACCCACGCTATATTTTCCTCTGTACACTCTCGCATCGTTTGCGGAGAGAAATATGTAAAGTTATTCAATGTAAAGTATATTTCATGTAGTTTGTGAATGTGTATTGAACATGTAACTGAAGAATATTTCTTACATATATAATCCGATGTCCATACAGTGATGTCAGGTCGAAGATTTATGTTTTCTATATTTAGACCAGTGAGTCCATTGAAAGACATAGGTTGTCCTATGTTCAGGCAATCTTCTACACCCTTTTCCCAAGAAACTTCATTTTTACTGCAAACATTATCTGTAATTAAAAATCCGCGTATTATTAAATTACTAAAATACAACAATAATTAATAATAATAATAATAATAATAATAATAATAATAATAATAATAAATTATAATAATACTAATAAATAAAATAAATTAATCATAATAATTACCTTAATATAACATTTTTATACGTGTATGATGGTTAACACTTAAAGACAATAAACAAAAACATAAAGATCTTATTCACATTTCTGAGACGTTCAAATGAATGCAAAACTGTTACAATACATCTTGACATATCATAATTAACTTAAGTTTATTAATCATCTTAAAGACAACATAGCTGTAATATTGTAGAACAGTTACGTTTCTTGAAGAACGGTTTTTCTCTTAGACTAGTTTATTCAACTGTGGTAAGGAAGCCCATTTGAAGCCCATAAAGACAGTTTTGAGTAAGAAAAAAGGTGAAATATGCATATCAGGAATCTCCACATTCAGAAAAAACAGCCTCCCCACACAGTCAAGAAGAAGAGAGGGAGAGAGCATGGTTAATAAAAAGATCAGTTTCAAAAGAGACACCACTAACAATTAACAAAAATGAGAACCCTTGGAACGGTCAGTGGCAAATCAAATTGCCACTGGGGGTTTAAACCAGGTTCTAGGGTGCACCAACCTCACACTTGCCCGAACAGGTTCATATCACAAAACAAATACAAGTTGTCTTGGTGAAACAACTCCAACCCCCTTATTGGCTCAACAATGTTGCATGCAAAAGCACACAAACATATAAAACATCAGAATCTAATAGCATTGCAAAGTCAAAGGGCGGGTACTCAATGATCTTGCCGAGACCAGAGCTCCTGGAGTAAAATCAGCAAGAACACGGTTCTTTTAAGAAAAGATTTCCCCATAAACCTTCATAAACTCTTAAACCCCTGCCACCGTCGTGCAACCAAAGAGGTAAGCATAATGATCAACTGTAGAAGGGTTAATCACCAGAGCGCTGTAAAATATCATGTTGGTAACCTTTCTTTTTTAATTTACAGATGGTTTTCACGAATAACCGGGAGAAATTAACATTGCCCTTTATCTTCTTAAGTTTATAAATTAAATCTCCATAAAAAACTGGCTGTGAAATACCTTGTTGCAATAGTGATTTTAAACTGCACCTGTATTTATGAATTAGATCTGGGTATCGACGATAAAACTTGCAAATTTTTTTCCTTAATTTGTGATACCGATAACCTTGTTTTAAAAGAATTTCTGTAATTCAAAGATTACGTTCATTGAAATCATTAATATCGTTGCCAGCTCTTGAAAAGCGAACAAGCTGTGAAATATAAACCCCGTAAGATGTTGCACGGGGAACATCGCCGTCTAAAAACGGAAAATTTACTATATTAAAATTAAAATCATCTCTTTAATCATATATTTTAGAAGTGACATAACCATTTTCGATTGACAGATTTAGATCGAGAAAGTTTGCTTGCTTTTCTGAAGTGTTCGCTTTATTAGGTTGTAGTTCTTTAGGGTAGATCTTATTAACCAGTAATAGAAAATGGTTAATATCTATATTTAATAAATCATCAACGTACCTCGAGGTGTTGATAAAGCTGTAATAATATCATCTTGATGTTCAGTAGAAAGAGATAACATAAAGTCTCTTTCATAACAGTATAAGAAGTTATTAGTCAACCATAAGAGCTTAGACTTTGTATCATAGAGCTTAGGTCTTAGATCTTAGAAATAAGATGTTCCGCGAAGGTTGGATTATTTTCCTGTTTTTCCTATATATCTATGTTATATTTTGGTTACTCAAGTCCGTCCGTCCGTCCCTCAGTCCGTCCGTCCGTCCGTCCGTCCGTCTGTCTGTCTGTCTGTCTGTTATCCTTTTCTCCAAAACAAGAAGAACAAACCTTAGAAATTTAGTGTGTATTACATGTAGCATTTGTAGTAGACCTCTATCAACTTTAGGAAAATTACAACCCTCAGTCAGAAATACTGTGCCCCGTAGAGTATCAGCTTTTCATATTTAATATATAGTGAAAACTATTTCTTAAATCTTCCTCTCAAAAGTTTAAGTCGGATTATAATCAAGTATGGTCAAATTACCCTCATTTGGCAACCAATATACATGTATTTACATGGAAATACATGTACCGGTATCAGGAAGTTTTTTATAAATCCCCTTCCCAACAACCATACGTCGAGTTTCAATGATAGCTGAGAAAATAGTCCATGGTTTATGTTTTTTTTTCAAAGTTCCTTCATCAGGAACTCTGTTTTCCATCTTTACTAATTAGTGTTCAATGTTAGAAATTTGTAAGTCAGATTTTTTATGAAGATGCTTGGAAAGTCACAGAAAGGTTTTATTACATATATTATATTAACATGATCTACAAATAAAATTGTTCAAAATCTAGTATGCAAATACATGCATTAGCATCTAACTAACAACCTATTACAGCCGGTCGGCTTTTTCAGAAAGCCAAGATTGGAACACAAAAAAGTTTTAATTTATGCAACAGATTTTAGTGACCTTCTTTTCGCAAATCATCATTTACAAGTAAAGTAAAGTATACCTTCCAGCATCTAAGTCCGATAAACCGTGTTAAAGCTGTCAGTCATCAATGGAATTATTTTAACCTTGATTAAATATCATATAACGTTTACTATGAAGCATTATGATGCAACACACAAACCATAGGCGTTCAAAAGTCAAATAATCAAAACGGTAGATAATAATGCAGTTTTGGGGTTAATGATTATCTGGAACTTCTTCATTGCAAGTTTTATGAATTAGAATAGCATAGGTTTTTCCAGGCATTCTCTACAGATAATACTCAGCTACTTGTACATGCTTTAAATCATTGCTTAAAAAATCATTGCTTTAAAAAGGTAAAATGTGCATATCAGGAATTGCTACATTAAGAAAAAACAGCCTCCCCACACAGTCAAGAAGAAGAGAGAGAGAGTATGGTTAATAAAACGATTAGTTTCAAAAAGACACCACAACGAATTAACAAAAATGAGAACCCGAGGGATTGGAACGGTCAGTGGCAAATCAAATTGGGTAAACCAGGTTCTAGGTTGCACCAACCTCACACTTGCCTCAACAGGTTCTCATATAAACACACAAATACAAGTTTTTTGGTGAAATAACTCCAACCCATCCATCAGCTCAACATTGTTGCATGCAAAAGCACACAAACATATAAAACATAAGAAGCTAATAGCATTGCAAAGCCAAAGGGGTGGGTACTCAAGGATCTTACCGAGAACAGAGCCCCTGGAGTCAAATCAGCAAGAACACGATGACAGGGATAAATGTAGTATTGGGGAAGAGAGAGAGAGAGAGAGAGAGAGAGAGAGAGAGAGAGAGAGAGAGAGAGAGAGCTATATCAACGCCAGCACTATTTTTAGAAGCTGTCAGAAACAAGTTATGGTCGTATCGAGACTAGACCCAATGGGCAATCAACGTTTATTAAACGTTGAAAAGAGGTTGAAATTTGGTGGCAACGTTGAACAACTACAATGCAACGTTGTTTCAACGTTAATTTTTCAACATTGAAATGTAGTTGAAGTCTGAAGCTATATTAACGTTGAAAAGTGTCATGATTTACAGTTGCAACCATATGTTAATATTTTAATGTTGCATAAACGTTGAACTACGGTCGACGTTGTCATTAAAAATAAATTTCCTTATGATAGATAGTTTTGTAAAGTTATCAGGGGCGTAGCTAGCCCCAAATTCATGTTTATTCATAATTGGGCGGGGCAGGGGGTCGGAGACACACCCCACACCCCGATTTGTTTTTAAAACAATGGTGCAATGTGCATTCTGTGCGTTTCTGATGTGAATCATGTGGATTCAGCAGAGTATTATTAGATTATTGGCTCAGTTGTTAGCGGGTCTGCCTCTGAGTCCAGCGATCGCTGGTTCAATCCCCCGCTTCTTTAACTGAAATCACTAACAGTCTTTCGGTCTTTCGGAAGGGACTTTAAACTGAGGACCAGTGTAGTGGTGCTTTACACCGGGCACCTAAGAGAACCAGGGACGATTCTGGAATTGGGCAATCCTCTGTATCTTGCACTATCCCCCTGATATGACTAATACTCTTCTGGAAGCGTAACTCATATGGCTTGCCGGTAGGAACGATAAATAAATATAAATATACAGCAGACAGCTGAAGATCAGATATATTCTTATAAACTTGTCAATGCTTGATTGGAAATAACCAAGTTTGTTGGTAAATGAAGGGCCAAGAGAAAGACATAATAACACACGTTGTTCTTTTCTGAACTTTGGTTGGTTTGCTAGAGATTGGAATATCAAATTTATTTTCTTTTGAACATACAAAACACTTAGTCAAAATGTACAAAGTCTGATTTTATTATAAATGTAACAAAAATACAAACAGTTAAAAAAAAAAACTAACAAAAGATAAAAATATGGTAATATCACATGAATTTTTTAAATATCAAAGATAAAGATATCGTTTCTATTAATACTGAAAGTAGAACACACACTGGAATGAAACATAGCTCTAGAACGAATGTCAAGTGATGAAATTCAGGACTATAATACAATGTACATGCCAAGAAAAAATGGTACATTAAAATATCATGAATAAATTTGCGAGGCATATTGATATGGTTTATTATTATTTATGAATTCTAGGAAGACGTAATTTTAGGCAGGTATAAGAAAAATGTCATGAACTATGATTTTTGACAAATCGGAATAAAAATTAAAATATCTCACATTCATATATGTAGCATGTGGAGCAGAAAATATCAAATATATTGCAACTGTTACAAGAGTCCATTCAACGTTGCCATGCTGCCCAAAATGGACACAGAAGTATTTTGTTCATAAAATGTTTACCAAATTCTTCATCAAGTTGTTACAGTGGTTTAAATATCCAATGAATATAGAAATAAATTACACTACAGAGTAAACAACACCTTAAAGTAGAAAAATAACAAGAATTCAAACTTCTGAAATCTGGGCGCTGCCCATATATAGCTTTACATATAGCTAACAACCAACTGATCACTGAAATGATATTAACATAATCTGTTTGAAACTGTATAAAGACAACTTTTACATTTAAATAAACTAGAAATCGAAACTATAATATAATGTCTTAGCATCTAGATACCTGACTAGAAAATATGTAAAGGTGTACAAAAAAAGGAAATGGGTGAAAAAAAGACATATACTATCAAATGATGATTGTGGTTAAAATAATTATGAAAATGTTAACAATGTAGTTCACTCAAAGGTAATTTGAAAAGCTATGTGATACATAAGAATTGTAAATTTACCCCACCCCCACTCCAAAAAAACTTGATTCAGAAAATAATGATTGTTGTTAAATTTAAAATAAAACAGGTTACTTTATGTCTGTATTTGTCAAATACGATGAAATATATTCTAATTAAAAATTTGATAAGTTAATTTACTGAGATGGGCATTTAATACTTTTTGAAACATTTCCATGAAAAGTTTTGTTTAGTTTAATAATATAAAAATAATTTTAAAAAATTCTCAAGTAAAGTAATACTGTAACAGCACTAACAGTGTAACACATGTTTGAAAAACCAAAGACACCAGTTTTTAAATGGACAAGGGAAAAAGGTTTGTATAGAATTTTTTTCAATTACTAACTGCAATTTGAATGATGTGGCAAATGCAATGACTTTTCAAAGAAGTAGCTTAGAAACAATTACAATTCTGTGAATTCTTAATTCAACAGCAACAAATATTACATAATCATGTAAACACAGAAATCATATGATTTATAAAACAAAACAAAATTTCTATACATAATGTACAGACCTACATCCAAAGCACAGCTACTTGGATAGTTCCTGGTAAAGATTAAAATTGTTTAAATATCCAATGAATAAAGTAATAAATTGTGTAATTTTATAATTATAACCCGAACAAATTTAAAATTTAAAAAAAAATGAAAAAGGTTAAAACTCCAAAAATAGGCAAGGCAGAGTTACAAATCTTATGCACTGCAACTGCTCTTCTACTCAATGAGATGCTCACAACAAAGTTTCTTTGTGCAATTTATTGTCAAATATGTTTGCATTTCATTTCCGGCAAAAATTTCCAGTTCGTTACGAGTATATTTGCCAGTTTCCAACATGATTAACAGACGTTTAAAAAACATACGCTTGTCTACTGAAGTAGACACGTGCGCTGTGAAACAGTCAAGCGACACGAATGACCGTTTCGATCGTAATTACCAGTTCGCAACATGAATGACAGTTTCGTTTCATAAAATCAATAATAATAACAACTACCCTTTCAAAAAATCTAAAACGCATTCCATAAAAGGCACCGCGCTTCGGCGCGGACGCCAATAAAATAATTGAGTTTATATTTAAATATCACTTTTAAACAGTGCCTGGTTATTTTCAAAACAATAGAACTTTTTATACATTTATGTTTGTGTTTCAACATTTCATAAACACATTCACAGCCATAGTGATCTTTGGCAGAACAATAAACACTCATCAGTGGCAAGAATTATATTATCTATTTAGGAGTTTGGAATCTGAATATACACAATTTTATATATAAAAAAAAACTTTATCAAATCAGATTTTCAGTGTCCATGCATGAGTTAAATTATCATGATTATAAGTTGGCATGCCCTTAATAATTGATATGTACTTCATTAGATAATTCATTATTATAGTCATAATACAAAGTTCCAAATATAAAAATACAATGTATTTGCTTGTTAAATTTTCAGGGTTTGGGTGTACCAATACAGCAGAGAGGCCAGCAGAGTTAAAGTACTGAAAATTTCGAAATTGACAATTTTCGATTCCGATCCGGTCCGCTTCCGATCCAAATGTCATCTATAACCGATCCGATTCCATTTGCATTGCGGTCCAATTCCAAGGTTGAACCAAGGTAAATCCAATTCCCATAGACCTCAATGTTAAATTCCCAATATTCAATGCACATTTAACATGATCTCTATCATCTTAATTTCTAGACAACCATATATGACTGTGAAGATCTACATTTCATCTATTCAAAAACACACAGCAAATGGGGGGTTAACTTACTTGTAAGAAAATTACTGATCTCTAACCGAACAGACCCTATTTTAAACGCGGTATCGCAAATACGGTGCCAAATATACATCCGCTCTTCCGGAACTAGTTCGCCTCTACCAAACGAGATATAGGCATGAAATTGCTTTCATTTATTTTCCTGACATGTTATTCCTGCAAACAAGTCACAAACAGGTCGATTTCTAACGGTTAAGAGGCCCCCAGATGAAGAGAAAAAAATAGCATATATTGAAACGGACTTCATTCGAGTGGACCACGGAGGAATACTGAGTTATTTACCATAATGCAACCTCCAATTCGATTGCACTCCTTTTTTCACTCCAGACAATGCGCTCCAAACGATCTTTACGCTCAAACCGATTCTTCCTATTCCGATCTTTTCGCTCCCGATTTTCATTGGTCATTAACTATAACGCCAGACAATGCGCTCCAAACGATCTTTACGCTCAAACCGATTCTTCCGATTCCGATCTTTTCGCTCGCGCTTTTCATTGGCCATTGCTTATAATGCATCTCTCGCTGAACTTACATTTCTGTGAAATTTTTCTTATTTGCAGTTTTGTTTAATTTTATTGTTTAAAGACCGTGGTTACTAACAAAGTGAACTGATCATTTTAGATCTAAAATGACGTCTTACTAAATTTAATATAAGCGTTTATTACATTGCAGTTTTAAAATTTAGTGCGTAAATTACACCCGATATAAGTGAGATTCATGTTCATTTGAGATGTTTAGGAACCCAGCTGGTTTGGCGTAAATCAAGTCTGTAAATGCCTTTGGTCCGTATGCATCAATAAGCAGTAAAAAAACTTTTTAGCCTAAATTTACGCTCTAGGAAGTAGTAAAACATGCAGAATATACCTATTGAAGAGCTAAACAATTTTTTCAGCATAAATGTTCGCTGATTGAAGTTTTGAAAGACTTTATAAGAATATTCGTTCCGTGTTGCGTAATTTATGCTGTAACATAGAAGTAAAACTTGTTAAACATCGAAAATAAACTTATTCAAATGTGAATATCGTGTTTATTTCTTTGCTTTTCACCGCTGAAACCAAAAGGGAAAAATAGTTTCTCTTTTAGTTTCGGATAGCGTTTATGGTTTATATTTCATTCTGGACTTAATATAAATGTTTACGTTCAAAAGTGTTTATTAGCAGTAAATACATTTCAGTTGTGAATCTCCTTACTAAATAAAATAATACATTAACGTCATATGTAGCACAGGTGAATGTACATGTTCGTTATTTCTTCCCTTGTGTAAGAAAAATTATTAGCTATTTTCGCTTAAAGGGCACTTTGTACAAAAAGGTTCCGAACTTAATTTCAATAATATCATGCGTCTGAATGGCAAACACACCATTTATTATTATATGTTTTCAGTTTCATTTACAAAATTATCATTAAATTAGTTTTTATTACTAGTGTTTGATAGCAGAAAACTCAATTTTAAATTATTGTAAAAAATTGCTTTGTTTAAAGTCGTTAAAAGAATCGGAAGAAGCGATTCAAATCGCTACTATATATAACTGAAAAACTATAAACAGAAGCGATCCGATTCGATCCGGTCGAAACGCTACGGTTTTTTCACTCCAATCGATCCAAACGCTCAAAGCGATTCCAATCAGGTCAAAACGTTCCGGTCTTTTCACTCCAAACGACCCAAACGTTCAAAGCGATTCCGATTCGGTCAAAATGTTCCGGTTATTTCACTATAAGCGATCCAAACGCTCAAAGCGATTCGCTTCGATTCCATTCCGTTTCCAATTCGATTGCGCTCCCATTGCACTCTTAACGGGATCGGTCTGCGGTCCGCTTCCGATCCGCTTCCGATCCGATTGTCAATTTCATGATTTTCAGTACTGTAATTTTTACAGTTCTTTCGATCCTCAACGTAGGCTTCAACATTCCGGAGATAACCAATGAACAATGTGATTATATGATCTGTACCCTGCAGAATATAATCATGAAATAAACTCAGTTGATGAATTAGCGAATTAATCTTGTACTATAGAAGCTTTATATGTGGACTGAGATGTACAATAAGTTTAATATGTAATGAATGTTACTATAGACCATTGTTAGCAATATAAGTTATTACATGTATTATGGTATAAACATGGACTGAGGAATGTCTTGTATCAACAAGTGTGTTGTTCATGTATTGTTACTAGAAGGATAAACTCTTGAATTAACAAATTCCTTAGTTTGTTGGCAGGTTGCTTACATTTTCACAACAAATTGAAATATCACGTGTTAGTTATACTGTATAATTATCAAAATTCAGAAAATTGATAATAAGAACACCTTTAAATTTAAATACCACATTACCCTTCAACTTTGTTAATGTGCTACTAGTAGGTTCACATAAGTATTGAAAATTCTACTTGGCTAATGTACCAGATAATAATGTTGTAGAATAAAATACCATAAGATTGTTTAATATATTCACCTGCCTAGAAATAATGTTACTAATAGGTATGTGATTGACAATTTTTTAGTGTTATGATCTGAAAAAAACAAAGCCATCAGTGATCAGAATGATACCTCCTGTTTCACTATTTTTTAGTTCTGCAGCTTCCAAATGCAACTTTTACATGAAACTTGTAACCTAAAAAGTACGTGTCCTATTCACTTTTTACATTGTATATCTGCTTAAACAAAGTAATATGTGACAACAAGAATGATTACTCCTGTTTCACTACTTTTTTTAGATTTGCCGCTTCCAAAAGCAACTTTAGGCGACACAGGTTTTCCCTGGAATACCCAATTCTAGTTTTAGTTATTGTTATTATAAGCACTTTTGCTACTGTTGCTGTTATTATTATCATTTTTATTATAACCAAATTTGTTGTTAATATTTTCATGTTTAAATGATAAAATTGTGCATTCTCTCATGTATACAGCTTACGATGTTAATAAATATTTATTCTGTTCAATTTTGTTTTACTACCTTATTTCAACTATGGGTAAACCAAACTGCATGTAACCACATAACAGCCATAATTCAACCTAATATCAACGTTGTTTGCTGTTGATTTAACTGTCATTTCAACGTTGTTGAAACGTTGATGGCAACGTTGATACAACGTAGAAATTTCAACGTCATTTCAACTTTCAAAAACAAACGTTTTTCAACCACATTTCAACGTTGAAAAATGACCAAATTTCAACGTTGTATCAACGTTGAATTGCCCACTGGGGAGGTCCAGGAGTAAAATCAGCAAGAACACGATGACACGGATAAAAGAAACAATTCGAATTTCTAGGTTCTTTTAAGAAAAGATTTCCCTTCATAAACTCTTAAACGCCTGCCACCGCCGTGTAACCAAAGAGGTAAACACAATGATCAACTGTAGATGGGATAATCACCAGGCCTAGAATATCATGTGAGGTAACCTTTCTTTTAAAATTTACAGATGCTTTTTACGAATAACCGGGAGAAATTAAAATTGTCTTTTATTTTCTAAAGTTTAGAAATTTAATCTCCATAAAATACTGGCTGCGAAATACCTTGTTGCAATAGTGATTTTAACCTGCACCTGCATGTTTGAACTAGATCTGGGTATCGGCGATAAAACTTGCAAAAGCTTTTCCTTAATTTGTGATACCGATAACCTTGTTTTAAATGTTTTTCTGTTATGCAAAGATTACGTTCAGTGAAATCATTAACATCGTTGCAAGCTCTTGCAAAGCGAACATGCTGTGAGATATAAACCTCTTAAGATGTTGCATGAGGAACATCGCCGTCTAAAAACAGAAAATTTACTATAATTATTAAAATTAAAATCAACTCTTTTATCATATATTTTTATTAGTTATTTTCAATGGACAGGTTTAAATCAAGAATGTTTGCTTGACCAGATGTTAACATCATGGATAATTTAGTAGTAATGCAAGTGGACTTTGAGTATCACAACAAATGTATATCTGACAATTGTATTCGAGAATTTATTAGCATTCACAATGAATTCATACCTTGTAGCATCTGGCGATTCTGTGAAATATACACAGATTATTTGACATATTGTAGGACTGTTGTAGTAATTATTTCAAAGCTTTTTTCAAATGACTATAACACCATTTGCATAAAATGTAAAATTTCGACTTATGCTATAGCTGAGCACCTTGTATTGTTTTGTTTAAAAAAACGACAGTCTTCGTCAAAATATGTGGAAAAATTTGCACAAATACGTAGGTGATGAATTATATGAGAAGCTATGTAATCTTAGTCCTCGCCACCAGCTCATAGAAATAATTTCCGGTTTAATAAGCTATGAGCTTTACGATATTACAAGAGTAAATTGTTTTAAAATGATAATTAGGTTCGTTCATTATAAAAATTATGTGTAAAATATTGATGTTTCAAATCGACAGAAGTGAACGGCTTTTAAATTAAATCTGATTGTTACAAGCACAGTTATATACATTTGCATATGTCGCTTCATGTTAAGAGATGTCTTTCATATTCGTTCTATTATGCTTTATCTTATCTTATAATTGGTACAAATGTTTGAAGGAAATATAAAATGTATTTGTGGTAAAAGTTTTATCTTGTGTTCATTTCGACTAGATTCTGCTTTGTCCGCAATACACCGCAAACATATAAATGAAAGAATTTTATTGTTGTTGTTGTTGATAAAATACTTATCTTGCGTTTCGTTTCGGCAAAGTAGCATATTTAATCATAACTTTGATATCGGCTCTATATATGCTTTACGTATATCAAATTATGTTAATGTTACTTTTCGGTTGCTAGCCTAGCTTAATAGAGCTTAAATAATTATGTGTATGACGTGTCATGGCCATCACCTCAAAAAATGAACTGTTTTGATATATATACTATATATATTGATTCTTACATTTAGTTTTGCTTTTTTGGTAGGTCTTTTTGTTTGTTAATTGTTTATTTAATGTATATACCTTCTCTGTCAATATGTTAATTATGTATGAAGTGTAAATATTTCGTCTATTGTGTTTTCGTCATGTATATTAACGTTCTGTTTTTTTTTTGTAACCTTGTCTCCTTGTTTTGTTCAATGTATATATGTATGCTGCTCTTCTTTTGGAGGATATCTATCTATCTATCTGTCTGTCTGTCTGCCTGTCTGTCTGTCTATCTGCCTGCCTGCCTGCCTGCCTGTCTTTCTATCTATCTATCCGTCCGTCCGTCCGTCCGTCCGTCCGTCCGTCCGTCCGTCCGTCCATCCATCCATCCATCCATCCATCCATCCATCCATCCATCCATCCATCCATCCATCCATCCATCCATCCATCCATCCATCCATCCATCCATCCATCTATCTATCTATCTATCTATCTATCTATCTAAACATTATTTTATAAATATCATTTCGAGTTTGTTTAATATTTTGAAATTTTCTTTGTTGATGGTGATGCCCTACTTATGATGGGTTTTAAATTTCGTCGCCTTAGAATAATAAAACGCTGTTTTTATCATATTGGAACGTTTTCGAATTAAGGCTTTCATCAATATTTAAGTGCATTTTGAAAGTCTGGTTACATTACAAACAATCATTTGTTTCAGTAGATTTCAAACACCGCTCTTAAATACTTTTTTTTTAACTGTTCCACGCGAAAGACAAACTTCTTTTCATGTATGGTCGTATAGAATTCAGGAGAATGTGTTTACATTATCTTCCTTAACAGAATCCTTCTGGCGAAACAATTTTAACATCGTTGTCTTTTTACTTAGAATATCATTATTCAATAAACCTAAATTCATTGTATGAAAACAAGCACGAAAATAAGGAAACCTTATTATTTCTGAATTCTACTATTTTAATTATTTTTTCTTAGTAGCGAATATAATTTTATCAATATTGCCTTTGATTAATGAAGTCCTTAAAGGGAACATAAATATTTCACTCGTCTTCTTTATAAATGGTGAATAATAAACTAAGATTTATTTCAATCAAGCTACAAAAACTAACTTACCAGACTGTGTTAACGCATATGTTATTATCCAACTAGTTAAAAGGGCATTTAAAAAATAGTTGAACATTTTCTTTTCTAAATAATGTATTTCTGCGTAGACAAGGAAGTTACAAATATAACTGTTATCTTAACTTCAATAAAAGAACTCAATGCGCAATCAATAGCTATAAATCATGACCTAGTTAAAGTAATGTTGTGCATCTTAAGAGCTGGTGAGATAAAAACTGTATTTATATTTTGAATGTAGATTAAAATAATCAATAAAACAATAAAATATGCGTATCAGGGGAAGATCTGCACGCAGAAAAACGCAGCCTCTCCAATCATCGAAATAATGAACTCATCCAACGTTCTATTTGGTCATCAATTGTTTATATTACAATGTATGCTTTTTTCGTGTCTTCTCTACGGCAAATGAGGTTTGTTAAAGAACTGTCTTGGAATTGATTATCCAATGTCTTTTTAATTTTCATTCAATTTGATTGTTCTCTTAAATCAATACCGGTAACTTATACTGCAAACTCAAATTAAGAACAGCCTTTTATTGAAAGGACGGTTATTAGATATGTTGATACTTTAAAACGCATTTATGTAAACAAACATGCTAAACGGTTTACATTGACTTGCGTGCTGATTTGGTCATTACAAAGTTAAATATGCATATCAGGAATCGTCACACTCAGAAAAAACAGCCTCCCACACAGCGAAAATGTAGAGCGGAAAAGAGAGCATGTTAATGATGAAATAATAATAAGAAAATCAATTTCAAATAATTTCCCCAACAGGTTCTCATATGAACAAACACCTACTAGTTGTCTTGATCAAATAGCTCCAATCTACCAATCGGCACAACAATGTTTTATGCAAACGTAGGAGACGTATAGCAGTGCAAAGCAAAAGGACGTTTACTAAATGATTTAACCGAGACCAGAGCACCAGGAGTCAAATCAGCAAGAACACGATGAGAGGGATAAAGGAAACAATTTAAGCTTCTTTTACAGGATTTTCCAATAAACCTTCATAAACTCTTAAACCTCTACCACCGTCGTGCAACCAAAGAGGTAAAAATAATGATAAACTAAAGATGGGTTGCATTGTAAAATATCATCAGTAACCTGAAGTTAAGAATTTTGCCTTAGGTTGAAATCGCTCATTTATCCGAGTCTACGCAATCGGGTAGATAAAATACAAAGAAAGTACACTTAATCTTACAGCTGTAGATGACATGAACAGGCTCAATCAAACCGAGCCTGCAATATTTTCATATTTGTCGTGGTCGATGGTCTTCAAAGTTCTCTTTTCATCTATTTTAATGACATAACATGTATTTTATCTTGATTTATTTCATGAAATCTTCCGGTTGTTATGTAACAAAATTGATATCATCTTTGTTTACGTTTTCAAAATGCAATAAACGCAGGCAGTAAATCAGGCGATCTATCAAAATTTAATGCGTCGAGTCGTTTCAGATATACCGTGTTCAGGGTTTCGCTGAGTACTGAGATTCAATACTCGAGTAAGTACTGAGTACTGGATGCTTAAGATGTACTCGAGTAAGTACTGAGTACTCACTTATGCAATTCTGCAATAATGCGATTGTATAGCTGTTAAATAAGAGATTTTTCAGCAGTTTTTGCCGGTTTCAGAATATCCTCTATACAAAAGCTGCGGTCAATTGTGTGGCTTTTGGTTTTGTACTCACCTTAATTAAATGTCCTTGGTTTAAAAACGCACGTAGGGATTTCAAAGTAAACTGCAGAAAAAGAAGTAAAAGTGTGCGTCTTATTATGTTTCAAATTTGGAGATTGCACTCTGAGTCTATGGGTAGAAATTAAAAAAAAACTGATCGGTGTAGTTAGAACATTGGTTAAGTGTAGTTCAACCAGAGTTACTGCATAGTGACATCATTATCCTTTAAAAAGTGTCATATACACTAATAAGGTCTCACCATAATTATATTTGCAAAGGTGAGAAAACATGTTATCTTCCATTTTATTATAATAAGGTGATAATCAGTTCTGTTGACTCCATTGCTAAATTTTATAATCTTACTGAATGCACCGTCAATTTTAGTAAGTTACACGTATTTCAACCATTGACAATTATAATGATTTATTTAATGAATAACTTAATATCATGCGCAGAATAGTATAAAAACAAGTAAGTCTATTACAGCATATACAAAAGTTGTATAATTATTCTGCTCAATATGTGATATTAATGAATTATTTCTTACCATTCCATTTTATTTATTATACACATCATAAGGTAAAGTTTTATTTAATTTCATATTATTTAATTGAAGTGTGAAAGTGCTCGTATAGTACTCGTAAAAGACTCAAAGGTACTGACCATTTTTCGTCAGTACTTAAGTAAGTACGAGTACTTGTGCTCGTTATTTAAGATGAGTACTGAGTAAGTACGAGTACGAGTAGTGAAACCCTGACCGTGTTCATACAAATTATTTGAAAACGTTAAAAACAAAATTCAACTTAGACGTAACTCACGACAGATAATCTGTATGTAAAGCTTTTTTTTTTCAAAAGTTCGTAAACATCATTACAAAAACTTGAATATCTAATGTTAGCGTCTTTCCTTTATCTAAATACAAATATTTACATTTACTGAAATGTATTCGTTACACCTAAAATTTTCGGTAAAATAAATTACTTTGTTTACTATTATTAATTTACTATAGTTAAGTTTGCAACACAGTGCTTTACGATTGAATATTTAAAATATGTCTGTTTTAGACGATAAGTGACCTTAAACATTACATGCCACGCATGCAATCTTTGTTAAACAACTTCACTATTGTTTAACAAAATTGACACGTATGGGGAATATTTTGACTATATTTGACCAGATTTCTTTTATTTCCTATTTTGACATGATACCATTCTATGGTCACGTAAATCAGGAATATCTGTGCAAACGGTTTGGGGGTTTTGTTAGATATCTCACTAACAGTTGGTAGCTTCCTCGGTGTTATGAGGAAAAGCGCTGACGCCGTTAAATTCCCAGTGAGTGCCTTAGAATCATAAACAACATGAGTCATCTGACAATTGTTTAGCTTGGTTGATTTGGTTTTTAAATTATTGGCAAAATAAATATTTTTATTTTTCTTTTCGGTTTTCAATACCTTCGGAATTTCCAGTTTTCCGGAAAGTGCACTTCAAACTTTGATCTGTTCTTGAATTTAAGCGATGAAGTTATGTTCAAGCGAGATATTTTGATGTTTATTAAAATCAATAGTCTTTTTCATGTACTATATCTTTTAACCCGAATTGCACGTATAAATAAAAACATAATGCCAATTAATTTTTGGTATCGATTATAACCACGCAGTCTAGTGGATAAAAACAATTTAATAATCTGCTGTAAGGAAGTAGTCAGTAGTTGTAACGTTTGTAAGAAAAGGGTTCGATGAACATAAATTTGTAGAATGTTGCGATACAATCATTAAATATGTCTTCATGACAGGTACTGTGATTTCTAATAGTTATGTAGCAAGGATTCTGAAAAACCCACGCCTGAACCAAGGATTGAACCCGGGACCCCTCGCATGCCAGTCCGACGCTCTACCACGTCGCCATAAAAGCTAGCTCTACGGCGAGATAGTACAAGTGCGGTTACAGTACAATAGCCGGGTTACAGTTAGTCTGGCCTGCTTGGTACGATGTCAACATAAAGCCCGTATGCTTTGAAAACACAGTTTTCTGATACATTATTTTATAAAAAGATATATAAGACTGAATAAGGTGATATGTTTTATGATGCATCTTACACATCGATAAAAATATGTAGTAGGGAAACATTAATTCTTAGATCATATACTCGAGAAAGGGCACATAATAGGTCCTTATCAATGTCACAGTATATAAATATTACATGTCTGGCAGGGTGACAGTAAAATTGTCAACTTGAGGAAATACTGTCAACCGAGTCAGACATGTAACATTTATTTTATTATACCGAAAAACTATTCAAACCATGAACAACTTTATTATGGTATTTAATAGATGTAATAATGGTAATGAAACACGCTTCGTGTTTTTTTAGTCTTTCTCTTGATCCAGAGTCTTTAAAGCTGACTCGTTTATGGTAGAAAAACGTTTGTTGCTTGGCATTATTGTCGTCTGTTTTCAACGGAAATGTAAAAGTAGATATTGCGCATGCGCGAATGGTACAGTATAATTTTCGAACATTCCGTACCTATGGTAGCGGGTGACAGTATTTTTCCGACAGTAAATTTTTTTTTCACAGTACTTATATTTCACGGTGGCCTATGGAAGATTAACATTGTAAATGAAATTGAGGTATAATAATATCATTTATTTACTAGCATAACTTCTCTAGATGAAAAACTCCTTAGGATATAGTGGTGCGTCTCTTTTGATAAGGTACCAGGTACTAACAAGTAGTTACAAAACTCTTTATGTGTTCTTTACAGTTTATATGAATAGTCAGATCTTAATAAAAATGATGTAATTCTGGGGAAATTTTAATAAGGTTATGTTTCTGAGTGACTTTATTATTGGTCTTGTTATTGGTCCAAGGGCAACTATATGTAAGCCAGAGACAGTTTTAACAGGTGTTATTTAACAAACTATTTAACCACAAGCGATGAATAGAAGTGCTCAGGCGCATTGCACAGTATTTCAACTTTGTTGTAGATATTTTCTGATCTTTTAACTGAGTTTGAACACTGTTCGCTGCCACGTGTATCACCAACGCCGACGTTAATTGCTTCTGCTATAGTATTAAAAAATGCATTCTCAGTGCCATGTTCGTTTCTTGACACTTCGCCATTCACATAATCTGGAGATCGACTCTGATAGAGACACCTACAATACAAAAAAATATTGTTATATATGCGTAAGAGGTATTAAATGCAATACATTGACTAGGGACAAAATGAAATAGAAGAGTCATACATGCAAAACCAAATAAAGTTGATAAAGTTGCTTTTGTCAAAGCAACTTATAAAAACAGAATTAGTGTAACGTTTTATGAGTTAATTGCTCCAGGATATGTTAGGCTAACATCAATCTGAACACAAGCCATACAAATACGGCAGTAGCTATGATTGAGACAGTTATATTACAAACCTATCTCTAGCAATACTTTTCGCGTTTTGATAAACATGGCTTTAATTATAAAGTCTATATTTTTTCAAAAGAAATGAATAAACATTAAACAAAACCTCTTTATATTGCAAATGATT
This sequence comes from Corbicula japonica, assembly GCA_038501625.1. Lineage (NCBI taxonomy): Eukaryota > Metazoa > Mollusca > Bivalvia > Venerida > Cyrenidae > Corbicula > Corbicula japonica. The sequence goes on along the minus strand of JAZAYU010000341.1, from coordinate 107,170 downwards.
ATTTTCGTTTACATCGTATTAAACAAAATCGCAAATTGCATGATTGCGGTCGTTCTAAGTTAAAACTTGGTCAAACTGCAAGGCTCATCATTGGTTGCTAAATAACAGCCACAGCCTTGCTCATTCGTTTCAAAATATAATTTTACTTCCTTTGAAAAATTAAGTAGAATAAAATTAAACTTAAGTATGTGCAAAGCCTACCAAAAAATATAATTCACGTCCTAGTGAATTATTTACGATAGGATGCCAATTTTTGAATTTATTTCAATTAATGCACTTTCTTTTTGGAGTACAAATTGAAGACTTTTAACTCATCTGTAAGTTCAACTGCAAAGGTGAATATACTTTTGAAAATAATATTATAGCTTACATTAAGAGTAGTAAATAAGATAAATACGTTATTAAATACATTATTAAATTATGTAGATTGAGAAAAACATTTAATTTTATGCTTGAATTATAGAATTTTCTTGGTGAAATAAAATTGGAATTTCACTGTTTTCAAACAGTGGAATATTAATTTTATTTTCACATCTTTTTTTTCACGTTCGTACCCAAACGCACACACCATTCCGAATGAGAACGTTTAGAAAACAGGCTCAAATTTGGGTAAATGACGTCATTATGTCACGTCATAAACACACGTTTTAGGCGCCATTTCATGCACTTTTTCTGCCAAATTCAAACAAATTGTGCACTAAACGCATAAAATAAAAAGAAAATTTGTTTTTACCATTGAAAGATAGAAATTATTTCACTCGTGAACTCCAGAATTATGCATTTTCACTCGGAGCTCACTCTTTGAAATATGACGTTTCTATCTTACACTGGTTAAAACAAATATCCTCTTTATTTTTAAAAAGCGGATGCAGTTTTCCGTGACAACACCGTTGGGAACATATATCCTTACGCTGTAATTATGTATGTTTGTGTGACATACAATGAGGGCCTGACGATATACAGATTTATTTAAATATTCTCTTCTTAGTTACCTCCCTTTGTAATGCGGGCCTGTTACTAGGTAATTCCGGTCTGAGATTGACAATTAAAAACAGAATACATGCGGTATGCATCCATGGTCCTTTAAAATACGTTTAAATATGGTTGGTCTGTCATAGATCAGCATTTGATTATTCTCACTGAATGAAAAAATATATTGTTTTTTTAGCAGTTCATAACCATTTTAATACTTTGGAGAGGTTTGTGTTTAACATCGTTATGTTCGACCCCTTCAGTTACTAATAAAGTGTAAAATAAAAGAGCATTGCTCATGCTCAAAATGGCAGACGTGAGATAAGAAAAGTTAGAAAACCTTAGATGTATAACACATTATATAAGTTAATGTTTGACGTCTGCCAATAAAACGCCCGGTTCCTTTTATGCATGTTCTTTCATGCCCAGGATTTTAATAGTTTTCTTTTTTTAAATAACTGAGCCTTTTCCTAAAAATTGAATGCACACCATTTGCATCACAGATTTGTGCTATGTTCTTATTGACGGTTTTTTCAATAAACTGCGCTTTTTTCCCAAACTGTGCTTTCTTATTCTAATACCATTTACAACAAATTCAAACATGGTTTCATAATGTTTTCACGTTTGCTTTTCATTTATGAAATATTTTAGTTTATTTAGTTCTACAATCAGCTTTAATCAATTAAATAATTTTTTGTGTAAAACTTTCGCGAGGGTTATTTTATTTAATTCAGTTCGGAACACTTTAAGTTGTCAAAATCGAGTAAACAATGTCTCGGGTCTCCAACAACATTGTGACAATTAACTAGAATTTTTAATTCCTTGCCATTTTCTGAAAACACCACTATTTTCCCAACAAGCAACTTTTACAACCTCTTACAAATCAACAACTTCAAAAAGGCCTTTTTCACCCCTCCAGCTTGTCAGAACCTATCTTGATAATTAGATTTTAGAACATGGTCATAAAACACCAGACTCTTTCCTTAACAAGCATTGCTTGCGTGACTTAACGGTGATTGGCTGAATACTTAAGGAGAAGTTCTAAAAGCCATAATATCCAAGCCAGCCGATTTATAAAAGTTCATGAAGGATTAAGTTGCGTTTAAAGGTAAAGCTGCATTTAGTTATTATGAGTTAAAATCAATTTAAAAGATGATGGTTATTCATGATATACCTGTTTCACTTTTTGTTAATTCGACAATTCATTTTAACTTTAAAAGCTCTTTGAAACATTTTATCTACAACTAACGCTACGCATATTACCGCTTCTTTACCGTAAATATCCAATAAGCAAGGGAAACAAGGGAGGTAACTCTGTATATCGGTAGGCCCACATTGATGCTCATAAACAAGCGCCTAAAACAATCGACAAGGAAACTGAACTGCCTGAAAAGCCAACCGCTCACCGACCTAGGTAGTGTTTTGGTGTAAATCTGGATTAGAAATGAAATAAAACCGTAAACATACTTGACCATATTTCGAAAAGTGTGTTTACTTTTTTGAAACAAGTCAATACCTTCTCCAAATAAAAATAAACAGAACTACAACACCAGCCAACGCCAAACATACACCAACGGCGATCCCAGCTATCATTGTAGCATCTGAATAAAGGAATTTATGTTACTTGTTACATATTTTTATTTAAGACATATTATATACATTGAAGGGCTCATCTGAGTTGGATATGCATGTTCCAGAATATTTAGCCGTGTTTCTGACTGATGGTTTTTGGTAATCGCTCGCGGTCGTTTAAAATGTAGCACAGGCTTCCAACGTCTTAATACCTAGTAGTGCACGATTTGAAAGGTTATAACGTATTTTATAATATACTTAGCGGCAATGAAAAATTGAAAAAAGTATGGACAACTCCTATTACATTTATTATGCCAGTGAATGCCAATATCGGGAGACATTTGATCATCAACATGTTTGTGTTGGAATTTGTCGGTTTATTATCTTTCTGTTTAAAAAAAGAAAAAAGAATATCATTTTGTGGGTATGGAAACTTAAGCGTTAGATTTTGTTCTTTCTTTTATAAAAAGAGGGGTAATTTGCAAAAACGGATATTAAAGTTACCGTATCTTTGCATTAGTGGACATTCAAGATTGTGTTTTTCCTTCTGAAGATGCCATACACTTCTTAATTTGACAGTCAATAATCTGTTTTAGACTTTTATGTTTAAAATGATCGATCTTTATGAAAGATGAGATAAATTTGACGCGGTGAAAATATAACTACATCTTTCCGCTTTATCAAATGTCCAGATAAATTATGCGCAAATACCACAAATTAAAAGAAAGATAAAATATAGCATCGCTACACAAAATTTTCATTTTTTTCGGTATATTATGCAAATGTTGTGTGTGCAGTAGATTGCCTTTTAAACTAAGAAAATGGAAAACAATCACGCGAGAAAACGGTTACAAATTTACCATGAGCGAACGCGGTATTAAGTAAATAAATGAGTAAGTAAGGCATATAGTTAAGCATATATAGCATTGCATATAAACAATACCAGTTCCTGTGTCTTGGTCACCATGTTCATGTGCTGATCCTCTGGCATGAACAAGTGTGCTATTGCTGATCATTTGTGTCTCTGAAGCGTATTGGGATATCTGTGTCGTTGCAGTCAGGTAGTCAGGTTTTGAAAGATTTGATGGTTTTGCGTGCGATACATTTGGAGTCGTGTCAGTCTCGAAAGTTGATGTTGTTACAATTTCGGATGGTTTTGTCCATTCTGATTGATACAGCGTAGAAGCTAATGTTTGGACCTGAGGATTTTCTGTTGTTTTATCTGTTGATAAACAGAAGGTTATTGCGAAATACAACTATATTATTTAAACGAATGGAATCCTTTTTTATGTATCCATATACGTAAAGAACGGGATAATACCAAAATCTATCCTATGTATTTTGGCCTTATTGAAAATGATTTTTTAAGAAAACTGTTCACATGTTTTAGAGTATCCTCTCACAAATTAGCAATTGAAACTGGTCGGTTTACTGGTCTACAAAGAGAAAATCGCTTGTTTCAAAGAGGCAGCATGCATGTTGTAGAATCAGAACAACCTTTTTTTACTGATTTGTATTAAATATTCACCACTTAGAAATGTATTTTATCCAATGATTTTATCCAATGATATCTTGGCAAGACATGCGAAAATTCGAAAATTTGATGTTATCAAATAAAAAACTTTAATAGGTATGAATATATATTTAAAGAAAGCAATGAATATGAAACACGAGATGGGTAAAATTATTTGTATTTATTTTATGCCCTGATTTCCGCCGTTTGTATGTTGTTGTAAACTGAGTTAATTTAGTGATTATAATTTCATTTTGTTTTTGTGTATGGTTATATCTAGTCACTTCGATATTGTACTTATGTTAAGATAGTATCAGTTTGAAGATTATTGTGTATATTCTAGTCACTCTGAATGCGTACGATAATTTAAAAAAAATGGGTGTTCATAATAAAAAATAGCACGGTATAAATTGACATGTATAAGCTATTAATTTTGTTGTTATAAAAATTGTAATGTCTTAAAAAGGCTGAGTTAATAATAAATTTAAAGACAAATGCAAGGACATATAATTTACTAGTTAATTTGTGTATCTATACTATTAAAAGATTGAATAGGCTCGCCGATTTGCCTGAAAAACAGCGCGATATCAAGCGATTCTGTTTTATGTCGCCGAAGCAATCAATATGAGAGTCTGAAGTTGATATTTCATTTTTAATAAGCACTGATAAGTGCGAAAATAAACGAAAAAACCTAAAAGTACATAAAAATTACGGAAAACAAATCAGGCTAAAATAGAAACTCTAAGGCTTAATTCGTTATTTAACTTGTCTCTTAATTTCTTGGCAATCTGATTGCTTTTGTCGATTTATGAACGTGTTAACTAAGTAGTAATTATCTTGATTTGATCAGAATTTATAATGATATTTAATTTTTAGTTTTGCTGGTATGCACCGCTTTTCGACCTAGATTGCCGTCCTGTCTCATCCCGACCATCGGGGATGTCTTGCCTGTATTGAGACATCTCTCTAAGAGATGTGCAAAAAACTTTCCCGATGTTCGAGAGAAGACAGGGCATCAATCTGTTTAGATTATCCATTATGTACAATATCATTTAAGGAGGATGGATGGACTATTGCTCAGCCAGTTTTGACGTCAATAGCCCTCACTGTCGCGCTTTCTCTAGCAGTGTTTATGCCTACCATAAAGAACATGCCAATATTTCTTTTGTATGTAATACAGTTTACAAACATGAGACTATCCTTATATTTTAATTGGTAAGAAGACGAGTCTATTTAACTTAACAAAAATATAGATAGGTAGAAACATACCAAAGAAGCACGATCTGTCAAAGAGATCAAGCGGTAAGATTGCTCCAGCTGAAAAACGAAAGTACAATTGCTGAAATGTTTTAAATTGATTAAAGCATACGAATTCTAACACTTTTATACTTCTGCTTACATGTAGTATACAAATTCCGTAGCAACCGACAGTATCCCAGATATTGTCATAACAATTGTGTGGAATTGAAATAGTTTTCTACATTGGTACATTTAGAACTCTCCAACGTGTAACATAATTATGTAACTCAAATTTAGCTTATTAAAATTTTATTATTAATGTTCTATTGTGTGTATGTTTTATAAATATTTTTGTTGAACACACATAAACATGTTACCACCACTTATAGATGTAAATATTAAAGCCGAATAATTTTATTGTACCTTCTTGATGCTTTTTACTCGCATGGATCACTAAAATCTTACTATTTAGCTCAGCATTGTTTTTCTTTTTATTTTAATTTATAGTGAACGTAAGCAGGTTGGAATTTCTTCAATAATGCAACCTGGCATTTGTAAAATTTGTCTTCTACCAAAATATTGTTTCAAAATACATCTAAGGCGGCCTTATCACTTGATAAATCAAGCCATATGTGAAAATTGTTTATTATGGAAAAAGTAGAATTTGCCCTTCTAACAAACTAACAGTTTGTTTCTCTTTTCCGTTAATTGTTTGTGGCGTCTTATTTGAAATGACATACTTATAACTATATGCTCTCTTTTCCTCTCTTCTTTTTCGCTGCGTGGGGAGGCTGTGTTTTGTGAGTGTGGCGATTCCTGATAAGCATATTTCTCCTTTTTTCTTATACTTAAGATGCTTATCATTTGAATAAGAACGCATTCAAGTTTATATTGCATTGAAATTCAACCAATCACTATCAGTACGAAACGTTTTTTTACAACACAATGTGATTGAAATGTAATTTAACTCACAGCTGACGCAGACCTGTCTAATCTCTGTGTTGCATCGTCTGAAGTGACGACCAGCGTCTTTGCTGTATGCTCCACACAAAGAAGCATTTGTTTGCCAGAAAATCTCTGGAATTGTGTTTGACATGTTTGCAAAAACTGTCAAGAATCAGAGAATACACTCATTATAATGTTTCAAAGACTTAAGACTTAAAATACAAACACACTTGAGCAATAAAATTTCAAAAGCGTAAGAATTAATACGAACTCATTTGGCCATTTCTCCATTTTCTCATAACTTGTCTTATTAAGTTTTTGTTATCATCAATATCCTAAACAGTTGTTATGTGAACATTTTCAGATATTGCACGCAAATTTAAGTTTTGAGAATGCATTTTTATTATATAAAAATACACAATATTTCAAAAACTGAAGACACAATTTGTGCTTACGAGTCAAATTTGTTGCAATTCCATCGTAACCACATTGATTTGTTTCACCTATCCAGTAGTATCCAGGCTTAAGAATACTGTGTAATTGATTACGAGAAAACGATCCACATCTGGTAGAGTTATACCAAGTGTTGTTTAACACTTCTATGGCGTGATCTAATAACATAAATGCAATATACAATGCTCGTATCATTTGTTTTACTTTCAATGAAAAACAAATGTAATGTTAAAATAAAGTCTTCTGTGGAGACCATACACTATTTCTAAGAAGACAGTGAAGTGTCGACGAAACACAATGTGCGAAAACTTTTTGAAATACACCACCGGTGTTTTGAAACAGCAAATATGTTACTTATACCAAAAATGATGAGAGAGCAATGTCTTGCAGGAAAAGGTTTATGATTACAAAACTAGTAATTAGTTACGACCTGAATATCTACACACTCGAGGTAAGTTTTAATTCACACGTAGTCTGGTGAATTAACCACATGAAAACTGGGTTAAATATACGAAAAAAAAGAAGTAGGAATCACAATATCAAGAATGTCGATCAAAAAAAAATCTTGCTAAGTTAAACTTCGGATAAAAAAATTGTTACATGTAAAAATGATGTTTGATAGTTTGATTATATAACACACAACATCAAAATCTGGATGACTATTATTTTTTAGCTTTGCAATTCTATTAGTTTCTTATGTTTATATGCAACAATGTTGAGCCGATGGATAGGTTGGAGTTATTTCACCAAAACAACTGGTACTTGTTTTGTGATACGAGAACCTGTTGGGGCAAGTGTGAACCCAAGAACCTGGTTTCAATCCCCAGTGGCAATTTGTTTTGCCGCTGTCCGTTCCAAGGCGGTATCCCCGATGGTTCTCTTTTTCGTTAATTGTTTGTGGCGTCCTATTTTAATTGACATCCTTATAACAAACATGCTCTCTCCTCCTTATTTCTTTTTCGCTGCGTGAGGAGGCTGTGTCTTGTGAATGCGGCGATTCCTGATAAACATTAATTACTTTTTGTAAGCTAGAACGTTTTTGACATATTTTCTAGAAATAATTCTGGCCATGATTTATTTATTATCCTATAATAAATATTTGTTCAGGTGATAATTGTTTTAGAAATACGATATGCTTCTGTCGAATAAGTGTAAGAAATAGAAAAAAATACGGTGTGAGATCACTGTTAGAACTAGCAAATGGAAAGTTTGAGGGTTTTTTTGACTTGATACATTTAATACCAAGGTTTCTGTACAGTGTATAGAGGTTGTGAATACGCAGTGAATATAGTACTACTTACTTGTCTGGTTTCGGCAGAAAACGTATTTAAAATCACCACAGTATGAAAATAGTTTATTGCTTGTTTCATAGAAATTTGCGTAAGTCAAGTAGCGAAAACTGCACAAACAAGGTCCTCGTTCATGTTGGTTTGAGTCTGAAAAGAATGCATATCACTAAGTATGTTGAATTATTGCATTTTATTTTAGTTGTGTTAAAAGTAGCTGTATAATATTGAACGCGTAAAGTTAATCTATACTTAAAAGGTTTTATGCAAATGTGATTTTTCATCAGACAGTGACGTGTGCAAGGTGGCCATACCACGTGGTATTTGACGTCATAGTTGGTATAACGGCAAGCAAATAATATATTGATTGAAACCTTCGAAGCCTAGTAAATATTTTGTTAGTTCAAATTTTTGACGAATGTTAGCGCAATCTAAGGGGAACGTTAAACACTACCCACGGTTGATAATACATGTGTCGCCTTGTGTCTACTTTTGTCTATGATTCGGGGCAAATTATGAAATTAAATGATAAAAATTTGATCACTATTTGCCCCGAATCACAGGCAAAAGTAGACAAACGGCGACAAATGTATTACCAACCATGGGTAGTGTTTAGTTTTCCCCTTAGAATGCGCTAAATTCCGTAAAAAATGGTGAACTTTTAAAATACTTACAAGGCTTCGAAGATTTGAATCGATGGGGATTTTTTTTGCCGTAATACCAAAAATGACGTCAAAAACCACGTGGTATGGCCACCATGATGTGGCATGGGCATTATGTTTTGTTGTCTAATACCAATGTCTGGATAAGTAAATTTTTAAAACCAAAAACTGCTAGAAGTGATCGCACGCTTTACTCTTTGATTCGTTTTAACTGAATGCTATTTTTGAAATTAATTAACTTTAAATATAATCTATTTTAAGGTAAAAGTATAGCATTTGATGATGAAAAGTACAGTACAACAAATATGGGCAAACTTTCATATGTAATCAGGACCAATATTAACAAGTCAATGACGATGATAAATCGATTAAAATACTTTGTAAAAGATTTACAATAAATATATGATTGTAGGTTACGATCAGATGAAGTACTTACATCAATGACAAAGTTATTCACTGGAAATTAGAAATTTACACAAATTTTGACCTTTGACTCGGTATTGTCACTATGACCTTAGATGATGGGCATTCTTTTACGTGACAGTCTGTCTCATTCTGGGGAACATTTCTTTGCAGTTTTTCTGTTACAGTTGTACCTTGATTAGCAAGTAGTCGGCCTAGTTTGACCATTGTTCATTTTTAGTTTTAGGACACAATACTTGAAAACTACATCAAATCATCAAATCACCAGTTGTATGTCAGGATCTAACTTTTAATTTTTTAAACACTTTTATATCAACATAGAAAATTACAGAAAATTACTATAATTCTGGAATTTGTAAATGTGTATGCATGCATAATCAATTTTGTTTTGAGGATTTAACTATATACAACTATATAACAGGTTTCATTTATCGAAGTTCGAAAAAGAGTTTCGGTTCACAGGAGCACGGAATCAAGCTCATGTTCGTTCGGCCTTCCGCCGTCGGTTTTATTCATTAGAGATATAACTACTATTTTAAATTCTGGATTAATTTATTAAAAATCTCACTTTTTCTAAAAAATCTTGATAACCGATTAATAGTTCACACTTACAATTTCGGTAGAGAGATGTTTTTTGAAAGAGCGAGGAATATTTAGATATTCGTCTAGATTTGAAAGCACTAGTGCCAACTTCAATGAATCAACCGGACGGAATGCCGAACAGACGCGATCTTGACTTCGTGCTCCTATGTATCGGTGAGGAATTATAAGATGCTTTATTTGTTGTGCAGAAAATCATGAAATATCAATTGATGTAAGTTCATTGATATATGTTCAACATACATGTATAACTGAGAAAAAGGTCTTACATAAAAAATCCGAGGTCCATACAGTGACACCAGGTCGAAGATTTATATTTTCTATGCTGAGGCCCGTGATTCCATGAAAAGACATAGGTTGTCCATTTGCGAACATGCAATTCAATATAGCTTCCTTCCAAGAATATTCCTTTTTACTGCAAAAAATTTCTGTAATACGAAATAAATACGACATCTTAACAACATCATAAAACATATCGTAAATCAACCAATCAAAATTGACGTTTTTGAATGTTATATTTCTTAAAACATTAAAAGGAACTCATTTAACAAATATCACTGCAAGCATGTTATTTTTTGAGGTATAAAAACGATTGTTTAATATAGATTATAACCATTTTCCATATTAGGTCCACAAAACATATCAATTATGAACTTAATAATTTAAATGCAAACAATTCAGAAAAGCAAACAACATTGAAATCTAAATCTTGGCAGTCTTGGTGTCTTGTGTAGCAAAGATATGAATTTAAACGAAAATATTTCAAACGCTAAGCTTTCTTTAGCTTAGCTGACTGCGGTGTACATAAAACAGGACTACATCCTTTTACCTCCAGACATCTATACAAAACTATTGTACTTTCCAAAGCGCTATTCGGTTGTGAATTATGGTGCAACATTAACGATAGTCAAATGATAAAATTAGAGAGTTCACCATCAGTGTTTAAAATTTATGCAATCTATGCCACAGTCGACTAGAACTGACTTTGCTTTAAGTTGCATCGGCATTTTTCCGATTGAAAAAGAAATTGATAAGCGTAAGCTCTGCTTTTTCGGACAGTTGTGTCATCTAGATACAAATAAGAAAGCGAAAATAGTTTTTGTAACACGTCTTATAAAGTTCGAGAACTCACCGAGAAAACAACGTGGTTTTATACCCGACATTTACAGGATTTTCGGGAAGTATCCTTTAATTAGTTTTCTAATAGATTATGTACACACTGCTTCATTTCCTTCGATTAGTTCATGGAAATACAATATAAAGAAACACATTTCAACTCAAGTCGATTTTGAGTATCACAACAAATGTATACATGACAATTGTATTCGAGAATTTATTAGCATTCACAATGAATTCATACCTTGTAGCATCTGGCGATTGTGTGAAATATACACAGATTATTTGACATATTGTTGGACTGTTGTAGTAATTATTTCAAAGCTTTTTTCAAGTGACTATAAAAACCATTTGCATAAAATGTAAAATTTCGACTAATGCTATAGCTGAGCACCTTGTATTGTTTTGTTTAAAAAACGACAGTCTTCGTCAAAATATGTGGAAAAATTTGCACAAATACGTAGGTGATGAATTATATGAGAAGCTATGTAATCTTAGTCCTCGCAACCAGCTCATAGAAATAATTTCCGGTTTAATAAGCCATGAGCTTGACGATATTACAAGAGTAAATTGCTTTAAAATGATAATTAGGTTCATTCATTATAAAAATTATGTGTAAAATATTGATGTTTCAAATCGACAGAAGTGAACGGCTTTTAAATTAAATCTGATTGTTACAAGCACAGTTATATACATTTGCATATGTCGCTACATGTTAAGAGATGTCTTTCATATTCGTTCTATTATGCTTTAACTTATCCTATAATTAGTACAAATGTTTGAAGGAAATATAAAATGTATTTGTGATAAAAGTTTTATCTTGTGCTTTAATCCAAAATAACGTAGACTTTTGTTATAGTTTTTATATTATTCAAGATACCACAAATAAAATTACGCAAGCTTTAATCGGAATATGTCCAGCATATTTTTACAAAATATCAGCAAAATAAAACATCACATAAAAAAAACTATGAACAATTAAATTCATACACTAACCGCTATTCGTCGCACGTCAAATAAGATCTAATAACGTGAACGGCGTTAATTCACGGGCGCAGCGTTAGCGAAGCGGCGTATGTTCTTAGTTTCTTTAAATAGACTCTGTCACCGGAATGCGATGCCGGGGAACCAATTGATCGAACATGGTATTGTATCATTTCTGGTCAAAGTCTCGCAAGTGGATATATGAAGCGATCAAAAAATGGTCCTCTTCTCGCTCGTACCGCCGAAGAAACGACCGGGAATGCAATGCCCACAGTATCGCGGTACTTTAGCAACGGGCGTGTAACTGTTTAAATAACTCATTACAAATTTGTATTTGTTAATATATAACAAGTCTTTGCATTGTGGACACAGTCTGTGTAGCTGTTTACTCAAGTGTAATTAAAATTATAAATAACATATTTATTCTTATTTGATAATTTATTACTTCGTAATGATCAAAATACCAAACAAAAACATTTTTGAAAAAAAAAAATGTTAATTAATTATTAACACACCTTTAAAAATTGTCATTTGTTCGGCAATATCCTTTGCACGGTACCTTTTCCAGTCTAGAAGAGGTCGAAAAGCGCCACAATAGTAAGACTTTAGTCCGCTTCAATCGCCTGCCGGCTTGACGTCACTGCCGAAACGCCGATTTTTTTTCCTTACCTCAGGCCTATTTAATGGCTCTTCTGTCTGTATAAAAAACACTGGTACCACTTAAAAACTAGAGCTCGGCTTACGGAAGTTTTCATTTGTGTCTGCTAAATTATTATAGCTTTTCATGAGGTGATTTTCAAAGACCATGACAGAATTTTATAATAGCGCGTATTTCCGGGCGATCTGACGGCGACATTTCTGACGTTTTAACGTTGGTGATGGCTCTCTGAAATATTGACTGTTTTTAAAACGCATGGTCAGAATGACGTAAAATTTCGGCCTGACATCATTTGTATACCGTTCTTTGATTTTGCGAAGTTTGGCTCTTTTTCCACTAGTAGTTTTGTTTTTATTGACAGGTATATACTTTATAAAGTACAATGGCAACGGCGTGCGCCGCCAACGTGTTACCATGGTTATTCAAATAAGCGACGCGCTTTTGAAATCGATTTAATATATGAATATTTTAGCTCAGTTTGTTACGTTTGTGTTCAGATTTAATTTAGTATATAATTTATTGCGAACGTGTTTCAAATTAAGATGCAATTACAAAAGTCTACGTTATTTTGGATCATCCCTCGTACATCGCAAACATATAAATGAAAGAATTTTATTGTTGTTGTTGTTGATAAAATACTTATCTTGCGTTTCGTTTCGGCAAAGTAGCATATTTTATCATAACTTTGATATCGGCTCTATATATGCTTTACGTATATCAAATTATGTTAATGTTACTTTTCGGTTGCTAGCCTAGCTTAATAGAGCTTAATTAATTATGTGTATGACGTGTCATGGCCATCACCTCAAAAAATGAACTGTTTTGATATATATAATATATATATTGATTCTTACATTTAGTTTTGCTTTTTTGGTAGGTCTTTTGTTTGTTGTTTGTTTATATAATGTATATACCTTCTCTGTCAATATGTTAATTATGTATGAAGTGTAAATATTTCGTCTATTGTGTTTTCGTCATGTATATTAACGTTCTGTTGGTTTTTTTTTGTAACCTTGTTTCCTTGTTTTGTTACCTGTATATATGTATGCTGCTCTTCTTTTGGAGGATATCTACCTACCTATATACCTACCTACCTACCTACCTACCTACCTACCCTACCCTACCCTACCCTACCCTACCCTACCCTACCCTACCCTACCCTACCCTACCCTACCCTACCCTACCCTACCCTACCCTACCCTACCCTACCCTACCCTACCCTACCCTACCCTACCCTACCCTACCCTACCCTACCCTACCCTACCCTACCCTACCCTACCCTACCCTACCCTACCCTACCCCTACCCCTACCCCTACCCCTACCCCTACCCCTACCCCTACCCTACCCTACCCTACCCTACCCTACCCTACCCTACCCTACCCTACCCTACCCTACCCTACCTACCTACCTACCTACCTACCTATCTCCATTTAAAATTATTTCGTAACTACTTAAACATTAATTTATAAATATCATTTCGAGTTTGTTTAATATTTTGAAATTTTCTTTGTTGATGGTGATGCCCTACGTGCAACTTATGATGGGGTTTAAATTTCGTCGCCTAAGAAAAATAAAAAGCTGTTTTGATAATATCGGAACGTTTTCGAATTAAGTGCATTTTGAAAGTCTGGTTACAAACAATCATTTGTTTCAGTAGATTTTAAACACCGCTCTTAAATACTTTTTTTAAACTGTTCGACGCGAAAGACAAACTTCTTTTTATGTATGGTCGTATAGAATTCAGGAGAATGTGCGTACATAATCTTCCTTAACAGAATCCTTCTGGCGAAACAATTTTAACATCGTTGTCTTTTTACTTAGAATATCATTATTCAATAACCTAAATTAATTATATGAAAACAAGCACGAAAATAAGGAAATCTTATTATTTCTGAATTCTACAATTTTAATTATTTTTCTCTGTAGCGAATATAATTTTATCAATATTGCCTTTGATTAATGAAGTCCTTAAATGGAACATAAATATTTCACTCGTCTTCTTTATAAATGGTGAATAATAAACTAAGATTTATTTCAATCAAGCTACAAAAACTAACTTACCAGATTGTGTTAACGCATATGTTATTATCCAACTAGTTAAAAGGGCATTTAAAAAATAGTTAAACATTTTCTTTTCTAAATAATGTATTTCTGCGTAGACAAGGAAGTTACAAATATAACTGTTATCTTAACTTCAATAAAAGAACTCAATGCGCAATCAATAGCTATAAATCATGACCTAGTTAAAGTAATGTTGTGCATCTTAAGAGCTGGTGAGATAAAAAATGTATTTATATTTTTAATGTAGATTAAAACAAGCAAATTCGTTGAATTTATATCCCCCGCCGAGTACTGGTTATTACTAACACAACAGCTGAAGACATAGGGCTTTATTTAGATATTTATCATGGATCTCAAAAACCGTGAAAAAAAAACTTCAGATGGCGAAAAGGGTTGGGCAGCTCACCAGAATTTAAAAATAAGACGAAAAATCTTCAAGTTGTTGAAATGATGAATGCAGTAGTAAAAATATAGCGCTGTATTTAATAGAAATCCATACAGAAGTTGCATAGAAATAGCATGGAAACGAATACTACTCTATACGCCTTTCCAATAAACAGTTTCGCAGTTCTGTACGAGTTACTTCCCGCGACCGAAAATCAATCCAAAACGAGGCTCTGCAGGATAGCTGAACGATCGGGCTAATGGCTTAAGCACATAATAGCTAACCATATTCGCTATATTGCATGTCTGCGTTCGTCGCAGGTGGTGAAAAAAATAAGTTGATGGTCTGTTATTCTAGCCAGACTTTTTTATGTTTACTATTTGTTAGATATTTAGATTTTTAATGATTTAAGAACATGTACCATTCTCGTTGATAGTAGGCAGAATGAAACGCAATTTGGACAAAAATAATCATTAATTTATACCAATTATGTAAAACAATTTCTTCTTAATATCTTTTCTGCTGAAAATATATTTTACTGGTGTAAATGTTGCAAATTGCTAAGGCTAGTAATGCGCTATTATCCGGAAATCGTGATATGTCAACATCTGGTTACATGATCTGTAGACAAAAAAATACAATCTGAATTTGTTAATACTTACACATTTTAACAACAGAATTGTCCTTAAAAATTTAAGGCGTTTATGGTCAACGAATAAATAATTTGAATATTTAAAATGTTACGTATACTTCACAACCAAATATGATTGATTCCGTCTTGAAATAAAATAGGATCGGTAATCTGATTGTTTGTTGTAGAAGTATCATTCGTAGAATAAAATCCAAGGATTTAGATGCTGGCTTCCAAAACGATGGGAATATTTATATCAGAATATGGTTGCATATCCAATTTAGATTTCTTAGGTTTGACAGATTGTAATTTTGGCATAAAAGCCCAAACTCTTATTAATTAAACATATATAAAATGTTTTGACAAGATTTGTTTCTTATTGACGGCTTTTGTTTTTATAACGTGTCGTAATGTTGATTAAGAATCCATTTAAGTGCTAAATCAAATACATTTGCTGGCACATCCATTAGTTAAAAGACTCCGAAATACTTAAGAATTGGGAGGTGTAGATACCTTGCAAATAGAAATTACACGATCTCTATTGGTCAATAATATCTGCCCCTATAAGTTATTGACAGACGACCCCGTGTGCGAGACAGTTTGACATGTTTATGGCATGCCGCCTACAAAATCAATCGCCGTCGACATAATCACAACATGATGTCAAAAGTTAAATAGACACGCTAATCCGGAAACGAGACTCAATTAAGCCGTGAAAAGAACACTGCGACTGTCTGTTAGTTCAAGTCGTTTAGTGTTTAATGCGAGGAATAATGAATTGACACTTTTAGTCAGAAACCTGATTGTTTTGTAAATTATTTTCAAAAATATCATGACGCTGATGTATTATTACTAATTCAAAGAGAAAATTTTTGTTTTTTTAAAAGAATTTTATGATAAAAAAGAAAGTTGTAGGTACATATTCCCTATTACGTTATTACAGTAAGCAATCATTTTTCCTGTAAAGCAGTCACGTGACTGGACAGGGAAGGTAACCAGATAAATTCATCGAATTATTGGAAAGGCGTATATGCATAGTGCATAACTTATCAAAGGGCCATAACTGTGTTAAATGCTCAGACCAGAACAAGACATCAATATGAGCATCTTGTCTTGGTATTGATGGTTTCCATAGATTCCTGCTTAGAAATAGCAAGGAAACAAATACTGCTCTACATGCAAAATGCATAACTTATCAAAGGACCATAACTCTTTGTTAAAGGATCTGACTGAAACAAGATGACAATATGCGCGTCTCCTCTTGGTATTGATGGTTCCCAGAAAGTTTCATTAAAAACCACCCAGTAGTTACAGAGAAATAGTGCGGAAACAAATTCTGCTCTATATGCATAATGCATAAGTTATCAAAGGGCAATAAATCTGTGTTAAACAGTCTGACCTGAACAAGATGACAAAATGCACATTTCATCTCAGTATTGATCTTTCCCAGAAAGTTTAATTTCAATCCATCAAGAAGTTGAAAAGAAATAGAGCGGAAACAAATACTGCTCTATATGCATCATACATAAGTTATCAAAGGGCAATAACTCTGTGTTAAACAGTCTGACTGGAACAAGACGACAATATGTGCATCTCTTCTTGGTATTGATGGTTCTCAGAAAGATTAATTGAAATCCATCCAGTAGTTGAAGAGAAATAGAGGAAACGAATACTGCTCTGTTATATGCATAATGCATTAGTTATCAAAGGAATATAACTCTGTGTTAAATAGTCTGACGGGAACAAGAGGATGATATGCGCATTTCCTCTTGGTATAGATGGTTTCTAGAAAGTTTCATTGAAAACCACCCAGTAGTTGCAGAGAAATAGCGCGGAAACAAATACTGCTGTATATGCATAATGCATAAGTTATCAAAGGGCCATAACTCTGTGTAAAACAGTCCGACCAGAACAAGACGATAATATGCGCATCTCCTCTTGGTATTGATGGTTCTTAGAAAGATTCATTGAAATCCATCCGGTAGGTGCAGAGAAATAGCCTAGAAACGAATACTGCTCTATATGCATTATGCATAAGTTATCAAAGGGCAATAACTCTGTGTTAAACAGTCTGACTGGAACAAGACGATGACATGCGCACCACCTCTTGGTATAGATGGTTTCCAGAAAGTTTTATTGAAATCCATTCTGTAGTTGCAGAGAAATAGCATGGAAATGAATACTGCTCTATATACATAATGCATAAGTTATCAAAGGGCCATAACTCTCTTTTCAACAGTCTGATCGGAACAAGACGACAATATGCGCATCTGCTCTTGGTATTGATGGTTCTCAGAAAGATTCATTGAAATCCATCCCTAAGTTACAGAGAAATAGCGCGGAAACGAATACTGCTCTATATGCATAATGCATAAGTTATCAAAGGGCAATAACTCTGTTTTAAATGGTCTGACCGAAACAAGACGATGATATGCGCACCTCCTCTTGGTATAGATGGTTTTCAGCAAGTTTCATTGAAATCCATTCAGTAGTTGCAGAGAAAAAGCGCGGAAACGAATACTGCTCTATATACTTAATGCATAGGTTATCAAAGGGCCATAACTGTTTTAAACAGTCTGACTTGAATTAGACGACAATATGCGCATCTCCTCTCGGTATTGATGGTTCTCAGAAAGATTCATTGAAACCCATCCGCTAGTTAAAAAAAAATAGCGCGGAAACGAATACTGCTCTATATGCATAATGCATTCGTTATCAAAGGGCCATAACTCTGTGCTAAATGGTCTGACCGAAACAAGACGACGATATGCGCATCTTCTCTTGGTATAGATGGTTTCCAGCAAGTTTCATTGAAATCCATTCAGTAGTTGCAGAGAAATAGCGCGGAAACGAATACTGCTCTATATACATAATGCATAGGTTATCAAAGGGCCATAACTCTGTGTTTAATGGTCTGACCGGAACAAGACAACGATATGCGCATCTCCTCTTGGTACTATTATCCCCCGCCGATGAAATCGGGAGGGGGATATTGTTTTGGCGTTGTCCGTCCGTCACGGTGTCACGTCGTCACGCTGTCACGCCGTCACGCTGTCCGTCCGAATTTCGTTTCCGCGCTATTTCTCCGCAACCACTGGATGGATTCGTTGAAATCCATCCAGTGGTTGCGGAGAAATAGCGCGGAAACGAAATTCGGACGGACAGCGTGACGGCGTGACAGCGTGACGACGTGACACCGTGACGGACGGACAACGCCAAAACAATATCCCCCTCCCGATTTCATCGGCGGGGGATAATAATCAGTAAAACAATAAAATATGCGTATCAGGGGAAGATCAGCTTATACTGCAAACTCAAATTAAGAACAGCCTTTTATTGAAAGGACTGTTTATTAGAAATGTTGATACTTTAAAACGCATTTATGTTAACAAACATGCTAAACGGTTTACATTAACTTGCGTGCTGATTTGGTCATTACAAAGTTAAATATGCATATCAGGAGTCGTCACACACAGAAAAACAGCCTCCCACGCATCGAAAATGTAGAGCGGAAAAGAGAGCATGTTAATGATGAAATAATAATAAGAAAATCAATTTTAAATAATTTCCCCAACAGGTTCTCATATGAACAAACACCTACTAGTTGTCTTGATCAAATAACTCCAATCTACCAATCGGCACAACAATGTTTTATGCAAACGTAAGGGACTTATAGCACTGCAAAGCAAAAGGACGTTCACTAAATGTTTTAACCGAGACCAGAGCACCAGGAGTCAAATCAGCAAGAACACGATGAGAGGGATAAAGGAAACAATTTAAGCTTCTTTTACAGGATTTTCCAATAAACCTTCATAAACTCTTAAACCTCTACCACCGTCGTGCAACCCAAGAGGTAAAAATAATGATTAACTAAAGATGGGTTGCATTGTAAAATATCATCAGTAACCTGAAGTTAAGAATTTTGCCTTAGGTTGAAATCGCTCATTTATCCGAGTCTACGCAATCGGGTAGATAAAATACAGACAAAGAAAGTACACTTAATAAATGTTACAGCTGTAGATGACATGAACAGGCTCAATCAAACCGAGCCTGCAATATTTTCATATTTGTCGTGGTCGATGGTCTTCAAAGTTCTCTTTTCATCTATTTTAATGACATAACATGTATTTTATCTTGATTTATTTCATGAAATCTTCCGGTTGCTATGTAACAAAATTGATATCCTCTTTGTTTACGTTTTCAAAATGCAATAAACGCAGGCAGTAAATCAGGCGATCTATCAAAATTTAATGCTTCGAGTCGTTTCTGATATACCGTGTTCAGGGTTTCGCTGAGTCCTGAGATTCAATACTCGAGTAAGTACTGAGTACTGGATGCTTAAGATGTACTCGAGTAAGTACTGAGTAATCACTTATGCAATTCTGCAATAATGCGATTGTATAGCTGTTAAATAAGAGATTTTTCAGCAGTTTTTGCCGGTTTCAGAAAACACCGTTTAAAGCAAGATTTATTGCTAACTCTAGTTCTTGCACGACTACTAAATTATCCGTGCTCTTAACATCTTGTCTTACAGCTATAAAAGAACACGTAATTAGGTATTGTGATAAGGTTTTTGAAACTTCTGGCAAAAATTTATTTTGGTCGATTAAAAATTCAAATGACGTTTTGAAAAAGCTTAAATCAAACAATTTTTGGGCGTTCTGTTTGTCTACTTATGATTTCTCAACATTATACACTTCGGTCCCTCATAATTTAATAAGAGACAAACTAACCAGTCTCATTTAAAAAACGTTTGCTAGAGAAAATAAAACCTTCATCGCTTGTAATGAACATAGGGCATTTTTTACAGATGGTTCTTATGATAATTATACATTATGGACTTGTCAAGACCTTATAGAGTCGCTAACATTCTTACTGGATAATATTTATGTTAGATTCGGTACCTCTATTTATAAACAAGTAATAGGCATCCCAATGGGTACTAATTGTGCACCCCTTGTTGCTGATCTGTTTTTATACTGTTATGAAAGAGACTTTATGTTATCTCTTTCTACTGAACATCAAGATGATATAATTACAGCGTTTAACAACACCTCGAGGTACCTTGATGATTTATTAAATATAGACAATAACCATTTTCCATTACTGGTTAATAAGATTTATCCCAAAGAACTACAACTTAACAAAGCGAACACTTCAGAAAAGCAAGCAAACTTTCTCGATCTAAATCTGTCCATTGAAAATGGTTATGTCACTACTAAAATTTATGATAAAAGAGATGATTTTAATTTTAATATAGTAAATTTTCCGTTTTTAGACGGCGATGTTCCCCGTGCAACATCTTATGGGGTTTATATCTCACAGCTTGTTCGCTTTTCAAGAGCTTGCAACAATGTTAATGATTTCAATGAACGTAATCTTTGCATTACAGAAAAACTCTTAAAACAAGGTTATCGGTATCACAAATTAAGGAAAACCTTTTGCAAGTTTTATCGCCGATACCCAGATTTAATTCATAAATACAAATGCAGTTTAAAATCACTTTTGCAACAAGGTATTTCACAACCAGTTTTTTATGGAGATTTAATTTATAAACTTAAAAAGATTAAAGGCAGTGTTAATTTCTCCCGGTTATTCGTAAAAACCATCTGTAAATTTAAAAAGAAAGGTTACCAACATGATATTTTACAGCGCTCTGCAGGCCTGGTGATTAACCCTTCTACAGTTGATCATTATGCTTACCTCTTTGGTTGCACGACGGTGGCAGGGGTTTAAGAGTTTATGAAGGTTATTGGGGAAATCTTTTCTTAAAAGAACCTAGAAACTCGATTTGTTTCTTTTATCCCTGTCATCGTGTTCTTGCTGATTTTACTCCAGGAGCTCTGGTCTCGGTAAGATCATTGAGTACCCCTTTCGGCTTTGCAATGCTCTTAGCTTCTTATGTTTTATATGTTTGTGTGCTTTTGCATGCAACATTGTTAAGCAGATAAGTGGGTTGGAGTCTTTT
Source organism: Corbicula japonica (assembly GCA_038501625.1). Classification (NCBI taxonomy): domain Eukaryota; kingdom Metazoa; phylum Mollusca; class Bivalvia; order Venerida; family Cyrenidae; genus Corbicula; species Corbicula japonica. Next base: position 85,701 of record JAZAYU010000341.1, on the reverse strand, counting down.
CACCAAGACAACTTGTACTTGTTTTGTGATATGAGAACCTGTTGGGGCAAGTGTGAGGTTGGTGCACCCTAGAACCTGGTTTAAACCCCCAGTGGCAATTTGACTTGCCACTGACCGTTCCAAGGCGGTAACCCCTCGGGTTCTCATTTTTGTTTATTGTTAGTGGTGTCTTTTTTGAAACTGATTATTTTATTAACCATGCTCTGTCCCTCTCTCTTCTTCTTGACTGTGTGGGGAGGCTGTTTTTTTCTGAATGTGGCGATTCCTGATATGCATATTTCACCTTTCTATACAAAAGCTGCGGTCAATTGTGTGGCTTTTGGTTTTGTACTCACCTTAATTAAATGTCCTTGGTTTAAAAACGCACGGAGAGATTTCAAAGTAAACTGCAGAAAAAGAAGTAAAAGTGTGCATCTTATTATGTTTCAAATTTGGAGATTGCACTCTGAGTGTATGGGTAGAAATTTAAAAAAAACAAACTGATCGGTGTAGTTAGAACATTGGTTAAGTGTCGTTCAACCAGAGTTACTGCATAGTGACATCATTATCCTTTAAAAAGTGTCATATACACTAATAAGGTCTCACCATAATTATATTTGCAAAGGTGAGAAAACATGTTATCTTCCATTTTATTATAATAAGGTGATAATCAGTTCTGTTGACTCCATTGCTAAATTTTATAATCTTACTGAATGCACCGTCAATTTTAGTAAGTTACACGTATTTCAACCATTGACAATTATAATGATTTATTAAATGAATAATTTAATATCATGCGCATAATAGTATAAAAACAAGTAAGTCTATTACAGCATATACAAAAGTTGTATAATTATTCTGCTCAATATGTGATATTAATGGATTAATTCTTACAATTCCATTTTATATATTATATACATCATAAGGTAAAGTTTTATTTAATTTCATATTATTTAATTGAAGTGTGAAAGTGCTCGTATAGTACTCGTAAAGAACTCAAAGGTACTGACCATTTTTCTTCAGTACTTAAGTAAGTACGAGTACTTGTGCTCGTTATTTAAGATGAGTACTGAGTAAGTACGAGTACGAGTAGTGAAACCCTGACCGTGTTCATACAAATTATTTGAAATCGTTAAAAACAAAATTCAACTTAGACGTAACTCACGACAGATAATCTGTATGTAAAGCTTTTTTTTCAAAAGTTCGTAAACATCATTACAAAAACTTGAATATCTAATGTTAGCGTCTTTCCTTTATCTAAATACAAATATTTACATAACTGAAATGTATTCGTTACACCTAAAATTTTCGGTAAAATAAATGACTTTGTTTACTATTATTAATTTACTATAGTTAAGTTTGCAACACAGTGCTTTACGATTGAATATTTAAAATATGTCTGTTTTAGACGATAAGTGACCTTAAACATTACATGCCACGCATGCAATCTTTGTTAAACAACTTCACTATTGTTTAACAAAATTGACACGTATGGGGAATATTTTGACTATATTTGACCAGATTTCTTTTATTTCCTATTTTGACATGATACCATTCTATGGTCACGTAAATCAGGAATATCTGTGCAAACGGTTTGGGGGTTTTGTTAGATATCTCACTAACAGTTGGTAGCTTCCTCGGTGTTATGAGGAAAAGCGCTGACGCCGTTAAATTCCCAGTTAGTTCCTTAGAATCATAAACAACATGAGTCATCTGACAATTGTTTAGCTTGGTTGATTTGGTTTTTATATTATTGGCAAAATAAATATTTTTTCTTTTCTTTTCGGTTTTCAATACCTTCGGAATTTCCAGTTTTCCGGAAAAGGCACTTCAAACTTTGACCTGTTCTTGAATTTAAGCGATGAAGTTATGTTCAAGCGAGATATTTTGATGTTTATTAAAATCAATAGTCTTTTTCATGTACTATATCTTTTAACCCGTATTGTACGTATAAATAAAAACATAATGCCAATTACTTTTTGGTATCGATTATAACCACGCAGTCTAGTGGATAAAAACAATTTAATAATCTGCTGTAAGGAAGTAGTCAGTAGTTGTAACGTTTGTAAGAAAAGGGTTCGATGAACATAAATTTGTAGAATGTTGCGATACAATCATTAAATATGTCTTCATGACAGGTACTGTGATTTCTAATAGTTATGTAGCAAGGGTTCTGAAAAACCCACGCCTGAACCAAGGATTGAACCCGGGACCCCTCGCATGCCAGTCCGACGCTCTACCACGTCGCCATAAAAGCTAGCTCTACGGCGAGATAGTACAAGTGCGGTTACAGTACAATCGCCGGGTTACAGTTAGTCTGGCCTGCTTGGTACGATGTCAACATAAAGCCCGTATGCTTTGAAAACACAGTTTTCTGATACATTATTTTATCAAAAGATATATAAGACTGAATAAGGTGATATGGGGAAACATTAATTCTTAGATCATATACTCAAGAAAGGGCACATAATTGGTCCTTATCAATGTCACAGTATATAAATATTACATGTCTGGCAGGGTGACAGTAAAATTGTCAACTTGAGGAAATACTGTCAACCGAGTCAGACATGTAACATTTATTTTATTATACCGAAAAACTATTCAAACCATGAACAATTTTATTATGGTATGGTATTCCGTACCTATGGTAGCGGGTGACAGTATTTTTCCGACAGTAATTTTTTTTTTCACAGTACTTATATGTCACGGTGGCCTATGGAAGATTAACATTGTAAATGAAATTGAGGTATAATAATATCATTTATTTACTAGCATAACTTCTCTGGATGAAAAACTCCTTATGATATAGTGTTGCGTCCCTTTTGATAAGGTACTAGGTACTAACAAGTAGTTACTTACAAAACTCTTCATGTGTTCTTCACAGTTAATATGAATAGTCTGATCTTAATAAAAATGATGTAATTCTGGGGAAATTTTAATAAGGTTATGTATTGCAGTGACTTTATTATTGGTCTTGTTATTGGTCCAAGGGAAAATATATGTAAGCCAGAGACAGTTTTAACAGGTGTTATTTAACAAACTATTTAACCACAAGCGATGAATAGAAGTGCTCAGGCGCATTGCACAGTATTTCAACTTTGTTGTAGATATTTTCTGATCTTTTAACTGAGTTTGAACACTGTTCGCTGCCACGTGTATCACCAACGCCGACGTTAATTGCTTCTGCTATAGTATTAAAAGATGCATTCTCAGTGCCATGTTCGTTTCTTGACACTTCGCCATTCACATAATCTGGATATCGACTCTGATAGAGACACCTACAAAACAAAAACTATTGTTATATATGCGTAAGAGGTATTAAATGCAATACATTGACTAGGGACAAGATGAAATAGAAGAGTCATACATGCACAACCAAATAAAGTTGATACAGTTGCTTTTGTCAAAGCAACTTATAAAAACAGAATTAGTGTAACGTTTTATGAGTTAATTGCTCCAGGATATTTAGGCTAACATCAATCTGAACACAAGCCATACAAATACGGCAGTAGCTATGATTGAGACAGTCATATTACAAACCTATCTCTAGCAATACTTTTCGCGTTTTGATAAACATGGCTTTAATTATAAAGTCTATATTTTTTCAATGGAAATGAATACACATTAAAAAATAAAACTTCTCTTTAAATGCAATAAAAGCAGTATCAGATGAGACGAGAAAATATTGCAAATGATTATTATCGTTTTGATCATGTTAAACAAAATCACAAATTGCATGATTGCGGTCTTTCTATGTTAAAACTTGGGAAACTTGTAAGGCTCATCATTAGTTGCTTACTAACAGCCACAGCCTTGCTCATTCATTTCAAAATATACATTGACTTCCTTTGAAAATTTAAGTAGAATAAAATTAAACTTAAATATGTGCAAAGCCTTCCAAAAAATAATTCGCGTCCTAGTGAATTATTTCAGATAGGATGCCAATTTTTGAATTTATTTCAATTAATGCACTTTCTTTCTGAAGCACAAATTGAATCTGTACAAATCTGTAAGTTCACCTGCAAAGATGAATATAATTTTGAAACTAATATTATAGCTTACATTAAGGATGATCGCCTGGTTAAGTGCGCATGTGCTAACTACCGCAAAAGGACGAATTGTCGTTAAAATTCAACAGCGGTATTTTAAATTTATTGAGTAGCTATAATTAAGGAAATAACACATATTTATCAGTAATGTTATAAATTTATTGATTTTCCCTTTAAATTCGTCCGTGGGTTAAGAAAATATTTTGCGACAGTCATTTTTTTTTTCAAAACGCTTTACTTCCGCTCGTCCTCCAATTTGAAATTGAAAGCTAGTTTTTGTCCGTCTGGCTAAGTTAGCCCATTCCATGTCATTGCATTGACATTTTATGGAAAGCTATACCTTGTAGACAGGTAGAGAACGTGTACCGGGCCAATATTGATTTTCACAGCAAGTGATTTCAATGCTCGCAAAGGTCAACCAGTTTTCAAGGACGATAACACAATTTTGGAATGACTTGGAAGAACAACCAAATATTTTTTGTCAGACTGGCTGGTTGGTGATGAATTTTATACCGAGCTATGTTGTAAATAATGGACATTAGCTCTGAGTATTTTTTAATTACCACTGGCTTATTACAGCATTGTTATTGACCTACTTATCTTGTAAATAATGGACACAGTCATGACAGTGGAGAACTGGTAATGTATTGTTTATCACTTTATAGTTTATGTTTCAGTGTGAGTTGAAAAAAATTGAGGTCTTGAAAATGCGGATCTCCATTCCTTGTTGTTTTCACTCTGCTAACTTACAAGAATTAAAGTACACCAACTCTTTTTCAATAAAATTTGCTCAGTAAAGACTGCAATTTTGAATGAAATGTGAAATAAAGGCAAATTTAGTGATCTTTGTCATCAATGCAAAGTGTAGTTAAGCTGCAAATCTGCAGGATCATGTTTGTCAATTCAAAGTGTAGTTAAGCTGCAAATCCGTAGTGTCAAATCGTGATTTGTATTTAATTTTTCAACTAAGATATTGAAATAGAGCCTATATGGCAATTGGCATAATTATCAGGCAGCCAAACTAGACCTATTGTGAGAGTATTGCAGTATGCCAAAGATCTGAAGTTCTATTCCTGGCGGTTTCCTGCTGTGGAGATCCTACAGTAAAATCTCAGTCGAGGCCTTTATATTTTCATCCTACTATTTTACTTTTGGTTACCACATTACCCGTTGACCAACACTGCACTGTAGGTCCAAACAGTCACCACAACCCCATACATTCCTTGAAAGTTGTCGCCGAACAAGGATATTCTTTATTATTAGTTATATCATATTTTTCATACTGTTAGATGCCACCTGAGAAGCTGTCTTGAGACAGGGATTTTTCAGGGGGTTTTGGGAAAAAGGCCCCTGCTCAAATTGGGAAATTTTTACACAGTATACACTGGTTTTACACAGGTTGCATACATAAATTTAAGGAATGTAAATTTCACAGATCACTGATCAAATGTAAACAATCTAATTTTGTCATTTGAAAAGCCCCTTGATTATATTTATTCTCTTTTTTGTATTTAGTTTATTGGAAAAAAAGTTATTTCTGTTGAAATGGGAATTTTTTTCTTAAAACTTGGATTTTTTTTCTTGAAATTGGGAAAAATAGTCCTTATTTGGCATTGGGAATGGGTCCCATTATCGTCCCCGTGAGACTAGTTGAAAAAGCCTTGTGGGAGTAATAAAAGTGAATATTTATCTGTTGTACTGAAAATGGGTAAAACTTTACTCTATTTATATTTTTAAGCAAATATATACTGTTAATGAATCTATTCCAAATTTTCAGCAAAACATGTTACACTTCTTGTCTGTGAAATGAAAACAAGGCAGTATTTTTTGTAAAAATCTTTCTTAATATATCATTAAAATTAAGTTTTCCATGCATTTTTGTTTTTTTAAAGAGACTCACTGATTTTTCAAATAGAAGTTTAATGCAATCTGTGAATACAGTAATTCAACAAGTTTGCTTAAACAACATAATACAACACAGACTGACATGTCAGTCTAGTAATTTTACTTTTTCATATACTGAAAATGCAAAAAATTATACAATTAAATTGCATTTCTTGTTTACAAATAAGATTTTGTCTTTTTTATAATGTGATTATTTCACATGTTTTGGTATTTTCACAATATTTTATATATTGCTATTGGTGAGGAACTTAAGTTTACTTTTAATAGTATTGCTTAATCTAAATATACCAGCTATATAGGTATTTATAGTCACAAAAACATCATAATACAGAATGTAAGCAAGTTGATGTAGTTCCAACTAGTATGACTGGGAGAAGGCAGAGAAGTTTAGTTGAAAAGTAACAGCACTGCATTACTTGCAACTTCAAATGTTTCCAGAATGAATGAACCATATACATGTATCTGAAACATGGGTTCATAACTTTTAATTACAATAAAGTAGTCTGTATCTTAAATAAAAGTATGCTTTCAAAAAGTTTGATTTATCAGTGTTAGATTGTTCAGATGTTTTATTCCTACAACAGTGAGCAAAAGGAAAAAAAAACTATACAAAGTCACATTTTATTGTTTCCTGTGCATTAGTGGGTGGGGTAATATAACACATGTTTTCTTTCAAATAAGCAAGACTTTAATAAAATAATGGTTGAATCTCTAAAAAAGTATTTAACTTAACAGATGTTTTTTTGCATATATTGCTATTACTTACTGAGGGCTGTAGTGATATATTCCAAGAAAATTTGTTATTAATAATATGTTTCTTCTTTAACACAGTTTTGAAGCCTGAAGCTCTTGTGAACTTGTGAATGGTGTTATTCAGGGACAACATGTATAACATCATTAACATGTATATCATTATTAATTTCTAATGTCAACTATATGAAAATGTATAAAACTTAAAAAATCAAAATCACAGAAAACTTTAAAATATCTAATTTGCGTGGAGTGCTGAAGTTTTATTTGGAATTTATCAGCCTCTAGTTTCAACATACTTTTTCATATCAATTTTATAAACAAAATACCTTTGATTAAATACATTATTTTTTTGTAAAAATCATTTATATAAGCTTGTTTTTCATTTATAGTTATATTTAATACAAAACAGATAATACTAAGAATGCTCCAGATAACAAAATAATTTTATTGTACATTTTAAACTGGTGGGTGGGGTAATTTTATAGGCATTTTCCTCTATTTGTCAAGTACCTGACCTTTTTTTATTTCAAACTATGAATATTCTAATACAGTATTATGCAAACCTTCAGAAATAATGTCTTTGGTGGTGAAAACCACCATTTAGAAGAACAAAACCTCATCAATAGCACAATTTTCTTAAAAAATGATGATTTTGGAAATAACTGTCAATAATTTTCTTAAATGGTCGGTGACCCCATATTTTTTTGGTGTAATTGTGAAGATTGATACATAAACATGGCTATCATCAAAGTTAAAAAAAAGTTAAATTAATCTATGCACTATTTTTACTCCATTTTCATGATATACAAACTTTGCTTTATAATTAAGTGGGTGGGGTAATTGGTGCTCTGTTTTCCAAGCGAAAGCAAGGAAGTCAAAATGTGTGCTACAGATGTGTTGTTTAATGTGTCTGTAAACCGATTCGGTAAAAACTTGCAACAACTGCTAGCAGAACAGCCTCTGAAAATGATTCATCAAACACCACCCTTTTATTTTTGCGAGTTTAAAACTTTGCAAAATTTCTGAGGGTATGTTGATAAAATCAAACTTTTTGAAAAAAGAAGCACGGTGACCCCTACATTTTTTACTTGATTTTTTCTAGTTAATGAATAGACTAACTCCTGACAAAATATCTAGAAAAGTTAAATTACTTTAGCAAACCAGGCGATCATCCTTAAGAGTAATAAAGAAGATAAATACATTATTAAATACATGATTATTAAATTATGTAGATTGAGCAAAACATTTTATTTTATGCTTGAATTATAGAATTTTCTTGGTGAAATAAAAGTGGATTTTGACTAAACAGTGGAATATTAATTTTATTTTCACTGCTTTTTTCACGTTGGGACTGAAACGCACACACCATTTAGAAAACGGGCTCAAATTTGGGTAAATGACGTCATGACGTCACGTCATAAACAAACGTTTTTGGCGCCATTTCATGCACTTTTTTCTGCCTAATTCAAACAAATTGTGCATTAACCACATACAATAAAAAGAAAATTTGTTTTTAGCAGTGAAAGATAGAAATATATTTCACTCGTGAACTCCAGAATTATGTATTTTCACTCGGAACTCACTCTGTGAAATATGTTTCTATCTTACACTGGTTAAAACAAAAATCCATTATATTTTGAAAAAGCGAATAAGGTTTTCCGTAACAACACACAATATATCCTTACGCTGTAATTATGTATGTTTGTGTGACATCCAATGAGAACCTGGTGATATACAGATTTATTTAAATATTCTGTTCTTAGTTACCTCCCTTTTTAATGCGCGCCTGTTACTAGGTAATTCCGGTTGGGGATTGACAATTTAAAACGGAATACATGCAGTTTGCATTCGTGGTCCTTTCAAATACGTTTAAATAGGATTTGTCGGTCATAGGTCAGCATTTTGCAAAACAAGGTTTGATTATTCTCACTGAATGAAAAAAATATATTGTTTTTAGCAGTTCATAACCATTTTAATACGTTGGAGAGGTTTGTGTTTAACTTCGTTATGTTCGACCCGTTCAGTTACTAATAAAGTGTAAATTAAAGGGGCATTGCTCATGCTCAAAATGGCAGATTTGAAAAAAAGAAAAGCTAGAAAACCTTAGACAAAGGCAGTAAAATATATAACACATTATATACGTTAATTTTTGACGTCTGCCAATAAAACGCCCGGTTCCTTCACACCATTTGCTTCACAGATTTGTGCTATGTTCTTATTGACGTATTTTTCAATAAACTGTTTTTTCCAAAAATGTTCTTTCTTATTCGTATACCATTTACAACATATTCAAACATGGTTTCATAATATGTTCACATTTTCTCTTCATTTCTGAAATATTTTAGTTTATTTAGTTTTGCAATCAGTTCTAATCAATTAAATAAATTTATTTTTGTGTAAAACTTTCGCTAGGGCTATTTTATTTAATTCAGTTCGGAAGACTTTAAGTTGCCAAAATCAAGTAAACAATGTCTCGGGTCTCAAACAACATTTTGACAATTAATTAGAATTTTTAATTCCTTGTCATTTTCTTAAAACACCACCTTTTCCCCAACAAGCAACATTTACAACCTCTTACTAATCTACAACTTCAAAAGGCGTTTTCAGATAGATAGATAGATAGATTGATAGATTGATAGATAGATAGATAGATAGATAGATAGATAGATAGATAGATAGATAGATAGATAGATAGATAGATAGATAGATAGATAGATAGATAGATAGATAGATAGATAGATAGATAGATAGGTAGGTAGGTAGGTAGGTAGGTAGGTAGGTAGGTAGGTAGGTAGGTAGGTAGGTAGGTAGATAGGTAGATAGGTAGATAGATAGATAGATAGATAGATAGATTATGTAATTAGCCAATAAGGCCCATGAACATATAAACAGGAAACACAATCAATAAACAGTATGACATAGTAAGATACACAAACATGAACATTAACACAATTAATAAACAGTATGTCATAGTAAGGCAAACAAAACAAATTTAACATTCATAGTAACGTATATGCAAATGCAAATGCTACCCACATTTTTAAATGAGAGAAAGTTATAACAGTACAAACAAAACCATACAATATGAAAAGGATCATAAAGATACACCTAACAAATATTCTCTCCTCTCAAAAGCTTTAAAAACAAAAATAGAAAGACTTTTTACAGTATATCACACCTCCAGCTGGTAAGACCCTGTCTTGCTAATTAGATTTTAGAACATGGTCATAAAACACCAGACTCTTTCCTTAACAAGCATTGCTTGCGTGACTTAACGGTGATTGGCTGAATACTTAATAAGTTCTAAAAAGCCATTATATCTAAGCCAGCCGATTTATAAAAGTTCATGAAGGATTAAGTTAAAGGTAAAGTTTCATTTAGTTACTATTAGTTAAAATGAATTTTAAAGATGATGGTTATTCATAATATGCCTGTTTCACTCTTTGTTAATTCGACAATTCATTTTTACTTTTGAAGCTCTTTGAAACTTTTTATCTACAACTAACGCTACGCATATTACCGCTTCTTTACCGTAAATATCCAATAAGCAAGGGAAGCAAGGGAGGTAACTCTGTATATCGGTAGGCACACATTGATGCTCATAAACAAGCGCCTAAAACAATCGACAAGGGAACTGAACGGCCTGAAAAGCCAACCGATCACCGACCTAGGCACTGTTTTTTGGTGTAAATCTGGATTCGATATTAAATAAAACCGTAAACGTACTTGACCATATTTCGTAAAGTGTGTTTACATTTTTGAAACAAGTCAATACCTTCTCCAAATAAAAACGAACAGAACTACAACACCAGCCAACGCCAAACATACACCAACGGCGATCCCAGCTATCATTGTAGCATCTGAATACAGGAATTTATGTTACTAGTTTTATATTTTTATTTAAAACATATTATATACATTGAAGAACTCATCTGAGGTGAATATACCAGAATATTCAGCCGTTTTTCTGACTGATGTTTTTCGCTTGCGGTCGTTGAAAATGTAGCACAGGCTTCCAACGTCTTAATACCTAGAAGTGCATGATTTGAAAAGTTTTAACGTATTTTATAATATACTGAGCCGCAATGAAAAATTGACAAACTCCTATTACATTTATTATGCCAGTGAATGCCAATTATCTGGAGAAATTTGATCTTCAACATGTTTGTATTGGAATTTGTCGGTTTATTATCTATCGGTTTAAAAAAAAAAGAAAAAAAGAATAACAGTTTGTGGGTATGGAAAATTAAGCGTTAGATTTCGTTCTTTCTTTTATAAAAAGGGAGGTAATTTGCAAAAACGGATATTAAAGTTACTGTATCTTTGCATCAGTGGACTTTCAAGATTATGTTTTTTTTTCTTCTGAAGATGCCATACACTTCTTAATTTGACAGTCAATAATCTGTTTTAGACTTTTATGTTTAAAATGATCGATCTTTATTAAAGATGAGTTAAATTTGACGCGGTGAAAATATATCAACATCGTTCTTTATCAAATGTCCATATATATGCAAATACCACAAATTTAAAGAAATATAAAATATATCATCGCTACAAAAAATTTTCATTTATTGTCGGCATATTATGCAAATGTTGTGTGTGCAGTAGATTGCCTTTTAAACTAAGAAAATGGAAAACGATCACGCGAGATCACGAGAAAACGGTTCGAGGTTACAAATTTACCATGGGCGAAGTAAATAAATGAGTAAGTATGGCATATAGTTAAGCATATATAGCATTGAATATAAACAATACCAGTTCCTGTGTTTTGGTCGCCATGTTCATGTGCTGATCCTCTGGCATGTCCAAGTGTGCTGTTGTGTATCACTTGTGATTCTGAAGTGTTTTGGATTGTTCGGGTAGAGATTTTGGACAACTCTGTCTTATAGCCTGCTACAGTAATGTAGTAAGCCGTAGGAAGATTTGATGAATATGTGTGAGATACACTTACACTAGAGGCAGTATCTAAAATAGATGCTGTAACATTTTCGAATTGTTTTTTTTACTGTGGCTGATACGACATAGAAATTAACGTTTCCGTCCTTGACAGTTCAGTTGTTCATGTGTTTATCTTTTGCTGTTCAAAAGTAACACACATAATTATAATAAATTATGCAATGTTAATAAATTAATTTAAGACCGGGGTAATGACAAATACATTAGGATGTCATTTAATTAATACTTTTGGTTATTACTATCAAGGCGCGGCAATAAAAGATTTTATGTTATAAATTTATGTTGTTATTTCTGTCGAAATGCAATACTTTTAAAGACAATATCGAGACATGCAATATATTTACAGAAAAAAACGAGATATGCAATGTTTGAACAAACAAAATCGATCTATATATTTTATTTGGTAAAAAGACCAACTTCACAAACATAAACATATATAAAATAGATAAAAATATACCTTTGAAACACGAGTCATCGAAGAAATCTGATCTCAAGCTGAAAAAGCATCCTTCTGCGAAATGCAATACTTTTTAAGAGAAAATCGAGACATGCAATATATTTACAGACAAAAACGAGACATGCAATGTTTGAACAAACAAAAACGATCCATATATTTTATTTGGTAAAAAGACCAACTTCACACACATAAACATATATAAAATAGATAGAAATATACCTTTGAAACACGAGTCATCGAAGAAATCTGATCTCAAGCGTCCTTCTGCTGAAAAAGATTTGTACAACTGTTAAAATTTTTTACTCTGTTCCAAGCATATATATTCTTATACTTTAGATTTATCTAAATGTAACTTTTTTACTTTTGCAAACGTATGCGAACAAAACAAGACAGATGTGAGTTTAGATAAAATATCATTCACTCGTTATATATTTATGTTGTACTACATGTAATATAAGATCTACAGAATAAATAAAACATTTAAATTTGAAATTTCAAAAACTTGAAAGATAGAGGACGCAAATATGTTCCCTGTACAGATTTTTCGATTTAGCCAATGAAATTGAAATACATAGTATGATATCATTAAACAAGTAACAGAGCTAGTCCAATGTATATTAAAAAGTCTTAGAAATAGTCGGTACTGTTATCTTTAAATAATCAGTTTCAGGTGTCATGCAGTGAAGATTACGTTTATAAAGATTTTTCGATCAACCTTTTTGGATTTGACCGGCTAGCTCAATACGCCTTTCCAATAAACAGTTTAGCAGTACTGTACGAGTTACTTCCCGTGCTTGGAAATCGATCCAAAACGAGGCTCTGCGTGAAAGTTGAACGATCGGACTATGTCGTAAGCACGTAATAGCTAACATTATCCACTATATTGCAGGTCTGCGTTCGTCGCCGGTGGTGAAGAAATAAGCTGCTGGTCTGTTATTCTAGCCAGACATTTTTATTTTCACTATTTGTTAGATATTTAGATTTTTAATGTTTTAAAAATGTACCGTTCTTGTCAATAGTAAGGAAGTGAGAACGCAATTTGGACAAACATAAGCATATATTTTACGAATTTCTATACAACATTTTCATCTAAATGTCTTTTCTGCTGAATATTATATTTTACTGATGTGAAAGATGCAAAGCTAAGACTGGTAATGCGCTATAACCCGGAAATCGTGATATGTCAAAATCTGGTTACATGATCTGTATACATATTTTTAAGAGAATAAATCTAAATTTATTGAATCGTATGCATTTAAACAATAGCATTGTCCTAATAAGTTTTTGCGTTGATGGCGCAATGAAATAAATTATTTGAATTTTTTAAAGTGTTACGTATACTTCACAACCAAAAATGATTGATTCTGTCTTGAAATAAAAAAGAATCGGTAATCTGATGGTTTGTTGTAGAAGTATCATTCGTAGAATAAAATACAAGGATTCAGATGCCGGCTTCCAGTAAAGATGGGAATATTATATTACAGTATGGTTGCATAATTAATTTAGATAACTTAGGTTTGACAGTTTGTAGTTTTGGCGTTAAAGCCCAAACGCTTAATTAAACATATATGAAATGTTTTGCTAAGATTTGTTTCTTATTGATTCTAACGTGTCGTAATGTGGATTAAGAATCTATATAATTGCTAATTCAAATACATTTGCTGACACATCCAGTAATTAAAGGACTCCGATATAGTTAATAATTGGGAGGTGTAGATACCTTGCAAATAGTAATTACACGATCTCTATTGGTCAATGATATCTGCCTCTTAAAGTAATTGACAGGTGATCCCTTGTGCGCGACAATTTGACATTTTATGGCATGTCGCCTTCAAAATCAATCGCCGCCGACATATTCATAACATGATGTCAGAAGTTGATTAGACACGCTAATCCGGAAACAAGACTCAATTGAGCCGTGGAGAGAACACTGGCTGTTAGTTAGGGCTGGGTTAGAATCTAATATTCTAACCACAGGAACCTGAATTTCTTTCAATAATCACCCCAATCCCACATATATGACGTTGGACCCTATATACATATATAATAAACTCAAGGAATGCAACGGATTCGCACCCCACCCACTAACCCGTTATAAGAATTTTTGACACGGAGTTTTTGCTGGTCAAACATTTGAACATGATGAAAACCCATCATAAGCAATCATAACGCTTCAATAAAAGTCATTCTGGAATCAGCTTTCAAACGTTTGTTTCATTCTTTATTTTGTCGTCCACTCCATTGCGTGACGTCACTCAGTTCTACACCGGGGCAAATAAATTTTTTTTTTGAAATATGAAAATAACGTGATACTACTGTATTTATTGTAAAATATATACTGATGTTTTGTAATAAAGATTAATGTGTTGTTGTTGTTATTCATTTGTTTCAATAAAATGAAATGTAAAAATAGCATGCGGAAAAGCCAGGGTGAAAACCAGAGAGCTGTTTGTTCCGTAGGTTGCACTAAAGTAAAACCCAAATCCCATTTTACGATTGTAAATTGCCAACCTCCAATGTCAAATAAACATGCGTTCTATCATCTTGTTTGCTAGCTAACCACATTAGCATATGAATGTGTACGTTTTGTCTTAGACAATTCAAAAACAAATATGCTTGTTGAACATTACTCTGTTCTGACCTTTGTGGTCCAATTTGAAACGCGGTATCGCAGGAACGTTGCAACAACGTTATTTGTAGATCGCTTCAATAAATAAAATATAGGCATGAAGTCAATCCCGTTTCCATTACTCCTCTTTTAAGCCATACAATTCACCAATTTAGTATCTTTGAACGGCATTTTTGTGATTTTAATACAATCAGAAACGAACAAAGCATTTTCACCGCGTTTTCAAACAGAAACCGGAAATAGGGGTTTTCAAAATTCCCATTCGACCCGGTGTAGAACTAAGTGACGTCACGCAAGGGAGTGGACGACAAAATAAAGAACGAAACAAACGTTTGATAGCCGATTCCAGAATGACTACTATTAAGGCGCTATGATTGCTAATAACAGATTTTTATTTTGTTCAAATGTTTGACCAGCGAAAACTCCGTGTCACGGCTGCAGCTGGAAAATTCTTATAACAGGTTAGTGGGTGGGGTACGAATCCGTTGCATTCCTTGTGTTTATTATACATGTATATAAGGTCCAACGTCATATATGTGGGATCGGGGTGATTATTGAAAAAATATCAGGTTCCTGTGTTCTAACCCAGGCTAAAGTCGTTTAGTGTTTAACGCGAGGAATAATGACTTGACACTTTAAGTAAAAAAAACTTGGTTGTTTTGTAATTAATTATCGATGATATCATGACACTGATGTATTATTACTAATTCAACGAGAAAATATATTTTTCAAAAAAGATTTTTATGATAAAAAGAATGTTGTATGTACATATTCCCCATTAGGTTAATACAGTGAGCAATCATTTTTCCCGTAGAGCAGTCACGTGACTGGACAGGGGAGGTAACCAAAAATTCATCAAATTATTGGAAAGGCGTATAGGTAGCGTAACTGGAATTGCGTTGCTAGGCGTAAAGGTTCGCTCCCCAGTAGGGGTAATATCATTTTAAGGAATGATTTTGAGAAGGAAATATTAGGACGTTTAATCGTTTCTGTAGGTCTATCAGATTAGGGTCGATTAATTTGAAATGTTATTAATTAATTTACAATTACATGGTAAAATCTTTAACTACAATTATCATTAGACAATATCCCAAATATAATTTATTGAATTACAATTACTTTACAATTAAAGTAATTAGCTAAATTTCAATGACATACTAGTACATGTAAATAAGAAACAAAAAAGGCACCGGTATTTAACAACTTAAAATTTTGTTTCATTCATATTAACTTATGACACATCCACATCATCTATTCATTTGCTTAGATATATATTTTTATATTCACTTTTATTTCATTGTTACTTTTTAAAACGTAAACGTTTCTAAATTCTTGTAAGTAAGCAAGCAGCGGGCCACACTTAACACTTTTTTCTGTCATCTAGAAAAGGTGCTGCACTGGTGCCGAAGTTGCTGGAAGTGCAAAGTAACTGGCTGCTTATTTCATTTGAACAAAAATACATTTGGCCTTTAAAAACCCTTCAGTGTATTCTATTCAGGCAATCCAAAATGCAGTTTTTCCATGTTTACCACGTTGCTGATATTATTTGTATACTATTCAGATTACTTTGTTATTTTTTCAATGTGGGCCTCCGTTAAAGCTTAATATGAATAGTTGTTAATATTTATTTAATTAGTTATTGCACAAAGCATCATTCTAAACTGTTAAAAGTTGTCAGGTTGATAATCGAGATAATTCTTACAATTACCGGTAACACCCCTCTGACAGTTATCAGTCAAAGGTGAGAATCAATGACAATACACTGCTTCGATTAGGATCAATGCTTTTCTTTGTATCATTAGCAACAAATTTAATTTGAAGTTGGTTTTCAGAAATTTATAGTAAGAGAGAATATAGAATGTAATTAAAATGTAATTGAAATGTAATTAGAAACAAGTAGTAACAAGAAACGATTAGTGTAAAAAACGACATTAGAACAATACAGGTCTTTATAAAATATGTAATTGAACTTACAGCTTAAGCAGACCTGTATAAGTGATGTGTTACATCGTCTGAAGTGACGACCAACATCTTTGCTGTATGCCCCACACAAGATATCAGGTTTGTGCCAGTCGTACCCTGCAAGTGTGATTGACAAGTTTGACATAAAATATATATCATATATAAGTAAGGCATTAACAATTCCAAAGACTTAACAATTATAAATACAACAATTTTAAAGTTTCGACTAACTTGTTCATGTTTTATTACCATTTGTTTTCTATCTTTAAATGTTATTTTGTGAACGTTTGCAGATAATGCACGAACATTTAATCCCTGAGCATGAATTTTAATTACAAATAGCAAATAATAGATATATAGAAGACACTTTTTGCTTACAAGACTCATTCGTTGCGAACCCATCGAAACCACATTCAGTTGTATAACGTTTCCAGTAATATCCAGGCTTGACAATAAGTTTTAGCTCATAACTAGAAAAGGTATCACATTTGGTTGCGTATTCCCATGTGTTGTTTAACACTTCTATGACGTTACCTGATGACGTAAATACTAAATCCATTACTTGAAATATTTAAAATATTTAACATTCAACTCTACATAAATATAACATACAAATAGTACCCATCACAAGAAATATAATTATGCAGATGAAAACTCTACACCATTTTAATCTTTATAAGGTCGTTGGAAATAAAATTTGCGAAAACTTTTGGGAAAGTTTTTTTTACATGTAACAAAGTCCATTTATTGCACAACCTCCCATATCGGTGTTAAGCAAAGGTGATGCTCAAGTCTTATATATTGAACGAATTATAAAGATGACGACAGGGATTACAAAAATTGCTCTAGTCATTTATAAATTGAAAATTTCTCTAGTATGTTGTGGTTTCACTGTTTCTTTTGAATATTAATATAGATTGTGAGCAGAAAATAGTTTATTTTTAAGTTCAACGTATCAATTGTAGAAGACAAACTGTCTGCTGTTCTAAAATAAAAATATCATACGTTGCATTTATTTTAAAGATAGCAAACATTAGTAACCACAATAGAGCCAAACTTTATTTGGATGTCATTAACATGTTTAAAACATCATCACTCGAAACTTGATGATTGTTATTATTTTAAGCGGGGTGGTAGGCTTACACTTTGTTTGACTAATTTGACAATTATTCATACATTTCTCCGTTATATAAAACAAGACTGGCGATTATTTATACATTTTCCTGTTAAAATAAAAACGAAGACTGACAAATATTTATGTATTTCCCTGTTATTTATATTGAAGATGTAACAGCCATTTTTTTTAGTTTAAGTGCTTACTACACTCCTCCCAAGCACGTTCATCGATAAAAATAAAATTACAGAAATCACAATCACGGCAAAATTATGTTTTGTATTGCTTAGCTTGTGAATATATGTAAAACGAATTTTAAGGAAATTTTAGGTCTAACGTTATTCTTTACTTTTCTAACTTGTCTTACTGTATGCAGAATAAAGATACATTAGTAACATTCATTTGTGCAAAGTGTAATTGAACGACATTTTACCATAATTTTCTTTTTATCGATGAACGTGCTGGGGAGGAGTGAGGTAAGCCCTTAATAAGCTGATATTAAGTGGCCGTAGACGTAGCTATCTTCGTATCTAATTAACAAATCGAAAGTTTTGGTAATCGTAAGGTTATGGCGTATTATTGTGAATTGTGGTTGTAAAGAAAATATACTTACTCGTTTTGTTCCGGCAGAAATAATATTTGAAATCATTGCGATAAGAAAACAGATCATCGCTTGATTCATAGAAATATTCTTTAGTGAAGTAGTGAAAACTACATAAACATGGTTCTTTCCGAAGTCCGTTCAAATCTGAAATATACCACTATCCAATTATTGCATTTTATTTCATACAAAATATAGTCATACTTTTAAATGCGTAACGTTATTTTTATATGTAAGTCTTTTGACATGTGGTATGAGCCAGCAGACTATTTTTTGTTTGTTTTGTCCTACGCCAATGTCAGGATTAATAAACGTTTAGAACAAAAGCTGTCAGCGGTGAACGCACGCTTGACTATTTGATTCTTTTGAAATATGCCATTTTGACAATTTTTTGTTGAATAAAATCAATTATGATACTATGTAATTAAATTTAGAGATTAAAAGAGAAACACCAATGGCCAAACGTTTAATACTATCTGTAAACAGGAATAACAGAAAATATTTGATTGTAAGGGAACTTGCAGACTGCTTTAACTACATTTTTATTCACAGATTAAGTCTGCAGTTTATTTATGGATCTGGGGGAAATACCCTACCTGCTTCACAGGCCAATCGTACATTATGGATAGTTGACACGAGCCTCATTACATTAAGATCATTGTTTATGCTTTTAATAAAATACATGTACTTAGAACAACCATAAATTTTTTGCGTGAAGACATTATGTAAGATATTAACCTTTAGGTTAGAACATCACCAAATTATATATAGGTAAAAAATCAAAATTGTATTATATTCCAACAGCAGGCTTCACTTTGTTTATTACTGCAGTAAAGTACAACGCACATACACGACATGTAGATAATGTTTTTAATATCTCGTAATTTACTGGTGCAGCTGAGGAAGAATACTATATATTTTAATTTATATACTAGCAAGATCTACTTGAAGCATGCATTTCTATCTTAAGCCTTATGTGTTTTCCGGTACCGTTTAGGGCCTTTTCTTAACTTTCGTACATATCAGTGCTTGTTTCTAGAACTGAAATGTCAACATAAGATGCTCATTTACATGTACGAGTGCTTCGGCGGCATGGAACAGAATAGCTTGAGATCGCGCGGTTACTCCGACAAATCGGCGAATCTATTCTTTAAATAGTATGGAAGTGTGACCTATACCTTTGGGCAAAGGGCCTTAGACACGAAACACCGCTGTATTTAGGAGAACTGTGGGAAGTTTGGTTTTTAGAGATCGTTAATGATAGTTTCGTAGCTAATAACTTCATTAGTTACTAAGTTGTGCTCCAAAAGCTAGATTGTTATCATATTTAGATGTTTAACCCTAATTATGACCTTGTCATTTCAGGATGTCCGTGGTTTTAAAGCATGCGTGTTAGGTTTGATTGAAATCCGTTGAGGGTTTGCACTGGTAAGCTCCAGAAACCACATTCGTAACGAACGGGCAAATCGATAACTAAATGTACCAGATTTTCCGGAATATTTGACATATAATAAGACTTTCCAATAAGACTTACAGAAAAAATCCGAGGTCCAAACAGTGACATCGGGCCGAAGATTGATATTTTCTATGTTTTGGCCCTCAATTCCATGAAAAGTCATCGGTTGTCCTTTTGCGACTATGCAATACGTCATAGCTACCTTCCAAGAAACTTCATTTTTACTGCAAAATATATCTGTAAATTCCAAAAAATCTGCATCAGGAAATAATAACATTACTAAGAGATATACTTATAAACAAATTAATTAATTAATTAATTAATGATGATGATGATGATGATGATGATGATGTTAATGATGATG
Organism: Corbicula japonica; assembly: GCA_038501625.1. Lineage (NCBI taxonomy): Eukaryota > Metazoa > Mollusca > Bivalvia > Venerida > Cyrenidae > Corbicula > Corbicula japonica. The sequence goes on along the minus strand of JAZAYU010000341.1, from coordinate 65,476 downwards.
ATGATGATGATGATGATGATGATGATGATGATAATAATAATAATAATAATAATAATAATAATAAACTATGATACCGTCTTTCTTGCACACATGAAGATAAACACGTAAAGACAAAAAACTAAACCATTTAAATCTTATTTACATTTTGTGGCCTTCAAATCAATTCAAAACAATATATTGTATCAAAATTATCAAACAAATCGTAAATCAATAATCAAAATTGACTAAGAGCTGATCTTTACATAGAAAACATACATTGTAACTGCATGTGTGATATATGTGAGGTAAATTGACGATTTCATGATATTTATGTAGACAATATTAAGCTTTTTTCTATCCTGGGTTGACAAAATATGTCCTGATGAACTCAAGCTTTATAAGCAAATTTTTCAGATAAGACCACTTAATATCTATATTTTAAATGGATTCGAATCTACTAATTTATAAATAGACGATTTTGATTTTAATATTTTTTTAAGATAATGATGTCCCACCTGCAATGTATTATGGGGATTGTCCTTCACAAGTTGTTTTATATGTTAAAGATTTCAATGATACATCATGATGCATAACAGAAAAAGTTTTCAAACAGGGGTATTGCTACCACAAATTATGAAAACGTTTTGCAATTCTGGGGTCAAAACCCAGATTTAATCAAAAGCACAGCTGAAGTTTAAAATCACTACTTCAACTGGTTATTTCTAAACGAGTGTTTTATTTAGATTTGATTTAAGAAATAATCAATAGCTTCCGGTGATTTATCGCTGGATAAATCACGGGGCGTCATTCAGATGCGTAGATACGAGGACGTGGATAAGTGATTCCGTATAGGACATTGTCGATTTCCAATTATGTATTTTGCAATTTTCTAATTTTGTATATCTTCGTCACACTTTGTTTTCGAAGTTTTCCGGCATACATCGAACTCCACGATATGAAATTTCCTTCGCCGTAATACAACCGTTACGATATTTTACGCCATTTATAAATTTTCTACGCCATTCATATATTTACTTTTGTGTTACTATTTTTATTTCTACTTTTATGTAAACCACGTTTTTGACTACAATTTTTTTGTTTTGTTTATTTAAATTTAATTTGAGGGATAAAGGTAAATAAAAGAAGGAACATTATGACAGTATGCAGTCTATAGTTTCGTATTATATCTCGTTGCGTACGTAAACCATATCACATTTACATACCCAACGAAAAAATACGAAACTACAGATTGTTATAAAATTCCATATATTGTATGGGCTGTATTATAGAAAATTAAGTGATTTATTATAGGATGACATATTTCAGACTTTTCCGTTATATTTCTAGGAAAAAGAAAAAATCGAACGCTAACAATTTTTTGACGCCAAAAAGTTTAGTTATTAACGTCACTTCTAGAGTATCTCGGAAGAATCAGCTGTAACATCGATGCCAATTATTCAAATAATTATTATGCAATAAACTCTCTTTTGTTCTGTGAAAACAAACACAAAAACAAAAGAATCTTGACCAAATATTTTGCCGCTGGGTGTTCCAATGCGGTTATCCATCGATTCTCATTTTCGTTAACTTAACAGTTTGTGGCGTCTTTTTTCGGCGTTAGCTGTCTAAGCTCACTTTTGACCTAGTTTTTCGACCAATGAAATATTGTAAATAAAACTTATTATGCAGCGGGAAAATCAAATAGATTATTTTGATTGGTTATTAGTGGGTCTCGTTAATGATTACCGTAACGATTTTTATATTGTGTGTTAGTATTTACCTGGCACTTATATGTTCGGGCAGTTTCGTTTTTAAAAGCGATAATTGTATTGGAGAAAAGGATATTTACGGTATAAGTAACCAGTTTAGTCAATTGATGGCTTAAATACGATTTTATATGGAATATTCATGGGTGTCAGGTAAACACTCGAGTACAATACACAGTGTAAACGACAGAGAAGTGCAGATATTTCTGGTTCTTACTGGTTCCTTTCTAGTTCCTTTGATACTGATTGTGAATTTCAAGACCAGAATTCAAATCGCCTTGGTGTAGTGGTTATCACACTCGCCTCTCAAGCTGAGGCCCCGGGTTCAATACTCGGGAGGGAAACTTTTTTTAAAGTTAATTTACGTAAAAGTTGGTAAATTTCGCTCTTGTAACAAGTTGTTATTATTTTCATTTATTGTATTTTAATGACATTTATTTATCATTAGTACTAACTCTACCAGAGGTATTTTTTTGAAATTGAATAAATGTACAGTTAATGTTAGACATTCTTCTTTAATCGACGTATTATCACCAGGCGAAATTTTTGCACGCTCTTTATTTCTTTCTTTCTTATATATAAAAATCTTTTCCATCAACGCCGTTTATCTTTTTTAAAGATATTTCTTGTTTAATTTTCGACTGTATTGGAAATCTGTATCTACCGGATGTGGTAATTCCTGATATAGCCCTGATATTTCATTTTTTTATAATTCTAAATTAAAAGCTTTTTTGGCAGCGAATATAAAAGTTTCATTATTTATTTCGATTCATGTCGTCTATAGCTGTAGATCACATATACTGTAGCAACCGAGTTTAACTTGTCACCTTTTTAAAAAAAATGTTTATTCTAATTCATATTAAAACGAAGATTAAGTTCAATCATGTTACACAACTAACTTACCATGTGGATACGCACGTGCTATATGTATTAGCCAAATATTCAAAAGAGCAATTAAAAAATATTTTAACATTTGTTCTTTTTAAAATATTTTATTTCTGCGCAGATAAGGAAGTGAAAAAGTGAACAAGTGACGGAAGTGAATAAAACTGTTATCTTAAGTTCAATAAAAGTACTCAATGCGCAATCAATAGCTATCAATCATGACCTAGTTTTAGTAATGTTGTACATGTTTAAGAGTTGGTAAGATAAACATTGTATTTATGCTCGGTATGTCCCAGATGTAAAAATAAATCGCTAAACTCATATTGTGTAAGTAAAAGCATTTTTAGTTTTGAGATGAAAAATCATACTTAGTCTAGCAGACGGCAAACATGTTTAATGTTTCAAAAATAAAACAATGTTTAACTGTTGACAAACAAACGAACACACGTAGGATGACAAACAATTAAACATTTCCTGAGTTTGTTAACCGAAACATTTTGAATGTTGATAAAAAAAAACTCAAGAAAACAGTAACATATGCGTATCAGGAAGAGCAGCACACAGACAAACACGTTCACGTTTTAACCCAATGTGTTTTATGACAAGAACTTTCCTCAGGCTAATAACTTGAACAGTTTTGTATTTAAAAATTTCACTTCCGATTAAATTTTATTTTTAACGAAACTTTTTTAGAAACCTAGTTACGTAAAGCAACAATAGATGTTTAGAATTACAGCAAAATCACAGCTGTCATAATTAAATAAAGGGTTGATTGAACATTGATAAGGATTTAATTTTTATAACTGTATCTAAAGTAATTGTCAAACATGATGTGATCAACTTTATCATTCTATCGTTATGTTACAAATTCACAAAATAATTGCATCATATCATATACCGCATTTAACTTATCTGTAGATGATACTGATAATGCATTATCTCTTGAAAACCGAGGAGCAATTTTCTATAAGTTCATATTAGCATAGATCAAGTCATTATTTTCGTAACATTCATTTCGTTACTTCTTGTTACTCCTTTAGCATGTACTCGAAACGTCCCTGTTTTATAGATAAACAACCTCTATCATAACATTAATCACATTAATATGCCTATCAAATCGTATTTAAATAGTTTTGTCGAATGATTGATTCATTTAAAACATCTGTGCTATGAATTTCGGTCAAAAGAATTTTTAAGAGCTATTATATCAACAATTTTAAGTTCATCTTATCCCTCCCTGAAAAAAACATGTGCCTACTATGTTTAAGTTGCCTAAAATGCGTAAAACACCACATAAAGCACGATTTATCGCTAACTATTTAGGCTACGTTTTCTTATTTTGGCTAATACCTTTTTCAATTTAAATGAATAAATGGAACCCTAACAACTTAAATTTGGGAGTTCGATGTTTGATCCTTTCTCAAATGTGACTTAAATGCTTATTGTTACAGTAATAGAATATGAACTTGTTTGAACTAAAGCTTGCGAGCTGACGCTTATAACAAAAAAAAAGTTGTGTGATAAATATGTAAGTTTCGCTTCTTCTTTATATTCTAACTAGACATTTTTTCTATATATTTAATTAGATAAAAGGCATAGACGTCAAGCCTGATTTTTTATGTCGTTAACAGTCAATAACAGTTTTATATTGGGGTTTAAATCTATTTAAATAAAATACCATGTTTGAAGAGTGAAATAATATATTTTGCGTTATAATATTTGTGATGTAGTTAATAATCGAGCGACGTAAACATTAATGCCATAATTGTTTTTTTTTCTTTTATTCTAACTGACTTTTGATTTTCGAAGACTTTCTCTGTAGGAGGACAAATGTAAATTCTTAACAATAAACAGCGGTTTTCTCTTCACTAATCCGTATTAAAGTTACGATATTTTATAATATTTACCTTCCTTTCAATAAAAGACTGATTTAACTGTAAGTCTGTGGTCTGTGAGTAAAAGGTATCGGACAATTGCTATACACATACAGGACATTTAATAATTGATCCAAGACAACGCACCTTTTTAAGCCTCTTTTTAACATTGGAAAGAAACGAAACTGGTATACATTGCAATGACCAGCGAGTTCAGTGAGTTCAGCGAGTTCATAAGTCTACAAGCCCAATATAATAAACTTACTGTCAAATGATTATTAACCAGGTCTAGGCGGCGTGGGCAGTAATATGCATTTCCATTACTGTCCATAAACAGGCTAAATCAAACCGAGCCTACAGTAGTTTCATATTTGTCTTGTTCAATGACTTTAAAAGTTCCCTTTTATCTATTTTTATTATAAGATCATGAATTTTTATCAATTGTATTTAAAAATCTAAAGTAAAAATAAGGAAAGAATACAAAAATGTTTAAAGCTAATTATACACATTGTCAGTAGATTGTTGGATATTTTGGTTTTTCAACGTATTACCGACAGAATCATAGTATTCATTGTCAGACAACGTTATTCCAAATTTCCCATATTTGGTGTTGCTTGACAACTTATTGTAAATGTCGTCTGTTTCAAATGATTGCATTTGACTCATAGCACTGTCATATACATCGCTGCTGTTGTTTACAGGTTCAAACTTGTTATACACGTTTTCTGTTTTGTAAACTCCTTTTATTGTCGATATAGTTGTATCGTATTCATCCATTGAAATTTCGTTATCCCTGACATTATTCTCTGTTTCTACTGCGAAGCTGTAGGTAGATGCTGTCATTTGTGTTTCAGTTGTATCATTCACATACGTCGCGTTAGACTGGTTATAGTAATCCTCTTTGTCTTTGCCTGTGCGAAGCTGATTAGTGCTTGGCATGGAATTATTGGAAATTTCTGTATTATTTCGTTTTGATTGTTTTGAATGATTTTGTTTCTGATTGTCATCCCAAGTGTCGTAACCAATGTTGTTAAATAAAATATGAGCTTGTGACTTTTTTGGCTGATTGTCGTTACCCTTGTTTGTTTTCGGCATGGAATTCGACGTTGTATTTTTTGCAAAAAGGCATCTGTATCTAAAATAATAGAACAACTTTGGATGATATAATACTTATTTAAACTGACTGTTGCGAGTTTAAATGACAAAACGTTATTATATATAAAACACATTTAATAATAAATAACAACGCGTGTTAAAAAAATTTAAAATGATATAACCTCTACTGGGGAGCGAACCCGTCACGGCGACAGCGCATAGCCATGCAATTCCGACATAAGTATTCTGTTTTTTTTCCGCATTTAAAAACTTAATAAAAGTGTTGGGAACATTTGTGACGTAAGTTGGTTATAACATGTATACACAATATACATAACACATTGGTTATGTATATAATATATTGGTTATACCATCCATTTATACCCCCTATCGACTTGGATGAACAAGCTGATCAGAAAAGAATGTCCTAACGACCAATCGCCAACGTTGGTACTATTATGACGTAAAAGTGGTTTAGAAATTTATTAAATTAGAATCATTCTTATTGGCCCCATCTAATTTCCATCACAAATTTTAGTAAGAATACGTCAATACCTTCGGTGAATGAAAATGAACAGAACAATACCACCAGCCAACGCTAAACACACACCAACGACAATCCCTGCTATTGATCCTGCATCTAAAAAAATAATTACGTTATTGTTTTTATAGACACATACAAGTAATAATGTTTTATTGTTTTGTTGTTGTTGTTTTTTTGCGGGGGGGGGGGGTACATGTGTATGTTTCCAAAATTAAAGAAGTTAGTTAATACACACTGCGTTGTTTAATACGAACCCAATGTATTTGTTAGTGCTTGCGGCGTTAGAAAATGCGAGCTTATGAATCTTAAAACAATTTTTGAATGCAATTTTTATGCATTTAATGGCTGTTGAGAACAAGAGTTATTTGGAGAGAAATACGACATGTATATTAACCTCTGTTACACATTTTTTAAGAAGATAAGTTCCCATGCATTTCGCGGACGTTGAAATCATCATCGAACATGTTCCATTTTGTCAGGTTATAGTCAGGTAAGAATGGATTGTTAAAATCGAGTCACGTTTTAACATACTATCTTTTTCTTTAGTTTTGATCAAACCCTTGATTTTGCTGTCCAACAGGTTTTGTGTTTAACTTAAATTATCATTCTTAATTTACTTGAGATTGCGACTTCGCATCGTGTTTGAGGTCGAGATCACTAACAAGCAATAACACGATGCGATAGCGTGATACCATAGGTCGCAAAGCACCCTCGCATTAACTTCCGTAGCCTCGCATTGTGTTCTCGCGACCTCGCGTCGTGGTTTCAAGATATCACATCTTGTTTATGTGTTATCTTTTCTTGCCAAAGAGGTCGAACGGAGGAATCAACGATGGCCCCCGACAGAACATCGTACCCACCTGAGCAAATGTTTATGTCAATGTATTCGGTAGTATTTGAATAAAAACAATCTTTTGTTACAACATATATTCTTAACGGACAAATATACTTCTAAATAAGTTTTAGTTGACGTCAAACATATTCGCATAAAATAAATCCGAATAATATAACAAGGCGCGGTTATCAAAGCATGCATTCAAGCATTTTAAGCATTGAATATATACAATACCAGGTCCTTTGTTTGGGTCTTCTTGTTGATGTGCTGATCCTTTTGTATGTCTGAATGTACTGTTGGATATTTGTGTCTTTGAAGTGTTTTGGATTGTTCTCGTATAGGTTTGGGAAAACTTTCTCGTATAGACAGATGGAGTAAAGTAGTCAGTCGTATAAAGATTTGATGAAGGTGTGTGCGATACTCTTATACTAGGGTCGGTCTCTAAGGAAGACGCTGTAACAGTAACATTTTCGGTTTGTTTGGTCCACTGTGGCTGATTCGACCTAGAAACTTTTGTTGTCACCTTTGACAGTTCAGTCGTTTCTATGGTTTTTGCTATTCAAAGGTAAAACTTTGTCTTGACAAATATACGATTGTACGTTATTGCATATTTCTTTAAAAAAATATGCATTTCATAAAAAGAACGAAATAAACAAAGTCAACATAAAAATCAAATAACGGGAAGGATATCATATAAGTAAGACGCAGCAATAGGCCTAAACGACATTATGTAATAAAGTGATGTGCATGTTATATGTTTACAGGCCTATAAGTTCCATATAATATAACAGATTAATTAGATTTAAATATACCTATGAAGCACGAGTCGTCGAAGAGATCTGATCGAAAACTTGTTCCTGCTGAAAACCGTTGGTATAACTGTTACTTGTAAAACATTTTAGAGTGTTTGAAGCATATCAATACTTATACTTTAGTAAATGTATTAAACTGTAACAAACGTATTTTAGTTCTGGATAATTATACTACATTCTTAAACAACCGACAGTGTAGAGGAATAGTCATAGCAAAATATAATGTATGTAACGAAATATGTTTAAAGATTAACAGAAAGTCCGATGACAGAAAAGTAATACGTTCCATTTAAAGACTGTCCGATTTTGTCATTACATTGAAATTAATACATTTAAATGCATTTGTATTCTTTTATTTTTAGTTACTTGTCATTTGAATAAAAACAAAAAAGTTTATATTGCCCCTAAATGTTATAATATTATTTTCATCTTAACACGATCATTACCAAAACTTTTAACAAGTTTAGAACAACACCGTGTAATATCATAAGTTATTATAAGTAATTTAACGTACAACTAACGCAGATGTGTTTATGTGATGTGTCACATTGTCTATAGTGATGACCAGCGCCTTTGCTGTATGTCCCACACAAGATATTCTGTGCATGCCAAAGAATCCCTGCAAGTATGTTTGACATGTTTGACACAAACTGTCAAGAATCATAGAATAAAAGCTAAAATTCCAAGGATATAACACAAACTGATTTTCACCAATGCTCAAGTTTACACTACTTTGTTCCGTTTTGTATTATCATTACTTTGCTACCTTAAGCAGTTATTTTGCAGATACTACATGCATGTTTGAGCGTTGAGTATGAACTTTTATTTGAAAAAAAAATCAAATATTATATAAATTGAAGAAAAAGAGTTACGCTTACAAGACAAAGGCATTGCGAATCCACTGACACCACACTTGGTTGTTTTATTTTTCCAGTAGTATCCAGGCTTGAGAGCAGATTCTAGCTCATTACCGTAGAAAAAGGACCAACATGCATTAGCGTAATCCCATGTGTTGTTTAAGACCTCCATGACGTAACCTAATGACATACATAAATGAATATACATGTACTAGCAAGTAACACATTTAACATTTAATACAAAATAAATGTAAATTAATATAAAAATAAGACCGTTTAAAGTAAAATTTAATAAAACATTTTCTACCATCTTTTTTTCTTCGTTTGTCGAAAACAAAATAATATGCAAAAAGCTTTGGAAAGCTTTTTAACAAAAAAAAAAACGTAGTTTACAACCGCTGGACCGATGCAAAGCGGTTATAAAGTATTATGAACGTCACACTACGGCAGTGAAAATACAAATAAAATTGAAGTTCTTCTGGGGTATGGTATCAAAGTTTTGGTTATGAAGATTATCAGTAGAAAACTGAACAGTTGTTTAAAATTTCACTTTTGGACAGAAGATGGCAAAATGTTTGCTTGAATAAACACATAAAACGATGTATTTTTAAACAACAAATATGTTTTAATTCAATAATGAAAAATATCACATGAAAATGTTTGATCATACATTTGTAATAGAGGATTGACGACAAGATGCTATACATTAAAATTTTAATATGAGTTTTTTTATTCAAACGTTGTTTGATGAGGTCGCCAAATTTTGTTGGTAATTATTTAAAAAATGTAAAAGTTTAGATCAAGCAATATGCATAGATGATTTATGTAATTTAATCTTAAAACTACAACATTTCGTTAGTACGTTAACATTTACTGTCTTTTTAATTTAACATGTTTTAATCTGATTAATTGTGTACTGTATTTCCAAATTCTTGCCTCTTTTCTTATTAAGTTATTGTGAACGCATTATTCTTAAAGAACAGTTTTGTTACATGTAATTATTGTTAATAACTGGAACCGATTATTAAGTCTGGCATTTCAAAAATGTTGATGTCTCTACGATATTTATTGACAAAAACAAACAAGATTCTATTTTGTAAGACTAGTAGAAATAAAGAAGAATACACTCTTAAACTGAGTAAATTCATAAACAAAACAAATCTCTTTCGAATTGCTAGCCTTAAAACTGTGAATGTGCACCAATACTTGCATCGAATCCTTACCAAACATAACTTTGTCAAAATATTTTAATATTGCGCTACAAATTTTGACATACATGGTGTAAATATAAATTGAAATTTAAAATAAATTTATATTTTGAGCAGTTATCGTAAAGAAAACCAATCATGCAATAAAGATTATAATTTTAAATTATTTTTTACATTCGCTGTTTGCCAAATGATTTTGATTATTTTTTCTTAATATTCATTTTAATGATAAATCAGAAGGGTTTGAAAACAAACTTCATCTGAGGCCATACACAAGTTGAATTATAATCATCATTTTGGACAAATTTGCATGAAATAAAAAATAGTTTTTATCTATTACTATCAAAGACGGTAAACCAGCAGGTTCTCTTTTTAGTTAATTTGTGGTTTCTTATTTCATATTTATCATATTAAAACCCCATGGTATTTTTTCCTGTCCTCTCTACTTGTAGGCTGCGTGTTTTCTGGGTGTGGTTGTTCCAGATACGCATGTTGTAAATGAATTTCACGAATTTATAATTTGAAGAAATGTATAATAAGGATGTAGGTTAAACTTGATAATCGGTTTATTCAAGACACAGTTCAAGTCAAACTGTTAAACATCACAAATTTAAAGAGTTCAAGCGAGTATCATCTAACACGGTATCTTGTCAGGATTCCTTTGTTAACTCTAATATTTGTTTTTTAAGAAGTGCGCAAAAAACGGATGTCAGTTTTTGTTAATTTAAAGAAACGATTGTCTTTTGGCGCATTTTCTCAAAATGATTTTTATAATTTACCTTCAATAAAATATTTCGAAACTAGAAAATCTCGAGCGAAAATCAATTCCACTAAATAAAGGTATTTAGACTTAAAGGATTTTAAGTCATTGTTTCCAATCTTGCTTAGAATACTAAGTTTGGAAATGATTCGCAAAGTATAAATTGGTTTGACTTGGTAGGTAAAATGTCGAATGAAAGAAATGTTTTGAGTCTCTATTCGTTTATCATTAAATCTGTTACATTTAAAATAAATTATGCTGTTACACAATGACTAAAAACCGGAAAGCGGATATACTTACTAGTTGTGTTTCGGCAGAAATAATATTTGAAATCATCACAATATGAAAACAGTTCATTGTTTGCTTCATAGAAAGTGTTATAGGTTAAGTAATGAAAGCTGCATAAACACGGTTCTCTGCCATGTCCGTCCAAGTCTGAAAAGAGATTTGATATAAATAATATCTAATTACTCGTGATTTAATATAAATATCTAATTACTCGTATTGCATTTTATTTTAGTTGAAATTTTAATTTTTTTAATGTAGCTTTATACATACAAAGTTTATTCAGACTTAAAAAAATGATTGGGTAAGCGATATTTTCATCAATCAGTCTTGTGATATGTGGTATGAACCAGCTGGCCATCATTTGTTTTTTTATCCTTCGCTAATATCAGGATGATGATAAATGTTTAGAACAAAAGCTGCAGCTGTCAAAGGAGACAACCTGCTTGGCTACTTGTATTTAATTCGTTTAAAATAAATGCAATATTTAGATAATTACCGTTGAGTAAAAACTATCTTGATCATGTAGTAATTTCAAGTCAAAGATTTAAAGTAAAGCCAAATGTTCATGTGCAAACAGGAATAATATCAACAAATCAATGATAAAAGAGAAATTTAGTATAAAAAAGATGTACAGTAAATATGTGAATATAGAGTAAGATCTCGTAGGCTGCTATTCTTGCTTGTTTTTGTTTTGCTGAAAACATAATTGTGACCTTTACTTTTGGTTAATCAATACGTGTGAAAAGTTTGATCAAAATCATTGGGATTGCTTAGATAAGCGCAAGATACTAGATTTGTGAAGGACGGAAGGATACATGTAAGTACCGGATTTTCATGAATCGCGGACATTTGTTTAATAGACATGATCTGCTCATTAAAGAGATTAAAAAACAAACCTCGATGCAATGATTAATTTCCTAAACTTTAAAAACAAAAGACTATTAGCTACATTATTCTTTTGATACCATATACAATAATCGTTTGTTTCAAAAGGTAAAAAGCAAAATATAGACTCGTCACTCTTTTAATAAATATTAAGAAAAAATAACACGTCAACCCACTTACATAAAACAACGAGGGGTGTTCTATAAATAATGCAAATGCAGTTATATTGCAGAACATAATTATATCGATATGTTTTAAGTTATTCTGAGATGCATCAATCATTTCTTAAAATATTCTATGTTGGCCGGTTTTGAAAACACGAAAGTAGCTGTGTAAGAACCCTTTTAGGGTATACATGTATAAAGGCCTCTGCGAATTTTCCGGAAATAAACCAAACACAAGTTCGCTATGTTATCTTTCTCATTCCTATTTTAAATTTTGTAGACATTTTGAATTAATATGGAAATACCGCATGGAAGGTTTAATTTTTTCACCGCCATATGCATACCATCGTTTGGGATGGATCAAAATTGTACTGTTTATTGATGTAAATATTGAGTTGCGCTCAACCCGGGCTAGGCGGCGTGGGTAGTAATAAGCATTTCCATTACTGCCCATGAACAGGCTCAATCAAACCGAGCCTGCAATATGCTCATATTTGTCGTGTTCGAGGGTCTTCAAAGTTCCCTTTTCATCTATCTCTTAGAAACAACAATTTGTATTACATGTATTTTATTACAATTTAAATATTAAAACTATCCTTTTTAAAACCTATGATCGTGTCATAGCAAGTGCAAAAGAAAAACACTTTTTCGATTAAGAGTTAAGATTAATGTTATTTTATGGAACCTCACAATATAGTGTGTGTTCAACATTCAACTGGGAATTATTTCTTACAAAAAAAGTCCGATGTCCATACGGTGATATCAGGTCGAAGATTTATAGTTTCTATTTCTCGGCCCGTGATTCCATGAAAAGACATCGGTTGTCCTTTTGCGGCCAAGCAATCCGTCATAGCTTCCTTCCAAGGACCTTCCTTTTTACTGCAAAATATATCTGAAATTCCAAAATATACTTCAGCAGAATGTTTTTAACATTTCTCTGAGCTAAAGTAAAAATAAATAAATAAATAAAATAATTATATCGAGCTCTAGCTCGTCTTTACGTTGCGTGAATGCCCATTGACTACAGTCTGAAAACGATTATCCTCAAATTTGCGCTGGTTACCGGTTGTACAATGTAAACATGGGGAAAAAACTGACCGGTAAAAACTTACGGCAAAGTATTGTATTTGAACAAATTTTGTTTATTGGCCTTATTTTAATTAATCGCTAATTGCAAAATAGCTTTAAAATTAAAACTTATTTTTGTTAGCATTATTATCGGTTTAGCATTTTGGAAAGATAGAAATAAATCGTTAGTTTAGAGGGTTTGTTGTCGTCCGTTGTAACTAGCAATAACAACAAAACATCGGTAAGTTTTAGACTCGGGAAATAAAGTTGAAAACTATTGAATGGTAGCTTGTCAGTAGATTATTAGGCCTTTACATTCAATGGAACATAATGACCATTGACGGAAAAATCAGATGCGTAGTAAAGTTTTTCTTGAAAACAAGATGTAAGGCTGGTGAGAACCAACTTTTTTGTGAAGTTGAATTGTGAAATGCAGTCAAATTGTGAGTCACACTGAGCTTAGCGTAGACCAGCGCCACAATTCTGTTTTGTTTAAGAGTTTTATGTCACTTGTCATGTTCGGCATTCAAACATTCGAGCTCATTGCAGTCGAAGATAATGTTTGTGAAATTGAATAGCTTAAAACTGAACACGAGGTATGAACTTTCTAATATAATTTTTATCAAACACATGGCACAAGAGCATATCTACACAGATCTAAGCAGAAATTATGACTTATTTCACCGGTTACAGGATCATTGGTCCCAGAAATGTTAAATTCAGTTGTTGCAGTATTATGATGAAAAAAGAAGACTTGATCGGGTAAGACTCGAACCTCGGATCTACAGGCCTACCATGATGATGATTTAACCATTGAACTGTACCTTATTAGTCTGATTAAAATTCTACCACATTCCTGGTTAGAGTCGACTTCCCCAGACAATGCTTCACTCAAAGGAGCTCGCATATGCCAATTTAGCCTCAACCAGGACACGGACTCACTGTGCCAACACTACCAAATGAGCTACCTTTGCTGCAAAATGATTTATATATCTATAAATGGAGGGATACTTCTAATTTATATGGACTGTAGATACACTTCATGAAATGGCTATTTATTCTGTTTCCTTTTTATTACTTAAGTGTTTTTTAAACTTTAAATACACAAATTGTAAGGATTTTGATGTTAGGTTATGCAACAAAGACAGCACGCCAGCATTTATTAACTTGAAAGTGTGTAATTGTCGGTTTTGAAATTATTAATTTATACTGCTTGCCAACTTCCCAAATTGTATTTTAACAATGATTCAATGACATTGGTATGACTTGGAGTCAAAATATTCCAAAATATTAGAAGACAAACATTTTTCATTTACTTTAGACCTTATAATTTATTCGCAATATTTTGTTGTTTTTATAATCTGATTCATGATACATGTAATTGTAAAATTATTGACTAAATAAACTATACAAATTTTCTAGTTTATAGAAAAATTGTGTGTCATTGATTTAAAAGTCTAAATGACTGAAATTTCAGGTTTTAGAAATTTTACAGACAATAATTTGCTCAAAGTAACTACTGATTACCTGATTATGAGCCTATTAATTTTAATACACAGTAATATAAGATTTTTAATAAAAGAGAAATTTACCCTTTTAATCCACAGACATGCCTTTTTACACATTTGAGACCAGTGTAGATCCAGATCACCTGGCACATCTTTGTTATCTGATCAGGATCTGCACTGTTCACTTTTTGGTTAGAAATAACATAATTAATCAAAACGCGAACATTGCAGATCTTGATAAAACATCATGGATGTGCTAGCTGATCTGGATCTACTCAGTTCTTCCGTGCCATAACGGTGTGTACATGGAGGAAAGGGTCAAGTCCACATAATATTATCAGTTATCAATTGGGACCAAAATTTCTGACCAGCAAGCATACTACATGTTTACCAAGAATAGCATCAAATAACTGTTTGTGTTCATATGAATGTGAGATACATGTATAATCAAATACACTATTTGCATGTAAAAGGTGTCTGTTTTGTTTTATTTTTTGCAATTTTTAATATGTTGTCCCTTAATTTGCTCTGCACCAAAAAGTTGTGTTTTAGAAAATTAAAAAAAATCAAAGTTTTTTTAATTATTTAAATTGTTGAAACAAAACTTTACATTGCTGTGAAGAGGAAGAAAAACACGTCTTGCCATGTTCAGTGGGTTTTGCCACTTTAAATACATATGAAAATCTGAAAATACTTGGATCTCACTAAGCTGAACTTTTACCCTGAAAACTAGAAGTTGCACTTATAATAAATACAATTATTTTTCGTTTGTATGTTTATGTTTCAGCAATTGTAACAGTAGAGAAGTTTACATTTTTTTAATATATGATGCATTTTTAGAGAAATTTACCTATTTTACAGTAGTTCTGCCTACATTTCTGCAATTGAAAATATAAAATACAGAAAATACCAATTGGAATAAGCTTCAGAATTTGAAATTCATATTTTCCAGTCTATAAATCACCAGGCCGAGATCCAAAAGTAGTTATGGATAATGGTATTATCTATTGCCAAATGATGTGTTCCCAGGTTTACAAGTTTTCTAAATTAATCTCAGTTCTCTTAACATTGTTATTATACATTTAAAATAATGGACCAACAACATTTTTTATTCTTGATTTGATTGGCAACCGTAATTCATTTGGTAATGAAATAGATATAAAGAAGCATTTTGTTTCAAATCAGACCCGTAAATGAATGTAACATAATTATGGACAATCAGACTGCATGTTTATGTTTAATTGATTGAGATTATTTAATCTATTTTTGCCCAATAGCTGAACTATTATTCAACTTAAATGCTTAACTTTATCATGCACATTCAAGTAACTTGGCTCCAATATGTACCATATTGTCACAATACTTTGCACACAGGCATTTATAGCTTCAAGATCACTGTAACAAATAACTGAAAATTTCTATGGCAATGTCATTCATAAAGATATTATCAAATGACTGCACAAATATGCCCCATAATTTAGATGATGTATCACACTACATATTGAAGTCTCAATGTGATGTTAATCTGATGTATATAAAAACAGTACTTTTTAGGTCTAGATTATAACTTTATGCATATTCATGCATATACATTTTTTTTAAAAAGTTAAATATGCATATCAGGAATGGTCACATCCACCAGACACAGCCTACCCACACAGGCAAAATAAAGAGAGGAAACGAGAGCATGGTATAAAATAATCAGTTTTAAAATGGACGAATGAAATGGAAAGAATGGCATAATTTTGTGCATTTGCAAGTTACAAAATCAAGTGTAATCAAAGTAACAATGATTGGTAGAACTATTGACTAAGTCCTGGAAATACTTTGCACACAAATCGTTCGACCAATCAGAACGCTCCTACCAAAAGCGTCGGGGATTTCCGGAAGTCGCACTGGGGTGAAGAATCTATGAAAAAATAACCTGCATTTCGGAGGCCATTTTCTGTTGAATATTACGCGTATTTCGAGCTTTTGGTGAGATTTTTTGACATTTACTGTTAGATCAGACTCTGTTGCGTTGCAACAAACAGCTGTCATGCTGGAACCCTCCGTATTGTAGGAAAAAACAGCCTCTCGAACGGGGGTAGGGTCTGGTGCCGTTCCTGACCATTATTTAATTACATGTTTATACATAGAAATATATTTTTTTAGAATACGATTTTGACGGTGTATTTTCGCATATTTTGATAGAATGGAATAATATTAGTGACTTGACACCATTTTTTACAAAAAAAAATGGCGTATAAGTAAGGGTTGGCAGGGGGTGGGGCGGCTGGTCAAGCGCCAGTGGTTTATAAATTAAATCTCCATAAAAACTGCTGTGAAATATCAAAAGCGGTTTTAAACTGCACCTAAATTTTTGAATTAAATACAGGAATCGGCGATAAAACTTGAAAAAGGTTTTCCTTAATTTGTGATACCGATAACCTTGTTTTAAAAGTTTTCTGTTATCGAAAGATTACTTTCATTGAAATCATAAACATCATTCCAAGCTCTATTAAAGCGAACAAACTGGCTGTGAAATATCTTTCAAAAGCGGTTTTAAACTGCACCTAAATTTTTAATTAAAAATAGGAATCAGCGATAAAACTTGAAAAAAAGTTTTCCTTAATTTGTGATACCGATAACCTTGTTTTTAAAGTTATCTGTTATGCAAAGATTACTTTCATTGAAATCGTAAACATCATTCCAAGCTCTATTAAAGCGAACAAACTGTAAGATATAAACCCCGTAAGATGTCGCACGAGGAACATCGCCGTCTATAATCGGAAAATTTACTACAATAAAATAAAAAACATCTCTTTTATCATATACAATTAACAACTTTTCTAAGTATACACCTTCTCACTGGGGCATTAATGGCTTGATAATTGAACTATTTCTCCAAAACTTTTAATTAAACCTGCAATAAATACTAACAGATTTTTAATATGATAGCCAACTGACGGCTCAAAATCACTTAGAGTACTGGGACACACGGTATACAAATTCACATTAATAAAAAAGCGTGTGACCAGCAACAGCGCGAATGACTGCAAGACACATTGCTGTCATTGAGCTAATACAGTGCTGAATGACCGACCTCTTTAGGGAATCTTAAGCCCATTTCAGGTACCTCCTGTTTCGTACGCCTCTTCCAAGATCACACAACCGATTTTCAGTTAGATTTAGATCCGGAATTCTAGCGCATCATGGAAATATTCTGACGTTGTTCACCTCAAGAAAACGTCTGGTGTTCGCCGTACGATGACATGGTGCACCATCATGCATTAACTGTATGCATCTTTGTGCTTGAAGACGTGGAAGGACAACAGGAACAAGGATTTGTCGCTGATATTCTGCAGAATTTCAGTTCCATTGAATTAAAACTGCTACAGTCCTCTTGTGCATTGACACACCATCCCACAGCATAATAACTGATCACCTATGATAAAAAAAATCCGCTTCAACAATATTTTCGCGATTTAACAGTTCGTCGCTAAAGTTGGGCGTATGCGTCATTAACTGATATTGTGAATTTGTTTTCTATGGATGTCAGTATTCTAAATGATTGTGAGCAGTCGTCTGACATTTTTTTGAATAATGTTTTACTAATAAATCAGTAAGTATAACTTGCATGTTTTATTGAAAGTTATAGTGCAATAGCTCAATTATCAAGCCAGTAATACCCTAGTACGCAGGTGTATACTTAGAAAAGTTGTATTTAAGTAGCGACGTGTCAATTTTCAATAGAAAGATTAAGATCAAGACAGTTTGCTTGCCTATCTGAAGTGTTTGCTTAATAAAATTGTAGCTCATTAGGATAATAATTAAGTTGTAGCTCATTAGGATAATAATTAAGTTGTAGCTCATTATGATACATTTTATTAACCACAGATTAAAATGCCTATTATCTATGTTCAACAAATAATTATGGTACATGGAAGCGCTGTTAATGGCTGTAATAACGTCATCTTCATGTTCGGCAGAAAGAGATTTCACCGGCATCAATCACGTATTCTATGTCATTTGTATGTAAACTTAATAACATTTGACCCAAAATCAAAGCCGGTGAAAAATCATATGATATGGCGCAATCTCTCCGATATCAGGTTTGTCTGATAGTACTAATCAAATGGGTTCTGTTGCCAGATGCGTATCTTTAATAACGTTTGTACAGTGGAATTGCGATATCTCAAAACGCGATCATTCGAAATAACGGTTTAACTCAAAGACGGGGGTCGCCGGTCCCGTCAACTTTCCCTTTATATTTGACTAAAAAAGGTTGCGATAACTCGAAACGCAATAACTCGAAATTTCCAATATCTTGAACATATTAATAAGTTCCTTAAATAAGAAAGAAGCATAACTTGATCACGTTCACTCGAAGTGTATGTATTGACACGGTTTTTTTCACAATTCCCGCGAGAAAGTTCGCCAACTTCTCAAAAAGAGTTGTAAGTGGCATGTCGTTGTAATGATTGGAAAGTGAACCAAACAATTAGAGTGATATATTTAGTTTCTTTAAAACGACTTTTCGTTTTATGATACCTGCATTGTACAGCTTGTATCGATCAACAAACGTACTCTGATATTTGTTAACATTTGTTTAATTGTTGTTTCTTCATCTATCTTATTTATATAACCATGAAAATATAACCAATAAAGTTATTAAAAAAATATTATCTTGTTTTTTAGCAAACTTTTGTTACGTTCGTATTGCGCCATAATAATTGCATATTGTTACTTTCTAAAACTAGAATCATTGTTATAGAAAAGTCAAAGTTGCGATAACCCGAAGTTCGCGATAGCTCGAAGTAATTCGTCGGTTCCTTGGGACTTCGAGTTATCGAGTTATCGCAATTGGACTGTATATGAAAAATTATGCTAAAAACCACTGGCAAAAGGCGGTCGTAAATCAAAATCTTAGAAAAAGTAGAGTCTGACAGTATTATCCCAGTTTTATCATTATCCGAGCGTTCTTTCATACCAGTTGTATCATTTAGAAAAGCATAACGAGTTTTCAGTGAATCAGGGAACACACCGCTACTGGTTCATTAAAATTGTAGCTTAAGCATATGCTATAAAATAATTACATTATTTAATATTATTTTTAAACTTCCACCAAAGCCTGTTGCTTTAATTTATCGTTTAGTTTATCAAATTTGTGTTTACATTCTTTACAGCTGTACGTTTAATTTAGAACCTTTGTAAAACTTGTATCATAGTCAATGGTTCTTAAAGTGAAATAGTTGTCTTTTAAATTATTTGCGAAAAGTTAACAAAACAACGTGAAATATGTATGTTACTTCCGATTGTTTAGTAACATACTTTTTCGATATCGAAAATAAATAAATTAAAAAAAAAATCGTTATTAAAAAAAAACGAAACAATCGCACGCTTTTAAGTATTTGACGCCACTGACCTGAACATCCATAGAGGTCATCTTCATGCGATTACAAACCGCTTTAACAAATCTGAGGACCATAAGTAAATCATTGTCTAGTTATTGATGGGGAAAGATTTTTGTGTTGAAGGTCACTGTGACCTCGACCTTAGACCTAATGACCTGAATGTCAAAAGTCATCTAATGGTGATTTAAAAAATCCCGACCAAATTTGAGGACCATAAGTAAAAGAATTGTCTAGTTATTGATCGGACAAAGTTTCTGAGTTGAATGTCGCAGTTACCTCAAAAAGTCAAAAGGTGTCATTGACAGGTGCAAACAATAGGGTCATCTACAGATAAAGATTATTGGAACCAATTTTGAGGACGATATGTGAAACCATAGTATAGTTATTGATCGGACACGGTTTTTGTGTTGAAGTCACTGTGACCTTGACATTTAACCCACTCAGTAGAAAATCTATAGGAGTCATCTACAGGTGATGACAAATCTCTCTGCTAAATTAAAGGACGATAAGTAAAGCAGTGTTTAGACATTGATCGGACAAGTTTTTTGTGTTGAAGGTCACCGTATTCTTGACATATGAACAAATGACCTGAAAATCAATTGACGTCATCTACATGTAATGATTACTTTTCCAACTAATTCGAGGACGATAGGTGTAAGCGTGGTCTAGTTATTGATGGGAAAAGGTGGTGACTGGCGGACGGACCAATTGACCGACCGACGACGTGTGCAAAGCAATATACTTCCCCCGCTTCTTCGAAAAGGGCATATTGATTATGCAATAAATTAACTTTCGTCCTTTGAAAACAAGCATGAAGTCAAAGGAACTTTTACCAAATTGTTTTGCCACTTACCGTTCCAAGGCGGTAATCCCTCGGGTTCTCATTATCGTTTATTGTCTGTGGCGTCTATTTTGAAACTGAACATTGCATAACCATGCTCTATTCTCCTTTCTACTTTTTGGCTGTATGATCAGGGTGTATTTACTGGATGTGGCCATTCCTGATATGCATATTTCACTTTTAATTTGAAATAAAAATATTTTGTTAACAGCGAATATAAATTCTCATTATTTTGTTCGATTCATGTCGTCTATATTTGTAGTTCACATATACCATACGCGACCAGTTTAACTTGACTTCTTTATTAATTGTTTATTCAAATGAATATTAAAACTAAAATTAAGTTCAATCATTTTACAAAACTAACTTACCATTCGGATACGCAAGTTCTATTAGCCAAATAGTTAAAAGAGCATTTAAAAAATAGTAAAACATTTTCTTTTCAAAATATTTAATTTTAACGTAGACAAGGAAGTTACAGATATAACTGTTATCTTTTCTTCAATAAAAACAGTACTCAATGCGCAATCAATATATATTAATCATGGTCTAGTTATAGTTTAATCTTGCAGGTTTAAGAGTGAGTGAGTTAAAAAGTACTTTGTGTATACTTGTTGTGTAATCAGAATTTCAAAGTGACGAAAACATATATCAATAAAAACCTATTATAGCATAGAGAAGATAATAAAAACATACTTTCTAGCAGATGGCCAACCAATTGAATGTAACATAATGAAGCAAAATTTAACTACATTTGTTGACTAACAGATAAACACGTAAGATGACAAACAATTAAAAAAAATGTTCTGTGCTAATTAAACTGAATATTTTGAATGTAAATCTAAAATAAAGATACAAATAAAAATATGCGTGTCTGGAAAGCAGCATGCATGAATGGCAGACCTATCTAAACAGCGAAATTATACACGCGCCTTAGTTCTAACTGGTGTCAAAAATATATATTATTAAACGATATAAAAAAATTATCATGTATGCTTCTTTTTTGTCCATACGTCAAATGATATTGCCTCTACCTGGGAGAGATGGTTTTAATGAAATGTTTTGTCGAATCAATTATTCAATGTTTTTAATCTTCATTCAATAATTTTTTTTTTCTTAAATTAATCCAATACCTACCAGAAACTTGCAAGCACAAATTAAGAACAGTCTTTATTTCAAAGGGAGATAATTATAAAATTAAAATAACTAAATGAACTACCAAAATTGCTTAATGGTTAAGAAACTTAATGTCTAGTTCGGTCATAAGAAATCTGCTTTGTCATTTCCATATACTCGCCTGCTAACGAACCCAAGTTTTGATGATTCAGGTTTTTTTGTTTTATCGCAAATCTTAAGGCAAAAATGGCAGCTTATAGGTGTTGCATTTTATGGTTCATGTTCTATAAGAAATACATGTACTCTTTTTGGCCACAGAGTAGGAAAATTCACGTAGTCTTTGTTTGATATACTGTAACGAATAATTGCGGCTGTCGGCTTTGCTTAGATCCCAATTGTTTCATCATAGGAGCTCCCCACCCCCATAATTTGCGATGCAAAATTCCACTTAATTTTTTATGCAAACTTTTATGAAGTATAGTACCTAATGCTTTCAAATGTTTGCAACACAGTGTTACAGTATGTGTTCCTGAATATCATACGACGTCCATGTTTTCCCAGTTCCATGGGTGTTTAAACCAGTTTCTTGGGTGCACTAAGCTCACTCTTGCTCCAACAGGTTCTCATATGAACTAACAAGTACAGGTCTTGGTGATATACATGCCACTCCAAACCAGCCATCAGCTCAACAATGTTGCATTTAAAATCAAACAAACCCAAACAACAAAAGAAGCTAATAGCATTGCAAAGCATAAGGGAGGATATTCAATGATCTTACCGAGACCAAGCACCTGGAGTCAAATCAGCAAAAACACGATGACAGGGATAAAAGAAACAAATCGAGCTTCTAGGTTCTTTTACATGTACAAGATTTCCCTTATATTGGTCAGCATTTATACGTCTCTGTTAAATTCAGCAAGCATTGTTTAATGTGTTGTAAACAAATGTTTGCATTATTTTTTTTCTTTAAAGCCTTAAGTGTAACTTTAACTAAGCCTACATTCCTTTTTTTCAGTTAAACTTCTGCATGTTTATAATCATTTGCACTATAACTTTTCATTAATTCAAAAATAACTTTTCTTAAAATATTGCTATTAAACGTGGGACGGAACCAAGCCATTTCAAAGGCAAAACGCAACGCGTTTTGGATAAAGTTACGAATTTTGCCTAAGGTTGAAGTCAATCAGCGCCTACTGACATTTAATAAAATTTGCAATTGTGATAAATGATCACTTTATGAATCCGAGACTCCCCAGTCAGGAAGATAAAATACCCACAAAGACGACACACATCATACAGCTGTAGATAAGCTTTAATTAATGATAACAGCATGCTTTCTAGTCTTGATGTTTTTTATTAAATCTTCCGGTAGTTATCTAACGAAATTGATAACAACCTTTTTATAACCTTTTAAAATGCAATACAAACAGGCAGTAAATCAGATGATCTGTCAAAAGTATCATGTTGTTACTGGTGTGTATACAAGCTAAAATGCAATAAAATGCTATAAAGACAGGCAGTTAATCAGGTGATCTATCAAAAGCATTGAGTCGTAAACTTCTGATATACCATGTTCATATAAATTATTTAAATCGTTTAAAATAAAAAGTTGTTTTTTTTCAACTTTTAGATACATGTTAGTGTCGTTAAACGATAGTGAAGTTGTATAAAATAAATTGCCTGACATTTAATGTTTAACGTCCATATATCGCCTTAAAAACAGACAGGTTGTGTTGTGAAAGATTCGATCGCATAGTTTTGTGTTGCAAGCCCATTATAGGAAATTAATGATTGTAAACAATTTGATAGTAATTTGTTTTACCATAAATTTGAGCAGTAACGAATCCATTTGAATTAAATAAATATTTGTATTCAGATAAAGGAAAGACGGTAAAATTTGCCATGCAAATTATTAATAGTGGTTTTTATAAACCTTTTGATATTGAAAATATGCCCCTTACATTACTGATTTCATTTCTCCAATAAGTCTCTTGTTTAGTAGTTTTAATAGGCGTCGACTGTTCCTCAAATTAAATATGAAAACAATATCGAAGGTGTTATTATATTCTACATGTACAACTTATTTTCAAAATATTTTTTTCATTTTACCGGTTATGGTTGTAAATGGGTCCCATACTTGAACAAATACGCAGGCACCTTTCACGTTGTCTCCTTAATTTTAAGAAAGAATGAAGTAGAAAATGCAAAAATCAAATAATTTTTTTATCTTGGTTATCTTTATATGTAGTAAGACATGTATTAATTATACATGTGATATAAAGTGAGTTTTAAACACATTTAAGATTAACCTTTATACATGTATGTAATCAAGTGAAATCGAATTAATGGGTTTTGAATTGATTAACGACAGTTAGGCTGAAGGTAAATATAAATTTATAATAACTGTCAATGAACATGAACACGGACTATAATCTTTGTAACGTAGCTACGGGGAATATTTTGTTGTCAGTAATCTCACAAACAGTTCAACTTGGTACCTCCCTCGGTGTTTTTTGGTAAAGCGCTGTCGCCGTACGGGTTAAATAACCTCTGAGTGCCTATATCATTAAACTCTATGTGTCATTTACCACTTGTTTACTTTTCCTGACACTAAACTAGGTGGGTTTGAACTACATTTTGTTGCAGAGTACATCTCATAGTTTAATATTTACTTCCTTCTATGTTTTTTTCTTTTTATGTGCAAGAAAGGTATATTGCTTACAACTTTGTCCTACGGATAGAGCAAAAAGGGCTATAATAACATAGGAATATCGGATAAAGAGTTTAAGACAACTTTGATACTTAACATGAAATAACATTCATTTTTCTTATCTTAACAGTCATAGATTTGACGACAACGTAGATAAAAGTTCATTTTATAACTTTAATATGTGTGAAAAAGTAAAACAACTTAACTGAGAAAGATATTAAACCGAACAAGATAGTCATATGATAGATAATTTCATTACCGGTGATAATTGAAATATTCCATCGCCAACTGATAACAATTTCAACATCCCTGAAAGTCCTTCGTTCCTAATTTCCAAACGTGAATACCTACCCAAGATTAAACATTCATAATTGATGTGTATTCACATGTTTAGTCTTTTTCATGCATACCAAATTTGTTCAACCCGTAATACATGTATCAATATAAAAAATATTCCAATAACTTCTTGATATTAATCAAATAACACAGTCTTAGACGAGTGGATAAAATAAAATAAAACAACTTATATAATAAATATAATAAATTATTTAATCAATAGATCTACAACACTGTAATATACTTATATGCATTATGATACATCATACACAATCGAACACTCATAATACATGTATAAAGTACTGAAACAAAAACTCTCGGATCATTAACTGCTTATGATACAGATATGTGCAAACACTACAAATTAAATTTAAAATAAACATAGAGCTTCACTGAACAATGTTTTTCCAATATATTGTCAAGTTAATATTAGCTTGGCATCAATTGGTCGGTTTAAAAATGTCATTGACATACCTTTGATAACGGACATGCTTTCAACTATATCATTTTTTAAATGTCAGAAGCATAGCAAGGTTTGTGCTTGTGCATGCTTTTCACACTAAGAACCAAAATAAAGTTTCAAACACGTTGAATATTCACAAACGTCTTAACAGCGTTGTTTTATGTGGTGTGACACTTTTCAAAATTGAAAATAACTGTAACGTGAAATCATAAAATAGTTAAATAATAAGAAATAAAAAAGGATTATGTAACATAATCAGTTGAACTGTGGTGTTTTTTAACAAATGTTTTCACCACCGAGAGTGTAGAATAGAAGTGTTCAGATTCGTTCATATGTTTTTCCCTGCCATGTGCATCACCAACGGCGATGTTAATTGCTTCTGCTATAGTATCAAACGATGCATTTTCAGTGCCATGTTCGTATCTCGACACTTCACCATTCATTAAATCTGGAGACCAACGCTGTTTGAGACAACTACAATACAAAACACATCGCGGTATATGCATAATGATTTAGTTACCTATTTTCAATCGTTGTTTTATAACTGAGGGGGGGGGGGACATCAATTTGGATCTAGAAAGGGTAGCACACAAAAAGGGCGTAAAGTAAATCGCAGTGTTGATCCTTAGCGGAAAATTATAGAATGAATCGATAACCCAAAGATATACAAATATTGCGGCAGCGTCTAGCCTAACATGTTAGGGACAGAATCAGTACCTACGTATACCCGCGTGTTGATACAAATGTATTTAATGATATCATCCGTATTTTATCAAAAGAAATAGATACTTATTTGATACAACTTCTCTTTCAATGCACTAAAAGCTGTAAATCAGTCGAGGCGAGCAAATATTGCGATATTTTATTAAGTTGAAACTAAGATAACTTTCAAGTTTTAAATTAACTGTGTGCAAAACCTGCCATAAACATAATTCCAGTCCTAATGAATCACATGTAGGAAGGATAGAATATAAGTATCATTCACGTGTGTTGAGTAAAGATCGCCCGATCCAGCCCGAGTGAAATATGCACAAGGGCGGTAACGAGGCTCTGCCGAGTTACAGCCTAAGTGCATATTTCACGAGGGCTATATCACGCGATCTTAACCCAGCATAAGTGAATGATACTTTTTCTTGCATACCTTATTTATTTTGCGCATTTTGGGGTATTTTCCTGTAAATTTTTCTTTGCACTACTTTTTTATAGTAGCGGAATGATATACGAGACATTCCATCGTTCATTCATAAATGTGTAAGACTTCGTGACGTCATATAAGGCGCGTGACTCATTCTACATGGGGGTGTAGAATCAAAATTTCCTACACGGGTGAAAACACCGGATGACCTAATCTGGTATGCAAGAACGAAAAGTTTGAAATATATAACATTTCGTGAAGTTAACGTTCTTTCAAAGGCACAAAGTGACGACTTTCGTAGATGTCCCTATGCAAGAAACCAATAAGTTACTTTAACTGCAGTAGGTAAATGTTATATTATTTCATTTTGAAAATAGTTTTATCACCTTCAGCAATAGTACTTACTTAAAGATAGACAAATACATTATTAAAATGTAAATTTTGTAGAAGAAGAAAAACGTTTTATGGCGCGAAGGATTATTCCCCTGACAACACAGATCGTAAAATGTATTACTAAAGTTGTTATTATATTTTAATGCATCATCCATTTATATTGGTTGACATCTACTGAACGAGCGATAATCGTCAAAGACATTCACTTGACAGTCCAACCAATCACAGACGTAGGTACTCTTTTGATTTCGATTAGGAATTAATTAAAACTGTGTCATTATCATTTAACATTTATTAACGTGAGTTTCTATTAAAACACAACAAACAAACAAATGTCTATACCTTCTGTATATGAAAATAGCCAGTACAACAACAGCAACCAATGCTAAACACACACCAACGACGATCCCAGTTATTGTTACTGTATCTGAAATTATGTTACTAGTTGTAGTTTTATTTAAGATATACTCAACAAAAAAGAAACCTGACACTGTAACTTTGAATAAGTATGAGGTGCATATTCAAAATCTATATATTTTTGCACCATCCAAAAGAAAATAACCACTGAATCACTTGTTTCATGCACCAACAATATCAAAATGCATAATTAAGTTCAAAACATGCACAATTTTTATTACATACCACAATTCAATTAGCTTTAAATCTGATTCCAGGAAAATACACCAAATATAAAGTGTCAGGTTTCTATTTTTGTTGAGTATATATTTTCAACAATGCGAGGCCTGTGTGAGGTGGTATCTGGTTTATACACATTAAGCGATTTTTCCCGACGGATGTTGTGTATTAGTTGTTTGCAGTGGTGAAAATGCACCCACATTATACAATTATAGATGAAAAGGGAACTTTGAAACCATCGAACACGACAATTACGAAAATATTACAGGCTCGGTTTGATAGAGCGTGTTAATGGGCAGCAATAAAAAATGCATATTACTGCCCACGCCGCCTAGCCCCGGGTTAAGCGCAACTCAATATTTTCACCAATAGTACAATTTTGATCCATCCCAAACTAAGGTATGCATATGGCGGTGAACATGGAACCTTCAATCCGGTATTTTTAGTTTAATACCATTCCATGTTCAGCGGCGTATGGTCCCCAGACAAAAGAATGGGTTTGCCTTAAACGAGAAATCAATGGGCGGAACTAAACAAAATAGGAGATTGACAGGGGATCTGAAAATATAAATCCTGCATATCACAGATGTACGACCCCAACGGCAAAATTTAAAAAGCAGGAAGTATATCCTTGGGTTGATTGAACAATACAATATTCAAATCTATATTGGCTGGGATATTGAAACCATCCATCTATAAACTGGCCGAAAAATTTAAACAAAATCAATTTTAGAAGTACTATTAACTTAGTACATAAGTATCGTCTTCAATAATCTTCAAAAGACGTAATTGATGACAGCACTGATTGAATATACGGACAAACTTTGACGTGAAAAGTGGTCAGTCTTTGACGATGCTTTAGTGCGAATGTATTTCGTTTAGGACCATCATGCTTCTCCCTTCTTAGGCGAAACCACGATAACGCTTAAACTAGATTTCAGGCCTCGAAAACAATCGCCAAACGCAAAACCACGATGCGAGAGCGCGAGAACACGACGGGATGATATAAATGTAGGATGCCCGAGCACGATATTAAAATCTCACCCTCGCACCGTGATGTTTCGACCGCACATCTTGGTCTTGCGATCTCGCACCATGATCTCGTTTCCTCGAATTTTGTTGTCGCGTTTTCATAATATTGTCTCCAGGAGAATGAGACCAGAACAAACACACCGTTCAACCAGATATGGTGAATGCCGAAGGTATGCCGACGTCAATTTCGTATGTACATGTATACCGCAATAGTTGAGCAGAAAAAATATACAGATTCCCTGGTTGAAAAGGAATATACTGACCTAATCATGACGTACACAGAATATTGGTGATAGAGAAAATGCAGAAAAAGTGTGCAAATGTTCGAATAAAAAATACTTGATGAATCGGCCGCAAATAACATTCTTATTACCGAACCTGAAATATGTGAAATATTCCATGCTTCCCTGTAATTATTTAAAACAACAGCTTCCATTTCGCTTTGTCTACAAGGTATTTACTTTTAAACTCGGTACGCCTTGGTGAATTTCGTAATGAATTCACTTAATAAATGGTGCTTTTCGATTGGGTAAAAAATGTAAGTGGAACCCCGAAAGACTAGATTTAAACAACAGATGATCGGGTAATATACATGCATTGTTGGTAGCTGAAGAAAAATAATTATTCTACATTCTACAACTGTTGAAACCACTATACAAAACATTAAGAATATAAACCATTGAAATGATATTGCCTCTACCTCGGAGCTGGTTAATCACAATTAAAATTTAGTCAACTCTCAAGTGTTATAGACTTTAAAGTAAAAATTTCGAGGTAGAAACAAAAGTGAATTGTGACCTGGCATGTGTTTTGATATGAACTTTATCAGTAGACCATGACTGACATTGCCTACGAGTAAATAAATCAAAGACACTCCCAACACTGTATAAGTACCAAGTAGGGAAAATCCATCGACTCAGTTTTAATTCAGGAGAACTAGACCACGAAACAAGAATAAAGATGCGCGATATACAATACCAGATATTTTCTCTGAGGCACTATGTTCATGTGCTGATCCTCTGGCATGTCCTCCGAGTGTGATGTTGTTAATAATTTGTGTCTCTGAAGGATTTTGGGTTCTCGTAGAGATTTGGGATAACTTTGTCCTATAGTCTGCTAGAGTTGTGTATTTAGCAGTAGGAAATTTTGACGGTTTTTTGTGCGATTCACTTAGTGTAGAGTAAGTCTCGAAAGTTGATGTTGCGACATTTTTGGATTGTTTGGTCAACTGTGGTTGATACGACGTAGAAAATAATGTTGTCACATTTGACTGTTGTTTTGATATGTTATTTTCTGTTCAACGAAAAAAAAAACACTTTTTATTGACAAACATAATGTATTGCGAAAAACAAGACGCCAAATTTGTAGAACGAAGTCCGCGATTCATATAACAAAAGAAAAGGAAAATACAAATTCAAATATTCTAATGGCAACCAAAAAAAACAATGTAATATCCAATAGGCTAAGTGTGGCAACAAACCGAAATATATACGTAATCAAACAAAATTACCGGAAAACAAAGGAAAGAACACCACATGCTTTTTTTTGTCTGCATCGATCGATGACATTTTCTTTAAATATATTTTTTCACTGTTGTTATTATTATTATTATTATTATTATTATTAATTAACTAAAACAATATTGACATAATATGTACAATTCGGTCCACTTTATATGGGTTGCACTCAATTCATATGAAATTTCAACAGGGCCAATACGAGATAACCTGGGCCAATACGGGTTTTACTGAGCCAATATGAGATCACATGATTCTGATTGGATAATGAACTGGTCCAATATGGATTAAATCACTTCCTTTTAAAAACAAAAATGCCGCCATTTTGGAATTTCTAAGTCGATTTTTTATGGATAAAAATGATAATAGATAGTGTGACTTTGGACACGAGGTGCATTTATTCAAAGCGGCAGAGTATAAGTCTATGTTGCCGCTTTTGGTCGTTTCTTTCTGTGTAATGAAAATCTTTGAGTTTATCTAACTCATCAGTACAACAACAACGCGGATGTCTGCAGCAAGAATTCTTGAAACTAAAAAACAGTGACTTTTAAGGGATTACTCTTGATTTGAGCAAGTATATTCAGAAAAATTTTGCAAAAAGGATCAAAGCTTCGTTTGGATAACTTACAGACATGATAAATTGAGTATTACATGCGGAATTCGTGGATGGAATGTGCGAAAAAAGAATTTTTTTTGGATATATTTGGATATAAACTAAATTTAGACTGGAAGAACAAGAGAGTTGGCTGCCACAGTGTGTAGGAATGTTCAGGTTGTTTTTATATTCAAAACAAAACAACCTTCATATCTGCATCTCCATGGTAGCTTATATCAGCCAGGTCACTACTGGACATAGACTCATTGAAGATGCCAGACATTAGAATCAGAGTTGACACTTCATCTCTTCAGGCCGGTAAATTAGCAAGTCTAGAACTATGAATATTGTGTTAATTAATAAAATTGTCATTAATCAAGTGAATTCATATTGGCCTTGTTATTGGGTCTCGGGCAGTCATATTAGTCCTCGGCCTTCGGCCTCGGGCCAATATGACTACCCTTGACCCAATAACAAGGCCAATATGAATTCACTTGATTAATAACATTATATTATTATTATTATTATTATTATTATTATTATTATTATTATTATTATTATTATTATTATTATAAATAAATTAGATAGGTATAAACATACCTAAGAAGCACGATCTGTCAAAGAGATCAGGCGGCAAGCTTTCGTTATCTGAAATACAAAATTAAAGTTAATGTGCCTTTAATGAAAATTATGTAACAAAACTGTAACAAAATTGTTATACTTAAACATATCTATAGACTAAGTACTTCAGTAACAAGAAATTAAAGCTTAAATATTGTCTTAGAAATGGAAGGTGTCGAACTGAAATAGTTCTATATAATACATAACTGCATTTAAGAAATATTGTTACGTGAAATACACATAAAAACTTTCTTTGTATACATCTTCATACTGGAGCATTACTGGATTTATAATTGAGCGATTAAATTAAATGTATACATATTGAAATGCGTTCA
This sequence comes from Corbicula japonica, assembly GCA_038501625.1. Taxonomy (NCBI): domain Eukaryota; kingdom Metazoa; phylum Mollusca; class Bivalvia; order Venerida; family Cyrenidae; genus Corbicula; species Corbicula japonica. The sequence goes on along the minus strand of JAZAYU010000341.1, from coordinate 33,822 downwards.
ACTCAGGGCTGTCGGCGTGGGATGTAATATGCATTAAATTCGATTACTGCCTACGAACCTTTTCAAAGTTCCCTTTTAATCTATTAGCATAATTAAGATTTAAATTCTAAATTCTATTTTAAATTTATTTTTTAAAAATTCTAATGAAAGTTGTTTCGACTAGACTGAATAAAGCATTTCATATAATTTTTGATTGGGTTTAAAGCACGAAATTTTTAACACCTAATAAATGTTTTAAATGAAAACAAATTATCGACACTAATACCTGTTAAAAAGCAGGTAATTGAACTTACAATTGGCGAAGACGTATCTCAGTTTAGTGATACATATTCTATAGTGACGGCCAGCAACTACGCTGTAAGCCCCGCACAAGATGGGATTTAAATGCGAATACCGCTCTGTAAATAATTGAACACTATAATAAGACGTATATCGAAATAACTCACACGCATATAAACAAAGGGGAATTCGAAAACTATCACTTTTTCTCGCAAGTACATGTGTCCGATAATTTGAATATTTTTCCTTAATCAATTCTGTTTCCGTCTGCGAAATTATTAACTGTTTTAGAAAGTTGAATCTTTACAAACTTAAGAAGATAAAGGGCAATGTTAATTTCTCCCGGTTATTCGTAAAAACCATCTGTAAATTTAAAGACAGGTTACCAACATGATATTTTACAGCGCTCTGCATGCCTGGTGATTAACACTTCTACAGTTGATCATTATGCTTACCTCTTTGGTAGCAAGACGGTGGCAGGGGTTTAAGAGTTTATGAAGGTTTTTGGGGAAATCTTTTCTTAAAAGAACATAGAAGCTCGATTTGTTTCTTTTATCCCTGTCATCGTGTTCTTGCTGATTTTACTCCAGGAGCTCTGGTCTCGGTAAGATCATAGAGTACCCGCCCTTTGGCTTTGCAATGCTATTAGATTGTAATGTTTTATATTGTGTGCTTTTGCATGCAATATTGTTGAGCCGATAAGTGGGTTGGAGTGGTTTCACCAAGACAAATTGTATTGGTTTTGTAATATGAGAACCTGTTGGGGCAAGTGTGAGGTTGGTGAACCCTAGAACCTGGTTTAAACCCCCAGAGGCAATTTGATTTGCCACTGACCGTTCCAAGGCGGTAACCCCTCGGGTTCTCATTTTTGTTAATTGTTAGTGGTGTCTCTTTTGAAACTGATCATTAACCATGCTCTCTCCCTCTCTTCATCTTGACTGTGTGGGGAGGCTGTTTTTTTCTGAATGTGGCGATTCCTGATATGAATATTTCACCTTTTTTTCAAAGTAAAAATTAGACAATATCATTGCAAACACTTTTGTGAATAATATGATGCATAAACATGTATTATGAATAGCACACAAATGATAAACATAAGTGAATTTTACAGGTAAAAGCATTTGCTAACATTCGCAATACTGAAGATCTTATTAGCAAAAGTAACGTGTGCAAAAAGCTGTATCAATACATCTGACTACATTACGTTGTTGAGATAACACTGAAAGGAAAAGCCGACTTCAAGAAATCAGAGAAAGACCCCTCATGTATTCTTTCTGTTTCATGGGCAAATCATTTCGATATATCTTTTCCAAACTCGACATCATTTCTCACTGGCAGACCAATGAAGTGAAGAAATATAGTGTCAAGTTGCTGTATTTAAGTTTGGATGCTCAAGTTATTGAAAACCAAATGCTTTATTTACATAGAACAGACGCACACAAAAAACGAAATAACGTTTGCACGAGAACTCTGAAATCCCCTATAAAACGTCGAGAAAAATGTTACAGATATCGCGTATAAACTTATTTACAATATTTGGCCGTCATATATTTTAAGTAGCAGAGCAAAATGTTTGACCTTGAAACCGAAAGTAGACAGGAATGGAATCTTTCTCAAATTTCTTGAAAACTCTTACATTATTCTGACGAATTGCCTAAACTTATTTTAGATCCTCATATTCTTATTTAAGGAACAAGTTGTGTTTGTATATTGTCCATGAATTTTAGAGTTCTCATGCAAACGGTTTTTCTTTTGTTTTAGTATGTGTTTGGTTATAAGAACATGAATTCGACTGAACCTAGCTTGCAAACATTAGTACATCCTTATATAAATACATTTCTTCACTAAAATTTAGATGGCAAAGAGTATTTCCCCAAAATTAATTTTTGAAATTTCAGCCTGTTATTTTCATTTGCAATGTTTGTCTCGCCTCAAGCATTTAAGTAAGAAAAAGAAATGCACACATTATTAAAAATATTACATGACACATATTTTGATAAAGAAAAAATGTACTTACGAGTCCACTCGTTGATGTCTTGAAATTTCCCACAATTTCTTTTTGTTTGGCCTGTCCAGTAAAATCCAGGCTTAAGAATACTTTTAAGCTCATCATTAACAGAAAATATTCCGCACTGTTCACTGAGATTCCATGTGTTGTTTAAGACTTCTATTTTATTAGCTGATGAAAAAATATGAACATGTAGTGGTTTGCAGTTCGTGGAAAACAAAACATTTCAGGTTTATTCTGGAAAAATAATATACTTAAAACATGCATTTATACGTGGTTTTTTTTCGGACCAAGCCAAACGGTGAACATGAATTCAACCTTATAAAGCAAAAAGTAGGAAACATTGTTCATGATTCATACATGATGTTATTTCATTTAGGTGTGCATTTTTACACGTTTTGCTATTTCTGTGACGCTTTACTTGTAAATGTACGCTGGTTTATCTTGGTATATTGGTACATGAACTCCCTAATCTCATTTTGAATAAGTTTGTCCGGAAAAAAATAGTCGTAGACCCGTACCATGTATTTTAGCAGTTTTAGTAGTAGTAGTAGTAGTAGTAGTAGTAGTAGTAGTAGTAGTAGTAGTGGTAGTAGTAGTAGTAGTTTTAGTAGTAGTAGTAGTTGTTGTTGTTGTTTTTGTTGTGTTTCAAAAACGAAAGTAGTGAAAAAGTAGTATAAGGAGTTAAACATGTAGTTGTAGTAGGTAAATTAGATTTATTCGCAGCAGAAATGCTAGTAATTTCGTGTAACTTTACTTTAACCTTGACCAAAACGTATTTTAACAAAGTACTCGGATTCGCTTAATGATAATCATTAAATTAAACAATGCTTCCTCAAAACTTTTGTACAGTCAAATGCACATACTTACTCGTTATGTTTCGGCAAAAGAAATATCTGAACGCATTGCAATCTGAATATAATTCGTCTCTTGTATTGTACAAATTGTCTTTAGTTATGTAGTGGAAACTGCATAAACACTGATTTTCATGGAAATCCAAGCCTGAAAATAATATATTTTATTTATAAATTTTATATTATCTTATGTGTGTTTGCATTTTCATTCAGCATTTTAGATTGATGACATTCAAAATTATAGAAAATAATAATCATTATTATAGACTATCTATGGCATGCGGTTAGCACAATAATTACTTAAACTATAGGTTTAACTGTTAAACCCATAGTTTAACAGACTTAAACCCAGGGTTTAAGAGTCTTAATCCTATAGTTTCAACTTTTCGGAATTAAAACTATAGTTTAAGACCTTAAACTATATGTTTAACAGTTAAACCCTATGTTTAACAGTTAAACCCTATGTTTAAGACTCTTAAAGCTATAGATTAAACTTTATTTCTCTTAAACATATAGATTAAGGTCTTAAACTATAGGTTTAACTGTTAAACCCGTAGTTTAAGACTTCATTTCACTGTTTTCTCTTAAACCTATAGATTAAGACTTTAAACCATTGGTTTCAACTTTTTTGCATAATCCCAAAGATTAAAGTTTCATTTTTCGTGTTTTTGTCTTAAAACTTTGGCATGCGGTTAGCACAATAATTACTTAAACTATAGGTTTAACTGTTAAACCCATAGTTTAACAGACTTAAACCCAGGGTTAAACTGTTAAACATATAGTTTAAGAGTTGAAACTATGGGTTTAAGAGAAAATTGTGCAGAATGTTAATTAAACTACAGGTTTATCAGCTTAAACCCTATGTTTAAGTGTTAATCCTATAGTTTAAGACTTTAATCTATAGGTTTAAGAGATTTTCGACAAAATTACATTAAACTATGGTATTAAGAGACTTAAATACATAGTTTTAAGTGAATTTTCTTTAAACCTATAGATTGAACTCTTAAACCCATAGTTTGACAGTTAATCATATACTTTGAAGTTTAATAAGCACAATTATCCTCAAAATCTGTTAACTATATAGTTAAGACTTTAAACTACGGGTTTAACTGTTAAACCTATGGTTTAAGAGGTATCCAATCATTTTTCGAGTTTGTAATCACGTGAGAAGTTGTTGTTATTTAAGCGGAAGTAACCGTATGTATATCGAGGGTTTTAAAATATTGGAAAGGATGTGATTCATATTTTTGCTTTATTATCTAAGTGACAGTTGACTTTGACAGGTCTAGTGAGTATGTTACATTTTCCTCGCGGATAAATTCGTTTAAAACTCGCAAGGGCATTGAAAGGAATGCCACGGACAATGAGAAACCAATTTGATGAAGCGATTATGGATCCTTTTTTGTGTTCAAAGAAACTCAACAGTATACTCCAGCAGTTTCTCTTTTTTTCCTGAGTTTGGTTTTAACTAATTACATCCATATTCATATAACAATACTATAATTAATCTGTAATATCAAAAGTTTATTGATAAACTTTTAATTCAAAGTTTATCAGTCATAAATTAAACCTGTGGAAATAAAAGCATGTAAATACGCGATATCGTTTAGAATAAAGGTAATACACACTCCAAGATTTTGCGAAACTATTATTTAAAAAAATGAAATCCAAATAGGTAATATCGAATGTTAGTAATTTAGTAAAAGAATTGCAGAATATACAGCGTGCTACGTTGATCATTAAATAAGACGTTTTACGGTTTTATTTCCACAGTCTTAACATTTAAACTAAAAAATTCTACAATTTAAGTCGATAATGGATTCTCAAATAATAACAATTTTCCTTAATGTAAAATGCCTTCTGCATTATTAAAAGTGCATAACTTTTGTTCTGTTTTGTACCTGTCTCATGTTGTTGTTTTTACCAGAGAGGTAAAACAAATCAAAGTGGATGGTCAGTGTATGTACTTGTTTCCTGCTTGATAGGGCACTTAATCCGGATGTCGACAATTAAACTACAATCGTGCAATAAAACACCAGTCAACGTATAGCTAACACCTAAGGGCAGATTCTTTGTTTTAAAACCAATCAAAATAATACAGAAATGTAAATAGTTGTTGTAAAATGAAGACTGTTAAGTTTATAAATCCGTTAAAAAAATAATGCAAAACGGCATTCAAACTGATTAATTTAATTCTGTCATATTAAACTCAGAACATTATAATTATATGAATTAGTGCTGATTTTAATTCTGTAAATTTACTGTTTTGACTCGATAATTTCGAGAATACCGGTACTTTGTAACTGAATTAAAATTAACTATCTTGTAAGGTAACGCAAATTCTATGAAATTCGGTCTTATACATTTGTTTAGATTTTTTAGCTTAATCTTAAGACAATTTGTTGTTGTTGTTGTTTCGCTGAGAAGAATCCATAATCCGAATTTGTGTTAGCTACCAGATGACAAGAGGGCAACTGTGGACACGTGTAAAAATGTGGATTCGAATCTTTCAGTGATATCAAAAAACACCTGAGAGATATTCTCCGTTAACCTTTACTTCAATCAGGTGTGAAATCTTAAACTTTTTTAATACAAAAATAAGCAACCTCCGAAAGATAAATGCATATAGACGACTTTAATTAATTCAGAATTTGTTTCGTTTCTGGTTGGACACGTTTAAGCTTCGGTGCCTTAAAATATAAATTCTATATTTATGAATATTACAACGGCAACAATAATAATTTTTAATTTTCGAAATTTATCAAATACACCCCTTGACTTTCACCAGCAAAAAAAAATAACAAAACAAACAACAAATAATAATATTGAACATAAAACACAAAGCATTCATTAGGTCTAATCTCTATAACCCACTAAAATAATACATATGTTTTTTTTACGATTTGGCTTTTTTCATCTTACAGCTGGAGTAAAATAGTTTTATTTAAATGCTGAAATGGCACATTGTTAAACTGTCTCTATTTAACCGCGAAATAAGGTTACCCCGGGAACGATTTTCGATTCAGCGCAATATGTATCGGGTCCTTTTTTTCAAATTAAAAAAAATCTAACTTCACCCCCAAAACAGACTATCGCATCATAAGTTTTACAAAGAAAAACATATATCAGTTGAAAGATAAATTTGTCTTGTTTTTTATCCGTTTGTACCTAAGCCTTTATTTCAATAGAAATAGTGTAATTAAATCACTAAAAACGGACAGATCGCCGATTTTGAACGATTTTCAATAGAATATATAGGAATAGATGAAAAGGGAACTTTGAAAGCCATCGAACACGACACATATGAAAATATTACAGGCTCGGTTTGATTGAGCCTGTTCATGGACAGTAATGGAAATGCGTCTCAGGAGGCTGAGATGGTTAACTATAGCCTAAAACAGACTATCGCAATATTTGAAATTTTATATGAAATAAATATATAAATATAAAGCAAAGATTAAATTTTATGAAACTGTTTGCACCTAAGAATTGAGATGAGCAGGAGAAAAGTTATGCACATGAATGTTACTGCCTTCTTTGTTCTATATAGCGAAAAATTCGTTGATCGGATAACTCGGTGAGGTAGTTTTTGCAGTATGATCAACACATATACTCCCTGTGTTTTGGACAATGCGCGTTTCTGTCGACCTCTGATGTTTGTTGAACAGTTACAGGATAATATTAAATTTCATTATTGTAAATGACGACGTTTGCACGATGTGTTAAAATATCAATTTGAAAGATAATTTTTAACTTAATAACTGCCCCAACCAGAAGAAATCTTCGGTGCTTACTACATGGTTATTTGCTCATGGTGAGTCCCAATGTCTCCGACCAAAAAACCCAAAACAAAAAGATAAAATGCGCATAGCCTTTCCTTCTACTTTGAATACGAAAAAAGAAAACTGCAAAACTGTCCATATACGAAGAGTGTCATAGCTTTCCTGTATCTTTCTAAGAAATCCTGTCCAAAATCAAATACTACCAGTACAGTTTCAATTTGCCTTATCGACAACGCTAATCACATGTTCAACATCATGTGCGATTTCATTGGTTAAACGGCTTAATACTATAGTTTCTATTGGTTCGCTGTTTAACCTATTGTTTAAGTAATTAATGTGCAAACGGCACTTAAATCCATACTTTAAGACTTCTGTCTACGGGTTTAAGTATTTAAATTTCTTAATTATTTATTTTTAAGACAAAAATACGTAAAATGAAACTTTAATCAATTGGATTTAACAATTTCGCGATTTTGGATCCATTTTTTGTGTTGCAAGAAAATTAACACGTATACTTCCTGTGTTTTGGTCACTATGCGTTTTTATGTCGATCCCTGATGTTTGTTGAACAGGCCATTATAACATCAACGTTGTTTTATTTCGTTATTGTAAATGACGATGCTGTTTGCACGACGTATACAGTAAATATATTTTAGAATGCTAACCTTGATAAAAATTATTTGATCGGACGTCGGCAGTGCATAATTATGATTTTTATTCACGTCAAATCATTTTGTGTATCCAATCTATCCGTCAATATTATATTTTATGACGCGACAAACTTGCAGAGCTAGTACTGCCCAACCAGATGAAATCTGCCAATTCGGGGCTTACTACATGGTTATTTGCTCATGGTGGTAGGTCCCATTGTCTCCAACCAAAACACAACAACAACAACAATAAAACAACAACAACAAAAAGATAAAATGCGTGTAAGCTTTCCTTCTGCTTGTGAATACGAATGAGAAAACTGCAAAACTGTCCATATTCGGATAGGTAGGGTATCTTAGCTTTCCTTTAACTTTCTATGAAATACTGTCCAAAATCCAAAACTACAGATCCAGTTTTAGTCTATAAATAAAATAAGTATATACAGGTCAATTTATATAAAAAATAATTCTCTCTTATTAACTACGCCGTTTAAGGCTATTATTACTTAATAATTATTATTTTGCAAATGACCGTACGCGGTTACCTCCAGTGTTTAACCTTAAGCAGACGACATATTTACCTTATCAACAACGCTAATCACGTGTGAAATACCAAGAGCGATTTCATTGGTTGAACGGCTTAATACTATAGTTTCTATTGGCCCGCTGTTAAACCTAGGGTTTAAGTGTTAAACATATAGTTTAAGTAATTAATGTGCAAACGGCGCTTAAACCCATAGTTTAAGATCTTTCTACGGGTTTAAGAATTTAAATCTCTTAATCATATAGTTTTAAGACAAAAACACGAAAAATAAAACTTTAATCTATGGGATTAAGCAAAAAAGTTGAAACCAATAGTTTAAAGTCTTAATCAATAGGTTTAAGAGAAAACAGTGAAATGAAGTCTTAAACTACGGGTTTAACAGTTAAACCTATAGTTTAAGACTTTAATCTTTATGTTAAAGAGAAATAAAGTTTAATCTATAGCTTTACGAGTCTCAAACATAGGTTTTAACTGTTAAACATAGGGTTTAACTGTTAAACATATAGTTTAAGGTCTTAAACTATAGTTTTAATTCCGAAAAGTTGAAACTATAGGTTTAAGACTCTTAAACCCTGGGTTTGTCTGTTAAACTATGGGTTTAACAGTTAAACCTATAGTTTAAGTAATTATTGTGCTAACCGCATGCCATATTAAAACTATATGATTAAGAGATTTAAATTCTTAAACCCGTAGATAGAAGTCTTAAACTATGGGTTTAAGCGCTGTTTGCACATTAATAACTTAAACTATATGTTTAACACTTAAACCCTAGGTTTAACAGCGGACCAATAGAAACTATAGTATTAAGCCGTTCAACCAATGAAATCACTCTTGGTATTTCACACGTGATTAGCGTTGTTGATAAGGTAAATATGTCGTCTGCTTATGGTTAAGAAGACAGAATTATTTTTATATAAATTGACCTGTATATACTTATTTTATTTATGGACTAAAACTGGATCTCTAGTTTTGGATTTTGGACAGTATTTCATAGAAAGTTAAAGGAAAGCTAAGATACCCTACCTATCCGAATATGGACAGTTTTGCAGTTTTCTCATTCGTATTCACAAGCAGAAGGAAAGCGTACACGCATTTTATCTTTGTTGTTATTTTATTGTTGTTTTTGTTGGAGACGATGGGACCTACCACCATGAGCAAATAACCATGTAGTAAGCCCCGAATTGGCAGATTTCATCTGCTTTGGCAGTACTGGCTCTGCAAGTTTGTCTCGACATAAAATATAATATTGACGGATAGATTGGATACACAAAATGATTTGACGTGAATAAAAATCATAATTATGCACTGCCGACGTCCGATCAAATAATTTTTATCAAGGTTAGCATTCTAAAATACATTTACTGTATGCGTCGTGCAAACAGCATCGTCATTTACAATAACGAAATAAAACAACGTTGATGTAATATTATCCTGTTCAACAAACATCAGGGATCGACATAAAAACGCATAGTGACCAAAACACAGGAAGTATAGGTGTTAATTTTCTAGCAACACAGAAAATGGATCCATAATCGCGACATTGTCAAATCCCATTGATTAAAGTTTCATTTTACGTATTTTTGTCTTAAAACTAAATAATTAAGAAATTTTACTTAAATCCGTAGATAGAAGTCTTAAAGTATGGGTTTAAGTGCCGTTTGCACATTAATTACTTAAACTATATGTTTAACACTTAAACCCTAGGTTTAACAGCGAACCAATAGAAACTATAGTATTAACCCGTTTAACCAATGAAATCGCACATGTTTCACACGTGATTAGCGTTGCCGATAAGGTAAAATGTCGTCTGCTTACGGTAAAATACGGAGGTAAACGGCCATTTGCAAAATAATGATTATATGGCGTTGTTGTTAAGACAGAATTTTATTTATTTATAAATTAACATGTATATATTCGATTTCTTTGGGCAATTAAACTGTAGTATTTGATTTTGGACAGGATTTCTTAGAAAGATACAGGAAAGCTAAGACACTCTTCGTATCCGAATATGGACAGTTTTCAGTTTTCTTTATTCGTATTCAAAGCAGAAGGAAAGGCTATATGCATTTTATCTTTTTTTTTTCTTTTTTTTGGGCGGAGACATTGGGACTCACCATGAGCAAATAACCATGTAGTAAGCCCCGAAGATTTCTTCTGGTTGGGGCAGTACTTGCTTAGTACGTTTGTCGCGGCATAAAAATATAATATAGATGGATAGACTAGATACACAAAATGATTTGACGTGATTATGATAGTTCACTTCTTTGGACTTGAAAAAGTCATACTTATGCACTGCCATCGTCCGATCAAATAAATTTTACCAAGTTAAAAATTCTCTTTGATATTTTAACACATCGTGCAAACGTCGTCATTTACAATAAAGAAATTTAATATTATCCTTTATTCAACAAACATCAGGGATCGACATAAAACGCGCAGTGTCCAAAACACAGGGAGTATATGTGTTGATATTACTGCAAAAACTACCTCACCGGGTTATCAGATCAACGAATTTTTCGCTATATAGAACAAAGAAGGCAGTAACATTCATGTGCATAACTTTTCTCCTGCTCATCTCAATTCTTAGGTGCAAACAGTTTCATAAAATTTAATCTTTGCTTTATATTTATATATTTATTTCATATAAAATTTCAAATATTGCGATAGTCTGTTTTTAGGCTATAGTTAACCATCTCAGCCTCCTATATATTCTATTGAAAATCGTTCAAAATCGGCGATCTGTCCGTTTTTAGTGAATTAATTATACTATTTCTGTTGAAATAAAAGCTTAGGTGCAAACGGATAAGAAAAAAAAAAACAAGACAAATTTATCTTTCAACTGATATATGTTTTTCTTTGTAAAACTTATGATGCGATAGATTGTTTAGGGGGTGAAGTTAGAATACTTTTTAAATTTGAAAAAAGGACCCGATACATATTGCGCTGAATCGAAAATTGTTCCCGGGGTTAACCTTATTTCGCGGTTGAATGGAGACGGTTTAACAAAGTGCCATTTCAGCATTTAAATAAAACTATTTTACTCCAACTGTAAAATGAAAAAAAAAGCCAAATCGTAAAAAAACATATGTATTATTTTAGTGGGTTATAGAGATTAGACCTAATGAATGCTTTGTTTTTTATGATCAATATTTGTTGTTGTTTGTTTTGTTATATTTATTGCCGGTGAAAGTCAATGGGTGTATTTGATAAATTTCGAAAATTTAAAATTATTATTGTTGCTGTTGTAATATTCATGAAAATAGAAGTTACATTTTAAGGCACCGAAGCTTAAACGTGTCCAACCAGAAACGTCTATATGCATTTATCTTTCGGAGGTTGCGTATTTCTGTCCTTAAAAAGTTCAAGATTTCACACCTGATTGAAGTAAAGGCAAACGGAGAATATCTCTCAGGTGTATTTTGATATCATTGAAAGATTCGAATACACATTTTTACACGTGTCCACAGTTGCCCACCTGTCCCCTGGTAGCTAACACAAATTATGGATTCTTCTCAGCGAAAACAACAACAACAACAACAACAAATTGTTTTAAGATTAAGCTAAATAATCTAACAATGTATAAGACCGAATTTCAGAGAATTTGCGTTACCGTACAAGATAGTTAATTTTAATTCAGTTACAAAGTACCGGTATTCTCGAAATTATCGAGTCAAAACAGTACATTTACATAATTAAAATCAGCACTAATTCATATAATTAAAATATTCTGACTTTAATATGACAGAATTAAATTAATCAGTTTGAACGCCGTTTTGCATTATTTCTTTAACGGATTTAGTAACTTAACAGTCTTTTCATTTTACAACAACTATTTATATTTCTGTATTATTTTGATTGGTTTTAAAACAAAGAATCTGCCCTTGGGTGTTAACTATACGTTGACTGGTGTTTTATTGCACGATTGTAGTTTAATTGTCGGCATCCGGATTAAGTGCCCCATCAAGCAGGAAACAAGTACATACACTGACCATCCACTTTGATTTGTTTTGCCTCTCTGGTAAAAAACAACAACAACATGAGACAGGTACAAAACAGAACAAAAGTTATGCACTTTTAATAATGCAGAAGGCATTTTACATTAAGGAAAAATGGTTTTATTTGAGAATCCATTATCGACTTTAATTATGGAATTTTTTAGTTTAAATGTTAACACTGGAAATTAAACCGTAAAAAGTCTTATTTAATGATCAACGTGGCACGCTGTATATTCTGCAATTCTTTAACTAAATTACTAACATCCGATATTACCTATTTGGATTTCTATTTGGATTTCATTTTTTAAATAATAATTTCGCAAAATCTTGGAGTGTGTATTACCTATATTCTAAACGATATCGCGTATTTACATGCTTTTATTTCCGCAGGTTTAATTTATGATTGATAAACTTTGTATCAAACGTTTATCAATAAACTTTTGATATTACAGATTAATTATAGTATTGTTATATGAATATGGATTTAATAAGTTAAAACCAAACTCAGGAAAAAAGAGAAACTGCTGGAGTATACTGTTGAGTTTCTTTGAACACAAAAAAGGATCCATAATCGCTTAATCAACTTGGTTTCTCCTTGTCCATGGCATTCCTTTCAATGCCCTTGCGAGTTTTAAACGAAATTATCCGTGAGGAAAATGTAACATACTCTCTAGACATGTCAAAGTCTACTGTCACTTGGATAACAAAGCAAAAATATGAATCACATCCTCTCCAAGATTTTAAAACCCTCGATATGTTATACATACGGCTACTTCCGCTTAAATAACAACAACTTCTCACGTGATTACAAACTCGAAAAATGATTGGATACCTCTTAAACCATAGGTTTAACAATTAAACCCGTAGTTTAAAGTCTTAACTATATAGTTAACAGATTTTGAGGATAATTGTGCTTATTAAACTTCAAAGTATATGATTAACTGTTAAACTATGGGTTTAAGAGTTCAATCTATAGGTTTAAAAAAAATCCACTTAAAACTATGTATTTAAGTCTCTTAATACCATAGTTTAATGTAATTTTGTTGAAAATCTCTTAAACCTATAGATTAGAGTCTTAAACTATAGAATTAACACTTAAACATAGGGTTTAAGCTGATAAACCTGTAGTTTAAGTAACATTCTGCACAATTGTCTCTTAAACCCATAGTTTCAACTCTTAAACTATATGTTTAACAGTTAAACCCTGGGTTTAAGTCTGTTAAACTATGGGTTTAACAGTTAAACCTATAGTTTAAGTAATTATTGTGCTAACCGCATGCCATAGACTATCAGATACAATATATGTATGTTACAGTCATGATAGTGTAATGAGAATTTGAGGATTAATTAAACATTGATTCTGATGAATTTCGATAATCTTGTGAAATGATCTTTTACATAAGTGTTCATCTTTCAAACTGCATTAACAAATTGATGATGTTAAATAATATCTTCTCTGGAGTATTTAAAAAGCAAATAAGTGATTTTGTTGACATGGTTTTCATCGAGCTTTGGTTTTAAATTTAACAAATACACGTCCGTAAGTATAAAGAAAAAAAATATATATGACCGGTTATAAATGAAAGTGAAATCAACACAATATTATTAATATCATAAAATATATAAATATTTCGTACTTAAAAATTCCGAGGTCCACACAGCAACATCCGGCCGAATATTTATTTGTTCTATGCTTTTGCCAGTGATGCCGTTAAAAGACATTGGTTTCCCATGTACGACGTTGCGACAATTCTGCATAGCATCGTTCCAAGAATAATTTGCTCCGCTGCATAGGATTTCTGTAATACATATATAAATATAGACTGCATCTATGAGAATGAATATTACATAAGTAAACTAACTTCTTAGCTTATTATTTTTAGGGAAAAATAAAGAAGAACTCATAAACAATCACAAATTAATCGTATTTATCTTATGAGGTCATCAATATAATCTCAAATAAACATTAGTATTTTCAAAAGATATATATTAATAAACATTAGTATTGTCAAAAAATATATATTTAAGACAATGGTAAAACAAAGCAACAAAAGGTATTTTTGCATGCATTGTACATTTTACTTTTAATGCTGATTTTTTAGTTAGACTAGAGGTTGTAAGTAGCATTTTCAGATTGTCTAATTCCTTTTAGCTCATATGCTAAAAACCAAGATAATTTGGATAGCAATAAATGCAAATCGTATTTACATAAAAGCGTATCATGTAAACAATACTATTTTTGATAATCGAATACTATATCTGATTGATTAGTCGTCGTGCCTTAAGCGCACTGAATAAATTTGATATTTTTCATGTAACACGACAATGTAAGGTGGGCGGTGTCTTCAAAACAACATCAACATTTAATTAAGATAATCACATAGAAAATAAAACCTAAAGTTATGACGTCGGTTATTTGTTTTCTGAATATATAATATATTGATTTAAAAAAACAACAATATTTTTCCTCAATATTTATCATTTTCACTGCAGAATTGTCATGTGTTCATGAATGTCACTTAATGATGATAAAAATCATGTGAAATACAATATATAAAAGCTTCTTGTTTATTTTCGCAATGCTTATTCTAACGCAAGTCATCATGTATCTGTGAAAAAAAAATCAGGTCTGATTTAATTGAGTTGTAGAAAACTGCTTGTTTGTAGTTTTGGGAAAAAATGATCTTATTTAATTAACTTATAACTGAGAATCCAAACATTATGAGAAAAAACGTTCTTATGTTAATGTAGAAAACACACATAAAATGAACAGAAAAATAATTTGTGTTATTTTATTCATGTTAATCTAATTATGAACAACGCATTTAAAATGTCTTGGCTTTGCTTATTCCTTAAACATATTAGCAATTCTCAAATAAATAATCATTGCATTCTCTATGATCATTTTCTCATCTTTGTATCATCAAAATTAGATGTATCATCAAAATTAGATGAAAATGTAAAGGAATTGTTGTTGTGTCAACCAATTCCACTAAAAAACTTCATGTAGCTTCGTAATGGTCTGCTGGATACGATGAACCATCACACTCTTCTCTGTTTTATCCATAATTTGTTTACGTGCATGTCAATGAGAAAATTCTATTTTGCTCACAATGGTTTGTGCAAAAGGTTTTAGAGGGGTCTGGCGATTTGGGACGATGCAATTCTCTATGACAGCCTTTCCAAAAGAAAAAAATGTATTTATTGCAACAAAATAGACCGGTAATTCAGACACGTTTTTAACATTTCTGACCAAATGAACGTCATTTTCGAATAATTCGATTTAGAAATTTTATTCATTTCTTTTAATTTAAGTTTTAGAGGTTTAATAAGTGGGCACTTCTCAAACAAATGCAATTCTAAAATTTTCGTTTTTACGTTCTTTGACGTAAATATTTAATGACGTAAGTGAGTAACGTCAACGTTCAACGTAAGCAACGTCATCAATCTAGAAAACTATATCTTTGTTTTTCTTATTACGATAAAATATGCAAAAATGATGCATTTCTTTTGCATTTATGTATATCATTAGGATCTTTTTACAATAAATTTAAAGTTGTGCAAGTTAAAAGCATTTTGACGGAAATTTCGTGGTCTTCAGTCGTCAAACGTCCCATAGTTTTTAAATGTTGGTGTATTTTTTTAGATTGTCCGGTGTCGATGAACATGTGGAAAACAAAATTGGTTGTAAAAAATTCGATTTAGATTGCCTCACGAGGGTAGCGCATAAAAACCGTATGTCGACGTAGATGATGTAATACGTAAAACAAATGCAAAATTTTCAAATACTTATTTTTTGTTATATCATATTTAACATAATGTCAAAGTTTCATTTAATTATGATAATTTTACTTTGAGATATTCAACATTAAAAAGTGTGTACTTCGAACTTTTGACAAGTGTATTCCTTTTCCTTTCAGCTAATCTTTTTTTCATGTTTCTAAACCATTTGCACTGCAACTTTAATTCAAAACAAATGACATTTTCATTAAACTCTTAATTTTTTAAATAATTATAAGGAAATAAAATTAACCTTGAAAACAGGCATGGTGACAAGGGAAACCATTTTTGCGGAATAAAATTCTCTTTTACATGTATTGATGTCGTCCATGGATATCTGTCGTTTATGTTAGCTTCGTATATTAAAACTCAGATAAGGTAGAATTATGTTACTTACCAGATTGTGAAGATGCACATGTTATAAGCCAACTTGTTAGAAGGGCATTTAAGAAACAGTTTAACATTTTCGTTTCAAAATGTTGAATTTCTGTGCAGACAAGGAAGTGACAAACATAATTGTTATCTTTTCTTTCGTTTAAAAAGGAACTCATTGAGATATCAATTGCTGTCAATCAAAGCCCATTTATAGTCATATCTTTCAGGTTTCCGAATGGGTCTGTTCAAAGGTGCCTATATGTATGTTGGGTATGTCCCCGAAATAAAAATACCTTATTCAAAAGCATATTGCAAATTAAAGAAAACATATGAACATTTCTAAGTAAAGAATATTATACAATTGAGGGGGAGAAAAAACATAAAGCAATATTCAATTGTTAGTATTTTCACTTACAACCCAAGATAACAAAATATCAACAAATTGAAACATATTTGCAATAAAATATTTTATTGCAAATCCAAAACGAAGAAAGATAAAATATGTGTACCAGGAAATACGACGCGTAGAAAAAACAATACTTCCTCAACACAGTGAAATCATAACAGAATATTATGAAAGGAATTTAGAGAATGATCGGGTTATAAAATAAGAAAACACAATCAAAAATGAAATGAAAAGCAGAGTGGTTACCGTCTTGAAACAGCCATGGGCAATACTTATTTCATACTAACTATTCTATCGGAAAAAAACTAATTTGATTGGTGGCGCTGCGTTATGTTTTCGGGAAGATGTTTGCAAGTTAAGTGGCAACATAAATAATTCCTATCATTATCGAACACCATTATAAAGAAAAATGTTTCGTTTTGTTCACTATCTACATATATCACTGTATATAACCGCATCATAAGGGTCAAACGGCGAAACTATATTTTATAAATTGTAGGAGAATAAGACACTCTTGTAAAATAATATTTAGACCGAGGATAAGATGTCCAAAGCTGAATTTTGTCAAATTACAACCACTCTTCAAATGTTTAATTTTCTGTAAATCATATCTCACATTTTCAATTAATATTATTTAGAAACCATTCAGTAAATCTTAAGCCTCTTTTCGCCTTCTTACTTATCCTTATAACTACGTGTAATTTAATAACAGATTTTTAAATTTCGTATTGTCATCAGAGATAAATGATCAAGATTTTGGATTACCTGTTTCAATTTTTAACCATTTCACTGTTTCACTACTGTAAAATAGCACATGATCGGTAACTATATACTTCGGTTACTGTATAAGTTAATGTACCCTCAAGTTACTGTTTTAAGTACATGTATGTTACTTTACATATCTCACGAATGTTAATACATGTAGGCATTTTGGCAGTTCGGGCCGATGACATATTTAATTTCGAATTCTATCTATCTTAACAACCAGTTAAGAATGGAATAGATGATTGACGCATTGTTAATTTCTCACTTTTATTTGCATTCAAGAAAAAAAAATTAGATGTGTGTTTCAGATTCAAATTGTGCAAGTCAAAATCTCTGTGATGTCGTTTTAATTTGGCCACACATGTGGCTAACTGTTATAAAAACATACTAGTATAAACTCAAACGAACCGAAAGCAGAAACGAACTTGAACAATAAACTAAAATGAAAAATATGACCTTCGATATAACTGCACAACAATAAATACCGACGAAGCATCCTTCATATTTTAACCTGCAATGTATGAAAGCATAAATTGGAGTTTTGGCAGTGATTGTCCTCCGTAGTTAAATACAATAGCGCGCTATTGTACGATACAGTGAATTGGTTAAAAATAGAAACAGGTAAATCCAAAATATTTGACATTAAAGTAGGACGAATTTGGAGTTTATAAAATTGGATGATTTGATATTTATAAAATGTTTTGTTATATGATAGACTATTAGAAGACGTGTAAGATATAATACTTTAAAACAGTTGTAAGTAAAGTTTTATTTAGAATTAAGGAAGATAGTTAAATATATTCCGTGAATAAAGTACTTTCGGTTTCGATATAACGCTTTGATGCGAAACGCATTAGTTAAATGTGTGTAGATTAAAAGTAAAACAAACCTATAATTTTTTATTCAAATACTAACAACATTTTGGAATAATCTTCACGCAAAGTAAGAGGAAAAGGTACTTTAATTTATATACAATTCGACTATTCTACTTTCGGTTTTAGGTCATGATACGAAAAGGAGTTCAAATGATAGTACATGTTGTAACTGTATAGTAACTGGTAAGCATTATTTATCAATAATTATAAAATTTTAATCATTTATATAACACATAATTGTTCATTAACCGAGAATTTGGCTTTTGCACTAGAGCAGTCCTTACAACTCCATCGCCCCCACCCCTTCCCAGCCCCATTTTACCCTAGCGGTCTGCTAAAAGACTATGAACTTAATGGAGGTTTATACAAAAAAAGTTTTTAATTTTCCTTTTTGCTGTATTTTCATAATACATGGAAACTAATTACATGTAATAAATCTCGTACTTTCTTATACTAATTTTGAAAGAGAACACGGGTTTAACAAGAAAGGGGATGGGTCGTTTGGCTAAGTGCCATTAATCGCTCTGTACATGTACTTTATTTACGCTTTACCCTTTTTTCATGCTTAATTTTAAAAGATAGGTCATGCTATATCCCTAAGCTCATTTTTATTTTCCAAAATATATTTCATGTGAACAGTTCATATATTTATCTCTAAAAGTAAGATTTTCTTTATGTCTTCCACCATTTTTACGCTAATTGCAATAGGGTTTTACCGTTTAAGCACATTTACCGATTGCTATTAAATGAATTTTGTACGCTAATGCTTAGACTTGCTCCCGTCCCTATATTCTATGCTCCCCTGTCTTCTAAAAAAATATACGAAAAAAGCTCTGATGAGCATAATATTCTGGTGATTTTACCTTCCCTTAATTTTAAGAACGTAAGTGGCTCAACAGAAATGAAGACCAATAGTTGAAGAATCAACGTAACTTTTAAGCCCCAGCCCTAAACTTAAGAAAGAATATACTATTGAAAAATCATATTTGTCCATATAGACTCCAATATAAAAAGTCTCTAACAGAACACAAACGGTCCGATCGAATTCTTTCTTATAGACGGGATTTTCAATGATATTGTTAAACAAGTTTTAGCTTTCCAAAAAGCTAGTCGGTCATAAGCATGACATTTTAACAAAATGGCGACTCTGAAGTTTAAACTTCGTAAAAATGTTGGTCTTTATTTAGAATTTCCGCCGTGTAATATATATGCTCGCTCTCGACACACATTTTTGTTTCGATTTTTAAAGATGTGAAATTCATTGTATGACAGTGCTTACTATTGTTTCGACTGCAATACCATGTAGACACGAATGGATCCTATTGTTTGGCGGCGGCGTCGGCGGCTGCGTTTGCGGCTGCGTTGTCCTGTAGTCCCTAAACTTAAATGTAAAACTTAATGTTGCCCATAAGTTTGTAAGTATTTGACCTATTTACTTAATAATTAGAATATATCATCTGCATGAATAAACCCATCTCCTTCAGCAAAAATGATCACTATTGTTATATTTTTGTTATGCCCCTTGCAAATGACTTAATTATCAAACTTAATGTTGCCTATAACATTGAAAGTCCTTTTCCTATTACCATAATAATTGAAATATATCATCATTTGCATAAACAAAGCCATCTCTGACAAAAAAATCGATAACCCCTGTTTCAATATATTTTAGTTATGCCCCTTTTAAAAGACTTTAATATGAAACATAATATTGCCTACAAGTTTGAAAGCTTTTGTTGTATAATCTTAATTGTTTGAATACATTATCTGCATGAACAAAGCCATCCGTGACAATAAGAATTATAACTCCTATTTCGTTATTGTAAGAGTTATGTTCCTTTCACATGGCTTTAATATGGAACTTATTGTAGGTTCAACCAAACTATTTCTATTTCCCATAGGGATCAAATTCCCAATATTCAATGCCCATTAAATATGATTTCTATCATCTTAATTCCTTGACAACAATACATTGGTGCGGAGATCTGCATTCCATCTATTCAAAAACACACAGGGGGTTAACTTACTTGTAAGAAAATTACTGATCTCTAACCGAACAGACAACACTTTAAACGCGGAATTGAAAATACGGTGCCACAACTATTCATCCGCATGAATATACAAGATAAAGTGATGAAATTGTATCGTTTCTTTCTCTGACATGTAATCCCTGCAAACAAGAGGCCCTCGGATGAAGAGAAAAAAGTTCTCATATATGAAAACGGACTGTACGGACCACGGAAGAATACTGCGATATTTTGGTGTAATGCAACCTTTAAATGAAAATTCGAAGTGACAATTCTCTTCATTCAGCAAAACGAATAATACAGTACACAAGGTAGTGCTGGTCAAGTACCAGTGCACGTGTTTGTTTTACAAGCTATGAAAAATGAATGCATTTTGCACGTGCCTTTTTCCTTTAAATATCTTTTATCTCGACTGCTAGTAAACATGTAATTAAATAATGTATCCCAAACAAAGCCGAAAAATTTACTGATTCACACTTTTATATTTAAAGACTGCTAGTCTGTTGAAAATGTCTCAGTTTTACCATTTCACTTAGATAATATTTGGAGAAATGATGCGGATAAACACAATAAGTATGATTAACCGTTTGAACTTTTGGATAGAATGCTTAAGTGAATATCAGTTTAATTTTTAGAATACTTGAAATAATTGTGTTTCGTGGAATTCATTATCTTCGACCTTGTCTGCGGACAATAGGGTGAACTTAACCTTGGCTGTCGGTGATTTATAAACTGATCTCTTAAAAAGCTGCAGTAGAATTGTCTGTTTTTTCAAGCACGTATATGCAAGTCGACTTTGATTTACCGAGTAGCGGCGCGAACTGGCCAGTCCCGACTCAGCCATCATGTATCCCGACTTTGCCGATAATTTCTTATCTCTCACATGGAATACTTACAGGTTATACCCTTTACATGATTGATAAAATATGGAAATTGTAGGCTTCGCTTTAATATATGGAATACCGGTGGCGTCGATCTATTAGCGCATATAAGACAGTTACTGTTTCCAATTTGCAAATATTTGTCTGAAACGCAAACTTGCAAACAAAAATGTTTTTTTTTATCTCAGGTTTTTGTTTTGTTTTTCCCTGTTAAAACGTTTTGTTATTCGTGAATAAATAGATCGTCTATTACTGTGAGTTACATGAACGAACCGTGAATTAAATCAAAATTGAGCCTAAACGTGTAAAACATCCCCCGCGAACTCCCTTCCCCTAACGTCTGATCTACATATACACACTATCTTGTTCGGTCTTAAGTCAATGCTAAAACAATAGCATTATTTTTACAAGTACTGTAAAGTAGACAACACAAGCAATAACATTTTTATGTAAATGGCGATCGTTTAGAATGAACTATAAGATCACAAGTAATTTTCCGGCTGAGAAGGAGTACTTATGAACCACCGTTAAATGCCAATAGTTTGATCATAGAATTAATTAAAACAAATAAAAAAATACTTTTTCGTTGTAACAGCTTCAGAGTAAATCCTCTTTACAAAAACAAAGTTAATCAATATGATTAGCACAAAGTTGAAGTAAAATTAACAAATGCATCAACATAAGAATACATTCTTACCGTCTCCTAACGGCCACTAACCTGATTTGACCTGATTTGCGGACCTAACTAGAACTACACTATATGAACGTTGGTAATTAATACTGACTATGTAAAAAGCGTGGCTTGTCTGCTAAATGTACGAATACGCATCGACTGTGGAAAGTTCTATGGTACCGCTATGATCTAGCAGGCGTTCATGTTAGTACATTTACATCCTAATTGACGATTCTTAAACAACTGCATTATTTCTACACGTCCTGAATAAAATTATAAATTAAGTATACAAGACACATGATTATGTACATTAATGTCTTTTTCCGGTAAACGTCTTCTCTATATACATCAGCCTCTACAGTATTCTTTTGCATGCGTCTTAGGAACATGTGGCAATTAGTCTAAATTATCAGTTCTGGACCGTGAGTCACTGTTAAGCGGTGTTAAGGCTAAGAGCTCAAGTTTGGTCGATTATAATATGTCGGTCATCAGGATGACCGACAATTATCGTTAACGAACTTTTAAGAAGCTAAATATAATGGAGCTATATTTAGCACCGTAAAAGAGACCACTTCATGCGCGATCTCGATTTCTGTGACGAAATCCTACTTTCGCTTTTAGTCGCGCGGACCAAATTTATTTTGGTAAATTAAAATTTATTAGCCCGAACTTATACTGCAAATTTGTGCCTATAGTTCCAAATACATGTAATATTTCATACAAGAGCGGGGTTAATTAAAGTAATGCCGCTTTAAGAGTCTTGTAAAAAAAATAAAAAATAAAACCATCTAGTCTGATGCCAGGGTAACTAACGATACGTGAATATCACTCTTTTATGTACATTTAGGCTAGATTATTTAAATTTTTGTATTTGTCCAAAAGAAACATATTAATACTGCACCATCTGTATCCTGGCGCCCAGCTAGATAATTCTGTTTTGATTTGTTTTCGAAGTTTTACATTTCATATTGGTTTATTTCATTTTGTGGTAAAGTTGGAATTCAGTAACACCAGATTATGTATTATTGAGTAATCTATTATGTCATTTGCCATAATACCATTTTAAGTATCTTTCATTTATAATCACATTTCCTATATATCCTTTATTAGCATTAATATGGTAATTAAAGCATTGCCAAGGGAAGTAACTGCTACTGTACTTAAATTTAGGCTTAGGCCTATGTAACAATATGACTCACAAAAGGTACTTTAATCCTGAATGCATTATTTTGTTTTAACTGCATTTTCTCATAACTAGATGATATTTAAATAGTCCTGTATAAGAAAGTAAGGGTATTCAGTTGAATTCAGTAATCTTTTAAGGGACTATTTCTCATTGCTGAGGAACTACTTTCCTTTGTTTATAGAGTAAGGATACAAAATTTGCTTTGTTTTATATGCATACTTAAAATACTTTGTTGTGCAGATTTAACATTGATTTATGTATCTTATGTGTTATAAAATGTTTTAGTGTTTTTTTGTAGTACAAATAAGTGTACAAATATGATTTAATGGATAATTGTTTAATCCAGTTAACTTTGTTTATAGGTTATATTATTTTAGTGCATTTTGATTGGCTGATAATGGATTATTCCATTGAGAGATACCATTAGTGCTATAAAGACAGAATTTCTGTGGAAGTTATCATTCTGGCCACACTTTTCTAAAATATAACAACTAAAACTGGGAGCTTGATCCTTAAGGTCAACGCTAATTAAAATGTAATTTCTAAATTCTAAAACATAGATTAATAAGGGAATTGAGGGGAATATTTCTAAATTATTGTTTTATTTACATTAAAGCAGAAAACAAGCTTTAATTTTGGCACTTAATCAAATAGATTAATTTATTTGTAGACTTTTTGGAACTTTGGCTTTTTAGTAATTATCTATAACTAAATAGACCATCTTTCAACAAAGACTTTGTCTTTGTTATAGACTGGGTTTTTAATCCCTTTTGGTTTTAAACTCCTGGCTATATCATTATATGAGAATTTACGGTTGTTAGACCCTGACTGGTAGACCTGTGAGCTATCCGTTGGTCAACTGTACTTTCTTGAGCGCGTTTAAAGGTCTTTACTTAATTTCACATTTATTTTTAGGCCAGAATCACTCAATTTAAGTTTAAGGTTATTTTCTTTAAGACTTGGCTGGCACTTATATAATGTAAATACTTTGTATTATTTCAGGTAATGTACATAATTATGTTCATGATTTTGATCTAGTTCTTTTATCATTACAATTAATCAAAACAGACTGTTGTTTCTTTTCAATGTAGATTAGGACCTAGAGTTTTACATCTAAAAGATCACTTCTTTTTACTGAGTTAAGTTTCCTGGCTGGGCTTACCAGTACATATTTTACAGCCAGTGGTGTCATCCTGACAACGCATTTAAGTCTTACGGTTTCAAAAACCTCCCATATTATTTTAAAACCATTATTAAATTAAATTGACCTTACTTTAAAATACATTTAAATTCTAAATTACATGACTGTATGTAAGGTCACCACAAAAATTATGCAACGACCGTAACCACCAAAAGGAGCTTTACCACAAAATTCTTACTTTGATCTTTTACCTGAGAGCTTAGGAAACGCAAAAACAAAAAAGAAACACAAAGTTCCCGTCAGAGTTAAAAGTGTTTTATGATGTTGAATGACAGTGGAAAATAGTTGAGCCTTGGGAGAACGAAAAGTTTCGGATGTTCTATTGATCATTTTACTAGGTTAAGTATTAGGTTTGAGTGTAGATTAAATTTATAGAGGAGAACAAAGGTGTCGCGAGTAATTCAAAACCTGCATGACTTTCAGTTTAAGAGCTCCATGTTTCAGTTGACGATGATTTAATCCATGCTTGTCAACGGTTTGTCTTTGAGGATAAGTTTAATTTTAAATTATTTATTTTACATCGATTGTGAAACAAGTTATTCCAACTTCCGACGCTCTATCCTTAGACCACTACGCTCTACCCCTAGACCAGAGGATAAGTTTAATTAGTGTAATCGATAAGTTTAATGAGTGTAATTGATTAGTTAAATTTACTAGATAATTCGAGTTATTGGATACATGTAAGTGTTACCTTCATAACTTGCCAATAAAACGCCAATATTCTTAGAATTTTCTTATCAAGCCAAATCATCCAGACGAAACATTAATTTTATATCCTGGTAACTAACTCTTCTTAAGTATTAAATTAAGTATTTTTTTAAAACAATTCGCCCCTTCAGAATGTTTCTCTGTAGTATTGTTATGCCTGTATATCGTACCCTACTGACCATTTCCTTAATTTGCTATGTGAGATAGAAAATCTAGAAATGACAACACATTTTTTACCAACCTATCGTAAATAACACAAACTTCAATAAATTTAGTAATCAAAGCACTGAAATTACTAATGGGTGGCGTTTTAGAGTGATTATCATAATGTCACATCATTCGTGTGGATTCGGTGGAGTACCTATTGGCGGAGTGTGAATGAACTTTCGGATGGCAGAGCTAAAGTTTTAATTTCTGGCTTATGCTTTATCAAGTTTTTATCTACCACGGGCTTTCGGGAGGATGCAAATATCCAACTTGAAGACTGAAGACATATTGTGCCAGGAAAAATATATAATAAGTCAACCTTTGATTTGAAACCTGTCATTGACTAAAAAGAAATGAATCACATGAAAAAATAAGGTTATCACTTCAGAGCCGTCTTTTTGTTAAAATGTCATGCAAATGACCGACTAGCTTTTTGGAAAGTTAAACTTGTTTGAAAACGTACCGTGTGCAAAACTGTTAGTTGCATTATGGTTATCGGATGACTTTATTTCATTTTTTTTTTTGTTCTTTTCGGGATCATGGATTGATTTGGTTGTTTTAGGGATATTATGGTTCGGGTCAGCGTTAGTTTGCTTAATTAAGGTTCATATTTACTCTGGACAGATAGTAAACTCTCCGTCGTAATCAGAAACTTTCTCCGTCGTAATCAGAATATAAACATAAGTACAAACATGCGCAGTAAAACAGTCAAGACAGATTGATAATCGCGGAGCGCCGTCTACCGTCTCAGAACCTCCGTGTACCTACATTACTATATACGTTATAAAAGGGCGATAATCCTCTGGAGGTAAATTGATCGAAATTCACATGTATGACATTGGGTTGGCGTAAACGCCACCCCAAAAATAAGCTTTCATCCATACGAATTTTACCATTACAAAAAATTTTGAAAGCTTAAGGCTAAACTAATTTCATTTCTGGCTACCAGTATACCACCAGTATTAGCGGTTATCCAGGTAGTTTCTAGGAAGGAAAATGAGCTAAATAAAGACCGCCTACGATTTTACCTTTCATTTCAGGTTACCAGTAAACCACTAGTGTAAGTAGTTATCCAGATAGCGTCTGGAAAGCAAAATGAGACAAAAAAGACCGCGTACGATTTTTACTTTGTTCAAAATGTAGTAAGTTCATGATTTGACTGTTTTCATTTCAGGTTCCAAGTAAACCATTAGTGTAAGTGGTTTTCCATATAGTTTTAGGGAAGCAAAATGAACCAAAAAAGACCGCCTACGATTTTAATATACTAAAAGAAATTAGAAGCGCAACTTCTTTAAACAAGAAATATATTTCATGTTTAAAGAAGTATCGTTTCTTATATCTTCAAGTACATATACTCGTAATATAATAAAAGAAATTAAAAACGCAACTTCTTTAATCACGAAACATAATTAACGTTTAAAGATGTTGCGTTTCTAATTTCTTTAAGTATAAGTACAAAATACAGATATCTCATGGATGAGGTATTTTTATTTCAGGCTACCAGTAAAACACCAGTATTAGTAGAGATCTAGATAGTTTCAAGAAAAATGAGCTACAAAAGACCGCTGCCTCCGATTCCGGACAAGAAAAAACGTAGACCACCATCTGACGGTATGTAAACACCAATATACTTACATAAACGCTTGTTTTGAGTGTTGTCTGAAGCGTGTTCAAGTGCAATCCTTATATGTCAACAGGGCTTTTTTCTGTCAATTTTATAGCCGATCTACCATCATGTTCGCAATGGCACCTTATACTTTTTTCCCAATTAGAGAAGAAAAATTCCCAATTGAATAAATACTAAAGTGACTAACAAAAACTCTGAAAATGTGTTATTTCATAGATTAAACATTACAATAGCGTATTTGTTAATTAGGCATTCTTTGCTTCTTTACACCAAAAAAAATATAGATATTATCAAATATGTGTAAAAGTATTGATTCCCCAATGATGGAAAAAAACAATTTCTGTCAAAACATCTTGAGATTTCCCAATTCCATGGGTATATGTCATATTTTCCAATAGGTGGAAAACCCCTGTTATGATTATCTAGCCCTGATGCCTGGATTACCGTGATTTGTTTACTTAATATTTTCATTTAATGTTTTGTTCGTTATTTTTTTTTTCTGAAACGCTTTTTTTGCGTAAATAAATTAATGTCTGTAAAAAATCAAATTACCCATTTCCTCATGACAATTATCGTTAAGTTTGCAAGGATGGGCGTAGGACTAGAATTTAAGTTCCGTATTCCAAGTATATTCCAAGTATTTAAAAATTTCCGTCTTATTTACCAACCTGATATATTATAGCGTTCATTCTTTATCAGATGTTTCGCCTACATTTTGATAGTTTACCTAAACATATTTATTGAAGTCCAGAACAAATGCCATCAAAGCGAAAATATGCACTGTGCTTGTAAAATTATAAAACATTTGTTTAAATCACAATATGTTGGATGAGCTTATATAACAGGTAAACAATTTCAAAATTTTCGCTTAGTCAAAATATCATGCCTCTGATAATAAGTAAATGAGATTTGGCGGCGTAAAGGAAGGAGAGGCGCTTTTAATGGACGTATGTATAGCTTTTATTCTTATTGAATACTCGATTCTTTGTTTCAAATATTATGATAATAGGTTCAAACAATACGAGGGTTGTCCAAATAAATCGTAGACAATTTGAATAAAAATAAAACTATTGACCAGATGTTAATGGATGTACAATTACTGCTCCATAACTGTTCAGTAACTGTGGTTCCGCTGGGGATTTAACTGACTATAGCACTACTGCACGGCTGTAGTGGGCAGCTTCACCAAGTTTCTTGGAAAACGAGAAAAGATACAATGTACGCGCTAAATCATTCACTTATTCCTGACTACCGTACAATAGCGTAGAATAACGTAGGAGAGCGGTTATCTGAAAGTCAAACATTCACACTCTCAGTAAAACACAAAATACAAAAAAGATACGCTTACAACTGCATACGTACATACAAGTATTAACACAAACAACATAATATGTGTCTTTAACAAGGAATTATGGGAATCCTGCAGCTAGTTGCGTTAAAATTTAAGTTCAGCAAACTGAATGCTAATCTGCTACCGATATCAAGGAAAATACCGGTAATTAAGTTTTTTTAAAAGATACCGGTACTTCCGATTTCCCGTTGATGATAAGAACATGACATACAATATGGGGCACGCCACGGGAAAAGGTACAATTGAACATTTTTATGTGACATTTTAGTTGTTACTATATTAAGAATAAAATTATAACCAGCTATTATTTTCTCCTAACTAAAAATAGATTTTGTTACTCATTTTGACATTAAAATGACATTTTTACTGCGAAATGCATAATAATTAATGCCATCTATTCATCTTTATGACGTCATTTCACGGATTGACGTCAAATGTTCGAATGTACCTTTTCCCGTGACGCGCCCCATATTATTACACTATTAGACTATTAATTAAAATAATTATGTTGGATTATTTATTTAACGTGAAGTCATATTTCTTAATTTAGTTCACCCTAAGCTTACGGTAACGTTTTAGAATTTAGAACTTTTCTGTTTAAAAACTTACTTCCGCTTTTTGTTCTTTGTATATTTTGCTTCAAAATTACAAAAAAAACTCAAATATTTAAGACTGAACTGAAGATTAAATTTTAATAAATACGCTTGGATGCGATTTAAGATTAATAAACATAAGCTATCACAGTTGACTGTTTATGATGTTATGAAATTCCAGTATTACATTTACAAAACATCAAATACTCGTATATTTAGACGGCGCTTAGCATATTTAGTCCGACTTCATATTTCCTAGTGTATTTTATGTTAACATAAATATACACAGAAAAGGGAGGTTGAAAAATACTTTTGTCATTTTCAATACCACATAATAATCCCCTTCTTCATATTTCAATTAACAACTTCGATTATTGCAAACAACGCAAGCATGTCACCCATAATGTATTTCGAATTTGTTTAATGTCTAGACCACGAGTGATTTTCTTATTCTTTTGTTATTGTTGTTTTAATTATTATTTTCAGTATTTTAACAGTAACCGCAAATAATAAAATGTTTAACGAAGTTTTATGTAATTATGTGTATTAATGACGTTGTTGATTTTCAAAATACTAACGGTTATACATGTAGTAATAAACTAATTATAAGACAGCAGTCCGCACATGTGAAAAGAAAATTTAACAAGAAAAGTATAACACAGATGTGTTATATGTTGACGACATTTGAAAGAACTTAGATGTTGGGTATAAGAGTTCATGCAGGTGATAGATTGTTTTTAAACAAAGAAAGAATTAAGTGATAATATATTGTTATCTTTCATTGGCAAAAGATATTGAACGTTGAAGGATGTGCTTGCGTATTACATGTAGTTGTGGAACGCGTTGTATACAAGGAGTGCGGTTTGAAATGAAATATACCGGAAATGGTATGGCCTGGGATTTATGATGAAATTTGTTTGCTGAACATTTACAAGTTTGCAGTAAATGTAGTGAATGATTTGAAAACAAACGTTTTCCTTTTAAATATAATGATAACTAGCTGGAAAATAGTGGAAGAGATGGTTGCTATGGTAACATGCATTATGATGAAGAATTGCCAGAACTATATGTGTTGTTACATTGTATGTATTCATTTAGGATGCAAAATAATTTCTCACATTTTAAGGATTTACTACACTCCTCCTTGCACCTTTATCGATAAAAAAGAACAAATATCAACATTTCAAAAACGGCAAAATGCCTTTCAATGAAATTTTGCACAAATGAATGTTAATTTTGTTTAGTTTGATAATGGTCTTTTTAATTGATGGTCAAACAAGGAGGAGTTTAGTGGATCGTTAAAAGCACTCAAAATTTCATAAATGTAACTGATTTTTCATTATTGTCATTGTAGATTTTCATAAGTAGAAACTCTACTGAGAGCTATGTAAGCCATTCCTCCTTGTAATATCGTTTTCTCGATATCAACAGCATCTGAAGATAATGTTACACCTTGCACTTTGTGGACAGTTACACCAACACTTAATTTTCATGAAGGAGTTACCTGGAAGTTAAACATTATCATAGCACTAACCACATTACAATGAATTTGCTCTATATAAACTCAACAGTACCTTTCAAAATTGTCCTACCACGAACATGGCAATTTCTTTCAAATTGGTACTTTCAGGATTAAAGTCTATACTAACTTTCTATATTCAGACACATCATCTTGATCCCGTAAACCAGGGAGCTGGGGGATGGGAGGGGGTGGGGCTGAGTCATACTGCAATACCACCTCAAACCAATTTATTATGAACTACAGAAAAAGACCTACAAAATGGTTATACAAGCATTATTTACGTTATAGACACGAAATCACCTTCTTCTTGTATAACAGAAACCCACTAGAACCGTCAATTTCAACATCAGAAACATTTGTAAACAAAGAACCATCATATATAGGTCACATTCACGCGCCAAAATCAAGTCACAGGATCGCCAATATTCGTAAACTGAACACAAACTTCAATATCTGCCAAGAATAACTATCTGAACAATGTCTCTTACTACATGTACACTCTTTCTATAACTGCTTACAACAATAAACTTTCTGTTTGCATTTATTTTAATTAAAAGAGAACACCATCTCATCGATCTATTTATATAAATCTTTACTCTATACATAGATCTATTTATATACTCAATTATAAAAAGCTTGAGCTGGTACTTAACGTTCGCTAACGCTTAAAAGAAAACACAAAACTCATCGATCCCTTTATAACCTGGCTCACATTCCCGAACAACAGTTATCTAGAAAACGAAACTATCTAGTAGATGTAGATAACAAAAACTTACCGCAAACGATCCTATATGACTATATCCACTCGCACTCCCTAATCATGTATACATGCTTTGCGAGATGAACGCCATCTTGAAAAACCAGAGGGGTCAGTTCAAAGTTATCACGAGAAATCACAACAATCAATTATCTGACTAAACCTACATGGAATTGCATCTTGTTCATGTAAATATTTTGTTTATATAAACATAAAACTTTTGCATACATAACCTACGACATAATTTAACAATAAAAGTCCATATAATCAAGCAACATAAAAAATACGTTGACATCTTCCTCTTACTAATAAGATTTCCTTGGGTAATACCGTATCGTTGTACATACAACATGGTTCCCGTTCAGTACTCAACGATCTATATATAAAACCGGGCCACATGGGACTCAACATTCGCTATAAACCTCTATTTAAAGCCGGGCCAAAATTCCCCGTCGGCCGGACTAGTTGTACTATAGTAAAGATCATCAAGTAATAGTTACATAGTAATAATATATTATGACCCATAATTCGTCCAGAAAATATACAATAACAAAATGCACATTGCAAATGAACATTGGTTTACCCTGCACATGGCCTTGCTTTACCCTTTAATTCATTCAGTGTGAATTAGTAAAAAGCTAGTGCATAAAAACAGGAACACGTTACGAAACACATACTCATCTATCAGGTGTAACTACCAAAATTTGATACAACTATTAATATGAGTACAATGTGCTTGCATTTGGAATGACGTGGTAATTTAAAAAGGTTACACTATTATAGAGCACAAAGTCTCGATTATAAAATTGGAAATTGACAAGGTAGTATTGTAAATGCAAGAGGTGAGGAAACACGCAGAACTGATATACACTCAACCAAAGTTCTAATTGGTCATCAATTGTATTTGTTTACAATGTATGCTAGTTTCTTTTCGTCCCTACGTCAAGAGAGGTTGTGGAAATAACTGTTTTGTGTCTTCATTGATTGTTTTCTTAAATGAATCCAAAACCAATTACTTACACCGCAGGGTTAAAATTAGAACATTATTTAATTGAAAGGGAGGTAATTTTAAAATTTAATACTTTGAAGGGGATTTATTTAAACAAATGTGCTGTTGATTAATAAGTGTTTTAGTGGATCGTAAAGAGCACTCAAAATTTCATAAAATTAATGTAACTGATTTTTCATTATTGTCATTGTAGATTTTCATAAGTAGAGGCTCTACTGAGAGCTATATAAGCCATTTCTCCTTGTAATATCGTTTTCTCGATATCAACAGCATCTGAAGATAATGTTACACCTTGCACTTTGTGGACATTTACACCAACATTTAATTTTCATGAAGGAGTTACCTGGAAGTTAAACATTATCATAGCACTAACCACATTACAATGAATTTGCTCTATATTAACTCAAAAGTACCTTTCAAAATTGTCCTACCACGAACATGGCAATTTCTTTCAAATTGGTACTCTCAGGATTAAAATCTATACTAACTTTCTATACTTATGGACAAAAATCTTGTCTGGTATGGTTTTCCATAATACCTTTTAAATGCATGAAATTCATAAATGATAGTACTCTACTGGCATAAATTTGATATCTCTGGAAAGAGAACTTTAATATGCATTCAGTAAAGAAAGAATTTTGGAATTTGATCCATAACTGCCAGTAAAGTAATGTGTTTAAAAGAGGCATGCAAAAATTTCCTTTCTTTCTACCGGACAAGACTTGTCCATAAGCATATATTCAGACACAGCATCTTGATCCCGTAAACCAGGGGGCTGGGGGATGGGAGGGGGTGGGGCTAAGTCACACCGCAATACCACCTCAAACCAATTTATTCTGAACTACAGAAAAAGACCTACAAAAATGGTTATGCAAGCATTATTTACGTTATAGACACGAAATCACCTTCTTCTTGTAAAACAGAAACCCACTAGAACCGTCAATTTCAACATCAGAAACATTTGTAAAAAAATAACCATCATATATAGGTCACATTCACGCGCCAAAATCAAGTCACAGGATCGCCAATATTTGTAAACTGAACACAAACTTCAATATCTGCCAAGAATAACTATCTGAACAATGTCTCTTACTACATGTACACTCTTTCTATAACTGCTTACAACAATAAACTTTCAGTTCGCATATATTTTAATTAAAAGAAAACACCATCTCATCGATCTATTTATATAATTTATATATAATTATATATCTGTACTCTATACATAGATCTATTTATATACTCAATTATAAATAGCTTGAGCTGGTACTTAACGTTCGCTAACGCTTAAAAGAAAACACAAAACTCATCGATCCCTTTATAACCTGGCTCACATTCCCGATCAACAGTGATCTAGAAAACGAAACTATCTAGTAGATGTAGGTTACAAAAACTTACCGCAAACGATCCTATATGAATATATCCACTCGCACTACCTAATCATGTATACATGCTTTGCGTGATGAACGCCATCTTGAAAAACCAAAGGGGTCAGTTCAAAGTTATCACGAGAAATCACAACAATCAATTATCTGACTAAACCTACATGGAATTGCATCTTGGTCATGTAAATATTTTGTTTATATATAACATAAAACTTTTGCATACAGTACTATGAACGTATAAGGTTACAAACGAAACGCACGATACACGATATACGGACGCACGATACGCGATAGACGGACGCACTATACACGTTAGACGCACGATACACGGTACTGCCGATTCATATTATTTGTGTACGAGATTAATAGAAATTTGAAAATG